>JAKSZT010053833.1:942842-1005830 GCA_026826555.1 Tolypeutes matacus
GATAGATAGATAGATAGATAGATAGATAGATAGATAGATAGATAGATAGACAGACAAGAGATGGATAGATAGATAATACATAGATGATAGATAAATAGATTAGACAGATAGATAAATAATGGAGAGATAGATTAATAGATAGATAATAGATGATAGATAATACATAGATGATAGATTAGATAGATAGATAATAGATTGATTATAGATAGGTCGGTAGATAGATAGATAATAGATGGATAGATAGATTATACATAGAGGATAGATATATAGATTAGATAGATAGATAATAGATGGATAGATGATAGGTAATACATAGATGATAGAGAGATATGGATGGATGGATAGATAGAGAAATAGGGAGATTCATAGATGATAAATAATTAGCTGTGTGTGTCTCTCTTTTTGGATTCTTTTCTTTTACTTTCGTCTTTTTTGTCTGCCCATGTGCCCATTTCACACTCAATTATAGTTGCTAATAGTTAGATCAAGACTTATTTTAAAGCAACTATAATTATGAATGTGAAATAGGCACAAGACAGACAAAAAAACCAAAGTAGTAGAAAAGAATCCAAAGACACACACACACACACACACACACACACAGCTACTCATCCATCACTAACTACCACGGGAAACAAAGCCTCAAACAAGGGGGCTCCCGAGGGCTCTAGAGACAGGCAGGCACTACGGGTAGGTAAGACGACCCCGTGAAATCAGCTCCCTGTCCGTGGGTCTTACCTTGGAATATATGACAACCTGTTTCCCCAGTGTATCAGAGTTAGACTCATTTACAATTTCCCTGCACATGATTCTTCTACTCTTTTTATTTGAACCTATATTAATACTATACCCAGTGAATATAAGTCCCAAAGATTTAAATCTTCAGTCTGTTCCTATGCCGGTTGAGCCCTGAATCTCAGCAGAGCTGCAGCCAACACCTACTCTCCAGGTCATCAGGTTCACCCAGGACACCTGACAAGATGACGATGATGGACAACCCCCATCCCAAAAAACAAAGAGCTTCTACAACTGCAAGCAAGACAATTACTTCCATCTGATCCATTAGATCTAAGCTCCCTCTCAATCTGAAGCAGAGCTGGCATCACCATCCGAAAATCCTCAAGACTGAGGAAGAAATAGACATAAGCGGGGAGTGCAACCATGGATCAAAGTAGACTGATTATTATTGTAGTAACAGAAGAACCTGTAACATTGATATAAAGACAGTGGCTACCAGAGGTTCTGAGGGGACGGGGAGGCATTTGAGGGCACTGGAATTGCTCTGCATAATACTGCAATGATATACATATCTAAAACCTGTAAAACTGTATGGTGCAAAGTGTAAACCATAATGTAAACTATAGACCTTGGTCAGTAGCAGTGATTCATTATTTGTTTATCAGTTGTAACCAATGTACCACAATCAGGTAAAATGTTATTAATAAGGTGAAATGTGAGGGGGGGGGCGTGGGTTTTATAGGAATCCCCTACATTTTCTATGTAACTTTTCTATACTTCAAAACTTCTTTAAAAATACAGTTTATTATATGAAAAAAATTAATAAAATAAGTATTGCTATCCAGTAGCGTAAGTCCTCCAACTTTGTTTGAGATATCCTAGGCTTTTCTTAAGCCTTTGCAAGATTCAGCTTAGCCATTTCCACAGAAAGCCAACTAGCATTTTAATGATCTAATTGATTCTATAGATCAACTACCCGACAACTTTACAACTTTGTGTCTTCCAATTCTAGTCCTTGGTATATTCCTCCAATGATTTAGGTCTTCTTTAAATTTTTAAGTGTTTTGGAGCTTTATGGGTAGTTTGTTCGTACATATTTGATTTCTTTCTTTTCTTTATGTCTCATTAAAATATAACACATTGAGCCGAGTTCACAATCTGAAGTGGAGAGCCTGACTAATTTTTGATATGCATATACATACGCAGTCACCACTCAGAACAAGCTCAAGCTGTAGAATATTTTCAACATCCCAGCAGATACCTTTGTGCCTTATCAGTACAGTCCAAAATGTCAGTACACTACTCTGCCCTCTAGGAGCCTTAGTGTATTGACTGTATCTGTCATTGCAGTGTCCTTCAGGACAACCCCCAAGTCCCCAAAATGCCCCCACAGTACACCTGTTTCTCCCTCTCCCTGCCCTCAGCACCTCCAGTGGCCACTGCCTCCACATCAATGATAAAAGTTCTTCCATTGCTAGAATCACAATAAGTCTACAGTAGAATACCAGTAAGCCCACTCTAGTCCATAGATAATTCCCCAGTCCTGAGGGCTCTGGGATGGTGATGCCCACTCTGCCTCTGATTGAGAGGGGGCTATGGTCCCATAGGGCTGATGGATGGGCCTCTCTTGCTTGCAGTTGCAGACTCTCTCGGTTCTTTGGTATGGTAGTTGTCCATTATAAATCTTGCCACAACCTACAGAATTGGGTGGGAGAGAGTGTAAACTACAATGTAAACTTTAATCCACGCTTAGTGGCAATGCTTCAAAATGTGTTCATCAATTGCAATGAATGTACCTCACTAATGAAGAATGTTGTTAATGTGGGAAAATGTGGGAGGTGTGGGAAGTGGGGCATATGGGAATCCCCTATATTTTTATGTGATATTTTGTATCATATAAATATCTTCAAAAATAAAATAAAATAAAATAAAATAAGTGTATTGACTGCTTTTGAATTTAATATACATGGAGTTGCATACAATGTACTCTTTTTAACATAAAATTTGTCATTTTAACCTTGTCAGTTAAGAGATTGACAATCCAATAAAAATGATCAAATAATTGAAGAGTTCACAAAGAAAATAACCAAATGGTTGATAAATATATTTAAAAATTACCCACTCCATTAAATGTAAATTAGTTAAATTTGAGGTTTTAATGTAATTTAACATTAACTAAAACCACAAAATATTCCCCAGAATGGATATAATGAGAAGGAGGGAAAATATAAGGTGTCAGCAAGGATTTAGAGTGATGAGAATCCTCATATACTGTTGATGGGACTATATATGGAGATAATTATTTTGGAAATCTATTTGAAATTATTGATTAAATCTAAATAAAGGCATAACTTATTATCCACCAATCCTAACTTTATTTATACACCCATTAAAAATGCACACATACATTCACACAAAACTATATAAGAAAGTTCATAGCATCACTATTTGTAATAGTCCAAAGCTGGAAACTACCCAAAAGTCCACCAACATTTGAAAGGATAAATGCATAAATAAACTGCAATGTATTTGCACAATGGAACCCTTTATAGCTATGCTAATGAGAGAACTACAACTGTTTGATAACAATAAGAATGACTTTCACAAGCTTAATATTGAACAAAAGAAGCCAAACACACACAAGGGAATATTCCATATGACTCAAGTTTATATTAAGGGGAACTTCTGAAGTGCTGCTAATTTTTATTCTGCTGTACGGTGATGATATGAGTGCTTTTCTCTATGTTTATTATACTTAAAATAAAATGTTCAATAAATATATGGAGTAAAGTGACCCTGGGGAAATGACAAGTTACATCACCAATTAGGAGATCATATCCTCTCTCTCTTTCTCTCTCTCTCTCTTTCCTTCCCTCTCACTCTTCCTCTCCCTCTTTCTCTTTTTCTCCTCTCCCTCTCTTTCTCTCACCCGGCTACAGAGAGCAGTTTCATTTAACTTAAATTTCTGTAATTAGTTTGTTGGCGCTTAATTAATTAAACAAAAAGCACATTCTAAAGACAATGGCTTCAGGGCAAAACGTGAAGGCTTTCCTCTGAAGGCTCTCGGTGAGGCAGATCTATCAGCCAGAGAATTCCAATCAAGAGCCTCTCTCTGTTTAGTACAGGGTATTACTAGAAGTAAAGAGAAAATAAGACTCTGGCTTGCTTGGGTAAGATTAAAACATTCAGAGCAGATGACTCAATTTTGCTGTAAAGGAATTTGAAATGTTATATTTCCTGGAAATCATGCTGTTTAGCATTACAATGATAGGAAATAAATGACTTTGTCTTAGGAAAAAAGCTTAAATGGAAATCAAAATAAAAATGATCCCAGAAACCAGAAATTAGTGATTAGCAGCAAAGTATGATAATCGGTCCACATTCTAAGAAAACTTGGGAAGCATTAATCCTGCTTTTAGAACTTTTTACAAGTTGTATTTATGTTAAACAATTTTTTTTTCAGTCAAGTAGACAGTAAAGAGCCTGCATTTCGTGACACTAACTCATCTCTAAAAGTAGAAGCGTGACCGCCACCTCGTGGTAATATCGTGAACTGCAATATGGAACCAGGAATAAGGATTCCGTAACGGTGCCTCTCCGAAACCACTTCTATAGAGAGATATGGACTATCATTGCATCTTCCAGATAGGCATATCTATGTCTTCAATGGATCACATTTTTCCTCCTGACATTCAGAAGTATATCTTTTCTGCTTGGAACAACTCTCGTTGTTGTTTCCCCTATGCAGAAAATTTCAAAAAATCCAAATATTAACCTTCCTCCTTGAGCTGTGTTTTCAGGCAATTGGCTCTCCACTCTGATTAGATTCAAGGTCACTAATGACTTTGTTTCCAATAATCAAGAGGCCACTGACAGTCCATGGTGTGATTTGGCAACAGAGATATACAAAATATCACCACTGGATATGATACTTCTATGCCTATACAAGACAAAGATCTGGGTAAGTGCTTTTTTAAAAACAAAAAAACAAAACAAAACAAAAAAACCTTAACAGAGTTTTGTGAATTAAAAGGTACAATAATTGGCTGGCTGTTCCTAAATATACTGGAAACAGTTATAAAAGAATGGGATAAGCTGAAGGCTACAAACTTGCAACTTAAGTTCCGCATGAATGTGTGAAAGTATCTATGTGTGCCCTGAAAGAAAATCTCGTTTCATGCAGTTGCATTCTTGGGATCTCTGAAAAACAGACCCAGAGTCTCATTGTGCAAGTAGCAAGGTTACAACGGAAACTAAAATCTCAACATTGCAGGGTGTCTGCCTTTAAAGTGAGGGCATTGATTGGAAAGGAGTGGAATCCTGAGAATTGGGGTGGAGACATATGGGTTAAAGATGATGGAAGTGGGGACATTGAAACCCTGAATTCTGCTGACACTATTCCACATAAACCTGTAATGGTCTTCCTGGAGAAGACAGCTATCCTACCTCCTCCCTGCACTGAGATGACCACTCAATCTCCAGTCTGTCCCAAGTCAGTCATCAATCCCCACCTAAAGAGAGTAATCCTGTCTAGCCAGATGAAACTGAAATGGAATTCCCTAGGGTAATTGGCTTGCAAGACACACCTAATTCTTCTTGTGACCCACACCCACCACCCCACTTTTCTTCCAGAAATATAACTAGACTAACATCACAACAAGACCCCAAGGGTGCAGTACAAAGTGTGATCCATGAGGAAGTATGCTATATTCCAAAAGAACTGATTGTGACTGTGAGACTATCTCATGGACTTAAATAATCAGTGATGTAATATGGCTGATTACATCTACAATCAACTGAGGATATTGCCTTCAGAAGTGAGAGACATTTCATCCAATCACTTTAAGGCCTTAAAAGGAGAAGTGATTTCAGCAAACAAGAGAGAAAATTCACACCTCTATTTCAGACAGGCAGCTTCTCCTGGAGAAGTCATCGAGGACCATCATTGGAATTCCTGGCTGGGAGCTTATTCTATGGACTTTGGACTCATGCATTCCCATGGTCACTTGAGACAATTTAATAATATCTCATAATATTTGCAGATATCTCCTGTGGGATCTGTTTCCCTAGAGAACTCTAATACAGATGCCTGGAACAAGAGGCAGAATCCAATGTGCAGGGCTTCAGGAAATCATCAGGAGTCTACCTGGTAAATCCATGAAGGGAAAAGAGCCTCAAAATTCTTCCAGTCTCTATGCATTACCTAATTCCAAAAACACTTGCACATTTTTAGGTTTTTGTAATAGCAGCACCCCACTTTCTTGTACCAAAAACTGTCTTAGCACCCCAGGTGACAAATACTATACAATGGGTTGGCTTAAACAACAGGGATTTGTTGGCTTACAGTTTTTGTGACCAGAAGCCCCAAATCACAGCATTGGTAAGGCCATGTTTTCTCTCAGTATCAGTATCATTCTCCTGATAGCAGTGTTTTAGTTTTCCACAGGGCTGCCAAATGCAAAGTACCAGAAATGGGCTGGCTTTTATAATGGGAAACTTATTATGGTAAAATCTTACAGTGTCAATGTTGTGAAAATTTCCAAATCAAAGCATAATCATAAATTCCTTCTCACCAAAGTCAGCGACTGTTGATCTTGGAACTCTGCCACATAGCAAGGGTCAAAATGGCAACTTCCCTTTTCTGTTTCTCCCTGTATGTTCTCAGTTTAAAGAAGACTCAACAAGAGGGTGCAGACCCAACCTGAGTCATGCTTCACCAATGTAGTCCAATCAGAAGTGATCTAATCAAGTTCCCTTAGCTGAATCTAATGCAATCAAAGGATCTCACACCCATAGGAACTGATTAGTTAAAAAACATAATCTTTTCTGGAATTCACAAAAGAACTTCAAACTCTCACAGCAGTCCTTGATCACATGGCAATCTTTTTCTCCATCTCTCTTGGTTTTCAGTGATTACTGGTTTCTCCTTAGAAGCCCTCCAGTTATGGATTAATTTTCAACCTGATTCAGTTCAGCCACACCTAATAGGGTCTTAAAAGATCCTATTCACAAATGCATCCATGACTTAAATGATAATACATCTTCATTATTTACAAATGGGTTCACACTCACAGGAACATAAAGATTAAGTACATGCACTGGAACATGGTACATAATTCAATCTACCAGATCCCCTAATGTCTGGTTATTTCCTTGTATCCAATGCACAGTCACCCTGTTAAAAAGCCTTAAATTTTCCTTTTGGTGGAGGCTAGGAGAAAGATTAACAACATAAATTTTTGGTAGTGTAGTAGGGTCCTTCCTCAAGGGACCTGACCTCCCTTCATTCAAGCGGTTCTTGACTGATTCAAGTCTTGGAATTGATTGAGAGGCTGTAACTCTGTTTTGGTGATTCAATCTAGACTTCTGTTCACATGACCTACAACTCTTCTGCATGAACAAAGTAAGAATTTAGTAGACTGTTTATCTATTTCTCTTATAGAAATACCCCATAATCAACTAGTCATCTGTGAATCAGATTATTGTGATGTCAGTTTGTGTGTGTGTGTGTGTGTGTATTTTTACTGAGAGATCTTTTCCCTTCAATAATGGGCATTTTACAAATGTCTCAAAATAATGTTAAAATCATACTAAACTATTTTCATTGTCAGTCTACTTAATTTTATTGATGGTGAAAATATTACAAGACTCCTTTAACTCTGTTTCTTCTTTAAAATAAGCAATTAAACTAAATGTCACAAGAAGAGACAATGAATACATACTATACATCTGCTGATAACTGGCTAAAATTATATTTTAATAGTAATTAATAATATCTGTATAAGAAACAGTTGCACTTGAAAATTTTTTTTTAAATAAACAAAAAACTCTGATTTTATATATATGTCTATGAACAGAGGTTATTCATCTATAACCTTGCCAGGTTAATTTAATTTAAATTAAATTATTATTTTTAATTATTTTAATTTAATTTAAAATAAAGCTTAAGCTTTTTTGCGCTTGTGATTTAACAGAGCAATCATTCATTTTTAAAAAACTGTCTTGAATTTTTTATTTGCTTTTACAGAATTTCCCCCATTGTTAGTTGATCAGAAAAGTCTGCAACACAACTAAAGCAAAATAATACTTTATTGGCATTTTGTGTAAATTTGGGTGATATTCACATGAAATGTTAAACATGTACCCTTTAGAAATTGTTTGGAAGTAAGTTCTGTGGCTGTCCTTTCCATATACTCTTTCTTTTAGTATATTCTTATTTTTATAATCTTTTAAAGATTTTGATGTAAAATTTTTAGCAGAGATATTTCTCCCACTTTGTATGGGCTCGGTTGGGAGATGAGCCTGTTCAGAGTTGACTCATCTATCACTTTTCCTTTTTTCCTTTTTAAGTATAATTTATTTTTTAAAAAATACTTAGATTACATAAATGTTACATAAAAAGTGTAGGAGATTTCCATATGCCCCGCTCCTTTCCCACATTAACAACATCCTTCATTAGTGTAGTACATTTGTTACAATTGATGAACACATATTGGAGCATGGCCACTAACTGGATTATAGTTTACATCATAGTTTAAACTCTCTCATGTACAATTTTGTAAGTTATGACAAGATCTATAATGGGCTGTATCTGATATGGCAACATCATTCAGGACAATTCCAATGTCCCCAAAATGCCCTCATATTACACCTATTATTCCCTCTCCCTACCCTCAAAACCTCCAGTGGCCACTGTCTCAACATCAATGATAAAAGTTCTTTCATTGCCAGAATAACATTAAGTCTATAGTAGAATAACATTAGGTCTATTGTTCATTCCCCAATCCTGACATTTCTGGGATGGTGATACCCACTCCACCTTTAATTGAGAGGGGCCTTAGATCTCATGGGGCAGATGGATGGGATTATCTTCCTTGCAGTTGCAGACTCTCTCTGTTCCTTGAGATGGTTGTTGTCAATCATCATCTCCTTGTTAATTGTCTTGGGTGAGTCCAGTGAACAGGAGAGCAGGTACAGCTACTCTGTTGAGATTCAGGGCCTAACTGGCACATGGAAAGTCCAAAGATTTAAGTCTCTTAGACATAAACTTATCAACTGTAGTACTAAATATAGTTTCAAATAGAAGGGGCAGAAGAGCCATATGTAAGGAAACCACAACTGAGTCCAACTCTGTCACACTGGGGAGCATAAATTCCAAAGTAGAACCCACTGGCAAAGCACCAAACTCCTGAGCTGTCAGCCCTGCCTATAGAGTCTGGATGTCTCCAGAGTCCCCAGGAGCCCCACTATTTGAGGTAATATTTTCTGTGGCAGATCCTGTTGAGATGTGCATAGGTGTAACCTCTGGAATGACCTCCCAACTCACTTTGTAGTCTCTTAGCCTTATAAATTCATTTGTTTTTACCCTTTCCCCCCTTGGTCAAAGTCTTTTTCCAGTTGCATTGCTAGTTGGTGCTTGGTAGGAAGCTCTCAGTGCCAGGGAGGCTCATCCCCAGGAGTCATGTCCCACACTGGCAGTGTGGGAGGGGGAGTAGGTAATGCATTTATATGCTGAGTTTAGCTTAGAGAGAGGCCACATTTGAGCAACAAGGAGGCTCTCAGGAGGTAACTCTTAGGCAACCTGTAATACTAGGCTAAGCTTCAATTTCAAAAGTAAAGGTTCATAAGTACAGTTATCAATATCAAGGGCCTGTCAATGTTCCATCCTCCTTCACTGGTCACTCCCCCAGTACTCAGGGGATCCTTGCTGTCCCATTAGAGAATGTGGCAGAACTCCCTGGGATAGGAATTCAATATTCTTTTGGTTATTGTGTGGATCTCTACCCACCTTGACAATGCCCCATGAACACTTGAACTCATTCACATGCCTTATAGATATGCCCAAGGTGAACCTCCTCCCATGCAACCCCTGTCAATGACACTCCACACCACAGTTGTAACCCTTCTGTGATCCAAAACTTCTTCAAAAATGAAGCCAACAAAATAACTGAGTAAAATTAATAAGAAAATGAAATAAAAATGATAGTTTTAAAGATAAATAAAATACAAAAAAATTAAAAATTGAAATAATTAAAAAATAATTTAAAAATAAAAATTTTTTTAATTGGCATTTTGTCTTTCATCACTCTAAGATCTGTTGTCTCATATGTACAGTGACATTTTCTTTCATTTATTCCCCCAGTGTCTTATTGTTTTCATTTTAACTTCAAATAAGCTTTAGGTTACAAAAAAGTCACGTACAAGATATAGGGCATTCTCATACACCCAACATACTCCCCCTTTCCCCCTTTCCCCTTTTCCCCTATTTATAACATTTTACATGTGGGTGGTACATTTGTTACAATTGATGTACAAATATTGAAGAATTGCTATTAACCATGGTCAATGATTTACATTATGGTTTACATTATGAACCTTAGACTTTTATAAATTTTGACAAAATTTAACATCGCCTGTATCCATCTTTACAAGATCATGTAGAACAATTCCAACACTCCCAAAATGCCCCATGTCCTATCTATTCTATTCCTCTCTCCCCCTCCCCTCAGAACCCATGGCATCCACCAAGCTTCACTCCTTGAAGAACAAGATTCATAGTTTCTTGCAACACATTTAGGCTTGACATACTGGCCTGTCCTCACGTATTAGGAACTGCCTATGCTCTCATGAGACTCCCGTCCCTCTATTTGAAAAGATAGCAGGACTCCCCAGGATGGGAGTCCAACACCTTCCTGTTCATTGTGTGGGTCTCCACCCACTGATACAATGCACTATGACAGGATGAACACTCACATACTTCCTAGAACCCTGCCCCAGGTGCTCCCTGCCCTGTATGCCCCCCACATCTGACACCCTAAACCAGTAACCCTCCCCTGCCATATTTGCCAAAAGAACATTCCCAACGTTGTAGTTTCAGTCACGTTCCCGCAAATCACTAGAGTTCATCTGCTCCCTCTCCCGACCCAACCCCCAGTTCCATGGAGAGTGCAACACACCTCCACCTTACTCCCCTCACAGACCAACACCAGCCAACCCAATAGCATCACTGTACCACTGTCATGCCCACCCACTGCACAGCTACACACTTCCACCTTATCATAGATTTTGCCTATGTGGGCATTGGCTGACAACCCTCTACTCCCTTTCTGTCTCCTGTAAACCTATCTTCCAGAGTTTAGCTCTATAAGTCTGCTCAATTTGCTTAATTTGTATCAGTGAGTTCATGTAATATTTGTCCTTCAGTGCCTGACTTGCTTCAATCAGCATAAGGTCTTCAAGATTCATCCATGTTATCCCGTGTGTTAATACTGCATTCCTTCTTACAGCTGAGTAATACCCTATTGTATGTATATTCCAGAGTTTGCTTATCCATTCATCTGTTGATGGACATTTGTGTTGTTTTCAATTTTTGGCAATAATGAATAATGCTGCTATGCGCATATGTTTGTTTGTGTCTCTGCTTTCAATTCTTCTGGATATATACCCAGTAGTGGGATTGCCAGAACATATGAAAGTTCTATAGTTAGCTTCCTGAGGAACCACCAGACTGTCCTCCATATGGCTCCAACATTTTACATTCCCACCAGCAGTGGATAAGTGTTTCCATTCCTTCACATCCTCTCCAACAACTGTAGTACCCTGTTTTTTTAAATAACCATCTGTCTAATGGGTGTAAGATGATATTTCATTGTAGTTTTTTCAAAATCAATTATATTGATACATATTAATAAAACATACAATTCTTCCAAGGTGTACAATCAATGGTATTTGCAATTACCACACAGTTGTGCATTCTTCACTTCAATCATTATTAGAGCATTTTCATTATTGCAACAAAAATAATAATAAACAAAAAAACAAAAACAAACAAGAAAATTCCTCCCCTCTCAATCCCTCTATGCTTCCCCCACTGTACATAGCTGCTGTTTCTAGCTATTCTATCCAAAGTGTATAATCAATGGCTTTTAGTATAATCACAATGCTGTACATTAATCATCTTAAAAATTTTAGAACAATTTCATTACTCTGAAAAGAAAGACTCCAAATCCCTTAGCATTCCTTCCTCAGATCTACATAATAACTAATCTCCTTTCATCTTTATGAATTGATTCATATTTACATTTTATATAAATGTTATCATACAATATGTAGTACTCTGTATCTGGTATCCTTCACTTAGTATAATTTTTTTTGTCTGATATTAACATTGTGTAATATTAACTTACATTTGTTTAGGTTCAAGGAAAAATGGTCATATTTATGCAATTCTACCCAGATTCATATTTCACATAATATATATATATATTTGCCATAATAAATTTAGTTCATAATAGGGCAATCATACTGTATTTTTCAGTTTTGTGCCTGGCTTGCATCACTCACCATAATGTCCTCCAGGTTCATCCATGTTGTCATATGTTTCACGACTTCATTTCTTCTTACTGCTGCATAATATTACATCATGTGTATACTCCATAATTTGTTTAACCATTCATCAGTTGATGGACACCTGGGTTCTTTCCAACTTTTGTATATTGTGAATAACACTGCTATGAACATCGGTGTGCGCATATCTATTCGTGTCACTGCTCTCAGTTCTTCTGGGTATATGCCTAGCAATGGTATTGCAGAGTCCCATGGCAAGTTTATATTCAAATTTGTTGGGAACTGCCAAATAGTCCTCCATGGTGGCTGTACCATTCTACATTCCCACCAACAGTGAATAAGCTTTCCTATCTCTCCACATCACCTCCAAATTTACAGTTTTCTGGCTTTTTAATAGTGGCTAGTCTAATAGGTGTGAAATAATTTCTCATTGTAGTTTTGATTTGCATTTCCCTAATCATGAGTGATGTTGAACATTTTTTCATGTATTTCTTCACCATTTCTATTTCTTCTTTGGACAGTTGTCTTTTCAACATTTTTAATCGGATACTTTGTCTTTTTATTCTTGAGTTGTATGATCTCCTTAAATATCATGGATATTAAACCTACATTCAGATATGTGATTACCAAATATGTTCTCCCATTGAGTCGGCTGCCTTTTCACCCTTTTGACAAAGTCCTTTGAGGTGCAAAAGTGTTGAATTTTAAGGAGGTCCCATTTATCTATTTTTTCTTTTGTTGCTCGTACTTTGGGCATAAGGTTTAAGAAACTACTGCCTACCACAAGATATTGAAGATGTTTTCCTACATTTTCTTCTAGGAGTTTTATGGTTGTTGTTTATATATTTAGGTCATTTATCCATTTTGAGTTAATTTTTGTATAAGGTGTGAGATAGGGATCCTCTTTCCTTCTTTTGGATATGGCTATCCAGTTCTCCCAGCACTATTTGTTAAGTAGACTGCTCTGGCCCAGCCGAGTGGGCTTAACAGTGTTGTCAAAACTTGCTTGACTGTATATGTGAGGGTCAATTTCCAAGTTCTTTTTTTTTTTTTTTAAAGATTTTATTTATTTATTCATTTATCCCCCCCTTGCTGCTTGTGCTCACTGGGTCAGCTAACCACGCCGTGCGGGCGGGCTTGCCTTCACCAGGAGGCCCCGGGAACCGAACCCGGGGCCTCCCATATGGTAAACGGGAGCCCTACTGATTGAGCCACAGCCGCTTCCCAATTTCCAAGTTCTTGATTCAGTTCCATTGGTCTGTCTGTCTGTCTTTATGCCAGTTCCATGCTGTTTTTATCACTGTGGCTAAGTAATATGCTGTAAAGTCAGGAAGTGAGAATCCTCCAACTTTGTTCTTCTTTTTTAAGACCTTTTTTGTGTGTTTTTTTGCTATTCGGGGTCCCTTAGCCTTCCAAATAAATTTGATCATTGACTTTTTGATTTCTGCAAAAAAAAAAAAAAGGCTGTTGGGATTTTTATTGGGATTGCATTGAATCTCTAAATCAGTTTTGGTAGAGTTGACATCTTGATGATAGTTAGTCTTCCAATCCATGAACACGTCTTCTGTTTCTTTTAGCAATGTTTTGTAGTTTTCTGAATACAGGTCCTTTATGTCTTTGGTTTAGTTTATTCCTAAATATTTGGTTGTTGTAGTTGCTATTATAAATAGAATTTTTTTTCTGATTTTCTCCTCAGATCGCACATCAGTAGTGTATAGAAATGCTATTGATTTTTGCGTATTAACCTTGTATCCCACCACTTTGCTGAACTTGTTTATTAATTCTAGTAGCTTTGTTGTGGATTTTTCAGGACTTTCTAGATATAGGATCATGTCATCAGTGAATACTGAAAATATTGCTTCTTCCTCTCCTTTTTTGGGGGCCTTTTATTTCTTTGTCTAGCCTAATTGCTCTAGCTAGAACTTCTAGCACAATATTGAATAATAAAGATGACAGTAGGCATCCTTGTCTTGTTACTGATCTCAGTGGGAAAGCTTTCAGTCTTTCATCATTGTGTACAATGCTACCTGTAGGTTTTTCATATATGCACCCTACCATATTGAGAAAGTTTCCTTCTACTCCTACCTTTTGGAGTGTTTTTATCAAGAAAGAACACTGTGTTTTGTCACATACCTGTTCTGCATCAATCAAGAGGATCATGTGATTTTTCTTCAATTTATCACAATGTGGTTTATTATGCTAATTTCTTTTCTTGTGTTGAACCACCTTTGCATACCTGGGGTAAAACCCACTTGATTGTGCTGTATAATTCTTTTAATGTGCTTTTTTATTCTGTTTGCAAGTATTTTGTTGATTTTTGTGTCTATATTTTTAGAGATATTGGTCTGTAATTTACTTTTTTGGTAGTTTCTTTATCTGGGTTTTAGTATTAGGGTGATGTTGGCTACATAGAGTGAGTTTCATAGCATTCTTTCCTGTTCAATATTTTTGGAACAGTTTGAACAAGATCAGTATTAGTTCATCTTTGAATGATTGGTAGAATTCACCTGTGAAGCCATCTGGTCTCAGGCTTTTCATCTTTGGGAGGTTTTTGATGACTGTTTCAATCTCTTTACTTGTGATTGGTTTGCTGAGATCTTCTATTTCTTCTAAAGCCAGTGTAGGTGGTTCATGTGTTTCCAGGAATTTGTCCACCTCGTCTACATTTTCTAGTTTTTTGGCATACAGTTGTTCATAGTTTCCTCTTGTGACTTCTCTTATTTCTACAGGTTCAGTGGTAATGTCCCCCCTCTCATTTCTGATTTTTTAATTTGTGTCTTCTCTGTTTTTTGGTTTTTTTTTTTTTTTCTTTTTTCTTTTTGTCAGTCCAGTTAAGGGTTTGTTGATTTTGTAGATCTTCTCAAAGAACCAACTTTTGGTTTTGTTGATTCAATCTATTGTTTTCTGTTTCTGCATTAACATTCAGTGTTATTACTATAAAGGCATTACTTACTTCATCCATTTTGACCTTTGGCTTTCAGTTGTCATACTATAGTCTATGTTTTTACCCTTTCTAATAGTCTTCCTTTCTACACTCTTCTCCAAGCCTGCCACCCTTGTTTTCTTCCTTTCAGTCTGCAGCACTCTCTTTAGTATTTCTTGTAATTGTGGTCTTTTGGTAACATGTTCTATCAGTTTTTGTTTGTCCGTGAAGACTTTGAACTCCCCTTCAATTTTGAAGGACAGCTTTACCGGAGGCAGAATTCTTGGCTGGCAGTTTTTCTCTTTCAATACCTTAAACACATTATACAACTTAATTCTCTCCTCCATTATTTCTGATGAGAGATCAGCACTTAATCTTATCGAGTCTCTTGTATGTGATACTTTGCTTTTCTCTAGCTGCTTTCGAAATCTTCTCTTTGTCTCTGATATTTGTCATTCTGAATAGTAGGTATCTCTGGGTATGTCTACCCATCTTTATTCTGTTTGGGGCGCGTTGCTTTTCTTAGACATTGATATGTATGTCTTTCATAAGTCTTGTAAAGTTTTCAGTCATTATTGCCTCAGATATTCTTTCTGCTCCTTTTCCATTTTCTCCTCATTCTGGAATGCCAATAAAGCACATGTTTTGGCATTTCCTGTTGTCATTCAGTTCCCTGAGACCCAGTTCCATTTTTTTCCATTCTCTTCTCTTTCTTCTCTCCTTTTCCAATTCAGATGTTGTGTCTTAAAAATCACTAACTCCATCTTCAAGCAGTTCAAATCTACATTTATGTGCCTCTAATGTGTTTTTAATCTCATCCATTGTGTCTTTCATTCCCATAAGGTCTGTTACTTTTCTTGCAGGCTTTCAAATTTTCCTTTATGCTTACCCAGTGTCTTCTTAATATCCTTTATCTCTTTAGTCATATTTTATTTCAATTATTTAAATTGATTTAGGAGAGTTGTGTGATTTTCACTGATTGTCTTAAATCTTAAATATTTTCAGGATATTTGTTTTGTTCCTTTAGATGTGCCATCTCTTCCTGTTTCCTAGTATGGTTTGTAATTTTTTGCTGATGTTTAGGCATCTGATATGTTGGTGAATTTACTCTAGTGGACAATTTCTCTCTCTTGCCTATTGTTATTATTATTTTTTCACAGCTCTTTGATATTTGGTTCAATGTATCCTAAGTCTTTAAAATTGCCCAGCTTAAGTTACCAAAAACCATGCCAGGGACTCACTACTGGGGTGCAGACTTTCTCCCAGGGGTGGGGTAAAGAGAGCTCTAAAAGCAGTTTCTGTCCATGTAATTTCCAGACCGGCCAGGAGATGGTGATTTTTCGGCACATGTTTCCACAGAGGTGTATCTCTCTCAGTATTTCTTTGTTTATGTCTGGCCAGAGTTGAGATTCAAAGCAGGCTCCGCTGGCCGAATTCACTCAAGAAAAGCCCCCTGACTCCCCCTCCCGTTTCCCTTGTAACAGCTGGCAGGGAGGAAAATGTCTGCTACCATCTCAGTCAGCTTCAATGAGCCACAGGTATTACTGCTGCTGAATATGTCCTGGGTTGGGGAAGGGAGACCTTCCTGGTGCTGGGGAGGTTCAGGAACTCACAGACTGTTTTTTCAGCTTCTTCGTTTCTCTATCCCTCACACTCCTGGGAGTTGTGAAGCACTGTCCTGGTCTGCTGACCCCCAAAGTAGGTCACTGACAGATTTATGCTCTTTCTCCATTGTTTCGGTGAGAGCACTGAGCCTTATCTGCTAATCTGATGCCATGTTCCTACCTATCATTGTAGTTTGGATTTGCATTTTCCTAATAGCCAGTGATGTCAAGCATCTTTTCATGTGCTTTTTGCCACTTGTACTTCTTCTTTGGAGAAGTGTCTATTCAAATCACTTGCCCATTTTTAAATGGGTTGTTTGTCTTTTTATTTTCAAGGTGTAGGATTTCTTTATATATGCTGGATATTAGGCCCCTATCAGATATATGGTTACCAAATATTTTCTCCCACTGAGTAGGTTGCCTTTTCACTTTCTTGACAAACTCCTTTGAAGTGCAAAATTTTTAATTTTGAGGAGGTCCTATTAATCCTTAATCCTTAATAGGAGGTCCTATTAATTTTTTCCTTTTGTTGCTCGTGCTTTGGGTATAAACTTCATGAAGCCATTTCCTAATACAAAATCCTGTGGATGCTTCCCTACATTATCTACCAAAATCTTTATGGTCTTGGCTCTTATATTTATATCTTTGATCCATCTTGAGTTAATTTTTGTATAAGGTGTGAATGGTGTTCCTCTCTCAATCTCTTGGCTGTGGATATCCAGTTCTCCTTTTGTTGAAGAGGCTATACTCTCCCTGTTGAGTGGACTTGGTGGCCTTGTTGAAAATTATTGACTGTATATGCAAGGATCTACATCAGAACTCTCAATTCGGTTCCATTGTTCTTTATGTCTAATCTTGGGCCAATACCATGCAGTTTTGACCACTCTAGCTTTGTAGTATATTTTAATGTCAGGTAGTGTGATTCCTCCGATTTCATTTATATTTTTCTATATGTCTTTGGCTATTCAGGACTCCTTGCCCTTCCAAATATATTTCATAGTTAGCTTTTCCAATTCAGTAAAATAAATGTTGTGTTAATTTTTAATGGGATTACATTAAATCCATAACTGTTTGGGTAGGATAAACTTAATGATGTTTAGTTTTCCTATCCATGAACAGGGAATATTCTTCCATTTATTTAGGTCATCTTGATTTCCTTTAACAGTGTTGTGTAGTTTTCTGCATACAAGTTGTTTAGATCTTTTGTTAAATTTATTCCTAAGTATTTAATTCTTTCAGATGCTATTGTAAATGAGATTGTTTCCTTGATTTCCTTCTCAGATTGCTCATTATTGGAGTACAGAAATGCTACCAATTTTTGCACATTAATATTATGACCTGCCACTTTACTGAACTCACTTATAAGCTCTAGAAGTTTTGTTGTAGATTTCTCAGGATATTCTATGTATAATCTGCAAATAGTGAAAATTTTACTTCCTCCTTTCAAATTTGGATGCCTTTGATATCTTTTTCTTGCCTAAGTGCTCAAGCAAGTACTTCTAAGACAATGTTAAATAAAAGTGATGACAGTGGGCATCCTTGTCTTTTTCCAGATCTTAGAGGGAAAGCTTTCAGGATTTTACCATTGAATATGATGTTAGCTGTGGGTTTTTCAAATATACCCTTTATCATGTTGAGGAAGTTTCCTTCTGTTCTATTTTTTGAAGTGTTTTAATCAAGAAGGGTGTTGTATTTTGTTGAATGCTTTTTCTGCATCTGTAGAAATTATCATGTGGTTTTTTTCTTTCAATCTGTTTATGTGGTGTATTACATTGATTGATTTTCTTATTTTGAACCATTCTTGCATACCAGGGATGAAACCCACTTGGTCATGGTGTATAATTCATTTGATGTGCTGTTGAATGCAATTAACAAGTATTTTGTTGAGTATTTTAGCATCTAGGTTCATTAGAGAGGTTGGCCTATACCTTTCCTTTCTTGTGGCATCTTTGTGTGCCTTTGATATTAGGGTGATGTTGGCGTCATAGAATGAGTTAGGCAATGTTCCCCCCACTTCCTTTTTTGGAATAGTTTCAGCAGGATTGGTGTTAGATCTTTCCGGAATGTTTGGTGAAATTCACCTGTGAAGCCTGGGCTCTTCTTAGTTGGGAGGTTTTTGATGACTAATTCAATCTCGTTACTTGTGATTTGTCTGTTGAGTTCATCAATTTCTTCTTTCATCAGTGTAGGCTGCTTGTGTGTTTCTAGGAATTTGTCCATTTCCTCTAAATTATCCATCTTGTTGGCATACAATTTTTCAAAGTATTCTCTTATGACCTTTATTTCTGTGGGGTAAGTGGTGATATCTCCTTCCTCATTTCTTATTTTATGTATTTGCATCTTCTCCCTTTTTTTTTTTTTTTTTTTTTGTTAGTCTAGCTAAGAGTTTGTCAATTTTTTTAATCTTCTCAAAGAACCAGCTTGTGGGTTTGTTTGTTTTTTCTAGTGCTTTCTTATTTCCAATATCATCTACTTTCTTTGGGGTTAGTTTGTTTTCCTTTTTCTAATTCCCCCAGGTGTGCAGTTAGGTCTTTGACTTTAGCTCTTTTTTTTTTTTTTTTTTTTTTTTTTTGATATAGGCATTTATGGCTATGAATTTCCCTCTCAGTACAGCTTTTGGTGTATCCCATAGGTTCTGATACATTGTGTTGCCATTTTCATTCATTTCAAGGTACTTACTGACTTCTTTTGCAATTTTCTACTTGATCCACTGATTGTTTGAGTGTGTTGTTTAGCTTCCACATCTTTGTGCCTAGTCTGGTTCACTGCCCCTTACTGATTTCCAGCTTCATTCCATTAAGGTCAGAGAAATTACTTCATATAATTTCAATCTTTCTGATTGTTGCTTTGTGGCATAGCATGTGCTCTATCCTGGAGAATGATCCATGTGCGCTCAAGAAAAATGTATATCCCTCTGTATTTGTCTATTAGGTCCAGATCCTCTAATGTATTATTCAAGGTGTTTGTTTCTTTACTGATTCTCTGTCAAGACATTCTGTCTAATGGTGATAAGGGTGTATTAAAGTCCCCCACTATAATTGTAGTTTTTTCAATCTGTGCCTCATGTATTTTGAGGTGCGCTGTTTAAGTGCATAAATGCTTGTGATTGTTCTTTCTTCTCGATATATTACCCCTTTCATTAATATATAGTGGCTTTCTTTGTCTCTTACAATACTTTTGCATTTAAAGTCTATTCTGTCTGATATTAGTAGAGCTACTCCTGCCCTTTTTTGGTTATTGTTTGCATGTACAGTGGTTTTCTAACCATTCACTTTCAGTCTCTCCTTGTGTCCCTGGGTCTAAGGTGAGTTTCTTGTATACAGCATATAGATGGGCCATATTTCCTTCTCTATTCTGCCAATCTGTGGCTCTTGATTGGAGAGTTTACGTTATTAACATTTAATGTTATTACTTCCAAGGAATTACTTACATTAGCCATATTTTCTTTAGGTTCATGTATGCCATATGTTGTTTTTATTTCTCTTTTTATCTTGTTAGTTATTCTTACACTTTTCTCCAACTCTCTCTCTCTCTCCTGTTTTTTCCTTTCAACCTGCAGAACTCCCTTTAGTATTTCTTCAAGGGCAGGTTTCTTATTGACAAACTCTCTGTGAATATTTTGAACTCTCCCTCATTTTTGAATGCCAGCTTTGCTGGATAGAGAATTCTTGGCTGCCTTCTTGCCTCCATAGTTTCAGATGAGAAATCGGTACTTAATCTTATCGAGCTTCCCTTGCATGTGACGGATCTGTTTTCTCTAGCTGTTTTCAGTATTCTCTTTGTCTTGATCATTGGGCAATTTGACAAGTATATGTCTTGGGGTAGGACTGTTAGAATTTATACTGTTTGGGGTGTGCTGTGTTTCCTGGACATGTATGTCCATGTCTCTCAATAGAGTTGGAAATTTTCAGCCATTATTTCCTCCAATACTCCTTCTGCCCTTTTTCCCTTCTCTTCTCCCTCTGGGATGCCTGTAATGCATATGTTTTTGCATTTCATATTGTCATTCAAATCCCTAAGTCCCTGCTGGATTATTTTTTATCTTTTTATCTATCTATTCTATCTGTCTGATTTTAGCTGTACAGTTTCTACATCTCTGATTCTTTCCTCTGTCTGTTCAAATCTGCTGTTATGTACCTCTAGTGTATTTTTTATTTCTTGCATTGTGCCATTCATCACCATCATATTCATTATCTTTTTATGTATGTTTACAATTTTTTCAGTATGTTCCCCCAGTGTCTTCTTAATATCCTTAATCTCTTCTTTCACTTCATTAAGTTGATTTATGATATTTGTTTGGACATCTCTGATTAGTTGTTCCATGTTCTGCATCTTCTCCTGTTTTTTAGTTTGTTCATTAGACTGGGCCATGTGTCTCTGTTTTTTAGTATGGCTTGTAATTTTTTGTTGGTGTCTAGGCATCTGTTTATCTAGATGGGTTTATTCCGTTTGTTAGCTTCTCTTTCTTCTCTACGCTTTTATTTTGTTTTTGTGTGTGTGGTAAGGTTTCACTTGGATTCTTCGTTCCTCTTATTCTATTTCCTTGTTGTTTTCTATGTTCCCTTGAAAAACATTATTAGGACCAGAGAAAAGGAAAGATATAAGAAGAGAAAAAGAATAATAGTCATAATAATTTTTAAAGGTAGAAGATGAGCTGTAGAAGACCTTGGAAAATAAATAATTAATATGAATAAAATATCATAATATATACAGAGGAATAAGAATAAAAAAGTGGAATAGAAAAAGTGAAATGAGAAACAAGATAGAGAAAAATATATAGAATGAATTAAAAGGCCAGAATGATGAGAAGAGACGAAAAGGGGGGGAAAATAATAAAAAGTAAAAAAAAGAAGGAAAACAGAGAAAAAGAGAGAGAGAAATACAAATGAAAAAAAATTGAAGACCAAACAAAAAGATAAAACAGAAGATAGAAAAATGAAGGAAATAAAATAAATAATGTAGGTAGAAAAAATCAGTAAAAGAAAAAAGGGGGAACAAAGAAAGGAGAAACACAACAAACAAGAAACAAAACAGCAGAAACTAAAAGAACAAACAAACAAACAAACAAAAACAACCAATGAATACCAGCCTTCCCTCTTAAGGGCCCTAAGGAGCTTCTCAGGTTGCTGGTGTTCATCAGTCAATCCCCCTGCAGCCTGCCCTCTGCAGGTGATGTACCCAGTTTTAGTGAGTAAAATAAGGGGGTAAAAAAGGAACGTATTGGAAAAAAAATAACAGATCCAAGAAAACCTAAAACAAAAAGAATGTCTATATGTTCCCTGCCCTCAGGTATCATCTGGATGCCTGATAACCCCGTGGATCACTTCTCTAAGGAGACCTCCCGGGAATCAAATCAGGGGCCTTGTATAAGCAATGGGGAATTTCTCCATTGAGCTAACTTGTCTCCTTAGGTTAATTAGGCTTCAGAAAACTATCTGCCCCCTTCCCCCCAGGCATTTTAGACTTCCACAGTTTGCTAGAGTCCTGTTGATTAGGTGCCTGTCCCAGCCCCCTCTCTAATCTAGTTCCTCTCTTTCCCTGGGAGGCTGGGTGTGACAGCCTGCCTGAGCAGATTTCCCCCTCTGCTCTTCCCATTGGGTCAGGGTCCTTTCTGAGATTCAAAGGGGGCTCAGCTGGCCAAACTCATTGCAAAGAAACCCCCTCCACCCACTGTCAGACCCCTCTTCCTCCCAGGGAATGCCCCTTCCCAGTCCATTGGCAGCACCGAATCAGGGGCTACTTTCCCTGAGGGCAGGGTTTATGGGCCATTTCCAGCCACAGGGGTAAGCAAGTCATGGTTTTCTTTTAGATTTTTTATCTTTCTAGTACACTCCTAGATGACTCAGAGCACCTTCACATTCTCTATATATCCAACACAGCTCCTTTGGATAGGTCCCTGCCTTCTCTCTGCTTTTTTTGTGAGGGTCAGCTCTGCCTACCTGCTTTGGCGCCATTTTCCCAGAAGTGATGACAATTTTGACTCCTATTCATTGTGGTAAACTTACTCACCTTATTTCTGGCAGTTAAATGGCACCACTTGGATCCTGCTGCCCCAGGATCCAATTATTCCTATTTCACTTAAGGATTCCATCTCAGTGGTAGCAGTCCCCACTGTAATCCCTTAGAGGGAAGAGATACCACAGACTCTTCAAGGATGTGAGATTTCCCTCACAGATTTGTTTCTCAAAGTTGTGGTGGGTGAGCAGGTCTGGTGTCGTAAGCCTACTCTAACATTCCAATCTCTCTGAACCTCTGGATATCTTCCACATTATACCAAGCCAGTTCTGGACTTTTAATTTTATTTAGTGTAGGCCACCTTTTGTGCCATGTCTCAGCCAACCAACTGGAGAAGCTGTTAGAGCCCTTTCTAATCCCTGTAGTGAATCCAAAATCTCTGCTTACTGGACTATATTGATAAATTTGCCCACTCCAAGTTTATGTTCCTTCCATCATTATGCCACACCATTAATATCCATTACCAAGTATATTCCCTGGGTATTTATCTATATAAATTGGAAAACTCAGGCAGCTCTTTTGGAGTGTAGGGTACCTCCTCATGGGTCAAACTTGGGGGCCTCACCTTTCAGGGCCATCTGGGGCTTCTGTCCAGGTATAGTTCTGAGTGAAATGAAGGCGGTAGGATTGTGCCTTTAGAACATTCAGCAGTGTCTTTTATGTCCGCTACATCAGGGAATCCCATTAGAGGTTTGTCCAATAAGGCAGGTTTAAGCTCATACAATGGGGGAAGGGCTGCTTCCTCAAGGGAGAATATCACGTTTGTCTGGTATGGCAGTGTTCACCTCCTTAGAAAGGAGTGGAAGTGATGTGTCTATTGGCAAAGAAAACTCAGCAGAATATTCAGTATCCCCAGTTTCACCATATTGTTCCCCTATGCCCCCATTACAACGAGCAGGATCCCATTTCTTCTCAATTAATGAGCTCGTTTTAAGAGTTCACCTCTGGCAAGGTTGGAAATTCAATTTTGGTTGTTTTTCTGTTTCTCATAGGATGAGTCTCTGGGTTTGGAAATCTCAAATCCGTGACTGCAGGAGATAAGGATTTCTTTCAGGGTACATATACTGACTTTCAGATCATTCAGACAGAAACTGAGCTGGGAATTTGAAACCTTTGACTCATCCTTTACTTTCTCCAGTGCATTTAGGAGCAACCAGCCAATAGCACTATACTTGTTAGCTTGTCACAAATATTCTTAGGTATCAAATGTACATGTATCAAATACAACCCAGACACTTGCCTCTTCTGAGTGTTTTTTGAGGAGTATCCACTGGTGATATTCTGTTTATCTCTATTGCTAGAACATGCCACGGACTATCTGTGTTCTCTTGACCACTGTAAACAGAATTATTTCTGCTTTTAAATCTAATCATATTTTAAAACCAGTTTCCCAAACCTCACAATCAATTAAGAAAACACATCGTTAAGATATTACTCCTCTAGAACCATTTCTGATACTAAAATCTGTGTTAGTTAGGGTTATTCAGAGAAAAAGAGCCAAGAGGATATATGTGTATGTGTCTGTGCACAAAGATATTTATTTTATGGAATTGACTAATATGAGTATGGAGGCTGGCAAGTATGGACTCCACAAGGCTGTCTAGAGGCTGGAGAATTGGATAAAAGTTGATGATGAAGTCTTTTTGTTTCTTTAAACAATTTATTGAAGTATATCATTCATACATGAACAAACATAAACAATAAGTGTTCAGTAAACATTGTGAACTTACAAAACAAACATGCATGACATCACACAGGGCTCCCACACATCACCCCACCACAAACACTTTGCATTGTTGTGAAGCATTTGTCAACCAAATTATTAAAGAGTATCGTCAAAGCATTACTACCAACTATAGTCTGTATCTTATTCCTCTATACCTTTTTTTAAGGATTTATTTATTCACTTATTTACTTGTATGCATTTTTACCCCCCACCCACCCCACCCCTGTTTTTGCTGTTTTTGTGTCCACTGGCTGAGCAATTTTGTGTGTTTCTTGCCCTCTGTTCTCATCCTTCTCCTCCTGTCTTCACTGGGATCGATCCTGGGAACCTCCGATGTGGGAGAGAGGCGTCCTACTGCCTGCGCCACCTTAGTTCCTGGTTTTTCGGCGTGTCTCATCTTGGCTCTCCCTTGTATCACTCTCCTGTTATGTCATCATCTTGCTCCGTGGCTCATGGAGACTGATGGCTCACCAGTGCACAGGGCCTGATGGCGCACCCACACGTGGGGACTGGGGCCTCCCCGGCTTGCAAGGCCCGGTGGTGCACTCGCACACAGGGCCTGATGGCACACCCGTGCATGGGACTTGGCGGTTCACCCACTTGCAGGGCCTGGCAGCACACCCGCACATGGGGCCTGGTTGGCTCATCTGCTCGCGGGGCCTGGCGGTGCACCCACACGTGGGGCCTGGCAGCCTGCATGCCTTTTATATTTTTCTCTATTTAAATTTTTACTGAGAGGTCCCAGAGATCGAACCCAGGTCCCTACACATGAGAGACAGACACCCAAACGTTTGAGCCACATCCACCCCCTGCTATATCTCTTAAGGTTGACCAAAGGTACCTAGAGTTACGGTCATTTCCCATACAGGATGGTCATATAATAAATCAGGCTTAGTTTATCACCAGCATTCCAAAAACCAGACCTAGGGAGAAAAACTAGGTCTAGAGACAAATGCCTGGTTTCTAATACAGCGAATGTTTAGCCCACCCTGATTATCACACAATCAGGACAGAAAGAATATTCACAGATGATGAAGTCCTGAAAGCAAAATCCGTGGAGCAAAAGAGCAGGCTGGAAATTCAGATAAGACTAGAGGCTGTAGTCTTGAGGCAAAATTTCTTCTTCACATGGAAACCAAAATTTTTGCTTTTAATGCCTTCAACTAATTAGATAAGGTGTGCTCAAACTATTGAGAGAAAGGGTCTTTACTTAAAGTCATCTGATGCTAGATGCTGATCTCATCTGCCAACTACCCTCTCAGAAGCAGCTAGGCCAGTGTTTGTCTAAACAACTGAACCCCATCTCCTAGCCAAGTTGACACATAGAATGATCACAGATGGAATTTATTCTTTTAATCGTTGACCAATAGGTGGTGCTTTCTCCCACGGGCAGCATGGAAAAGTCCATGAATCAAAGAGTGAAAAGTAGAGAGGCTTCTCTCATTATTATACCTAATAACCCATTTCAGAATTTTTGTTTCTTGTCTTTGTAATTCTGGGATCTTCTGATTTGAAGTCTTTTTTCCCATTGGAGAGATGCACTCTTCAGAAGGCACAATAAGGTTTGTTTGTTTGTTTTAAGATTTATTTTATTTATTTATTTCTCCCCCCCCCCATTGTTTATGCTTGCTTACTGCTCTCTGTGTGTGTTCATTGTGTGCTCTCTGTTTGCTCGCCTTCTTTTCTGGAGACACTGGGAACCGAACCTGGGACCTCCCATGTGGGAGGGAGGTGTCAATCACTTGAGCCACCTTGGTTCCCTGCTCGCTGTGTCCTTCATTGTGTTTCTTTGTTGTGTCTCCTCATTGCATCATCTTGTTGTGTCTCTTTGTTGCATCATCTCATTGCATCATCTCGTTGCATCTAGCTCTCTGTGACAGCCTGTCATGTCAGCTTGCTGTCTTGCTCTTCTTCTTTAGGAGGCAACGGGAATCTAACCCAGGACCTCACATGTGGTAGACAGACACCCAAATGCTTGAGCCACAGCCGCTTCCCACAATAAGGTTTTATTGACAGGAACCTGGGACTGCCACCTCTCCACTTTGGGTTCTCAAATCACATAATTCATATGTAAAAATAGTTGGGCTGATTGAGTATAATTACTAAGTAGTTATTGGTTTATTGCTATAAAATTGGAGCAGAAAAGACTATGTTGTCTAGTACCTAAGGGGCTATTTGTAGCCCCTTATTTAACATTAAAAATATGTATTTTAGTTTAACTATAATTACATACAAAAAAATGCACCCATTTTAAGTGTGAAATTAAGTATTGACAAACAAGCATCACTTGGTAACTGTCACACAACCAAGATAAAGAATATTTTCATCACCTCAAAACATTTCCTCATGACCCTTTGGAGTCAGTCACACATCCCTGAGTCTGACTTGTTTTCTGCCACTTTATAATAGTTTTTGACAGTTTTAAATTCCATATAATTTTTTTTTTTTTTAAAGATTTTATTTATTTATTCATTTATCCCCCCCTTGCTGCTTGTGCTCGCTGGGTCAGCCAACCACGCCGTGCGGGCGGGCCTGCCCTCACCAGGAGGCCCCGGGAACCGAACCTGGAGCCTCCCATATGGTAAACGGGAGCCCTACTGATTGAGCCACAGCCGCTTCCCTCCATATAAATTTAAAAAGACATGTTACTCATTTGCATCTAATTTCATTCATCATAATGATTTTTTGAGACTCATCCATGTTATTGAGTGTCTCCATAGCTCAAATCATTTTATTATTGGGTAGTATTTCATTGTATGGATATATTAAAATCTGCTTATTCACAAGTTCATAGATAATTGGGTTATTTATAGTTTTTATCTATTATTAATAAATATGCTATGAACATTTACATACAAATCATTGTGAGGACAAATTTTTTATTTCTCTTGGGTAAATAGATAGGAAATAAGGGAAGCGGCTGTGGCTCAATCAGTAGGGCTCCCGTTTACCATATGGGAGGCCCTGGGTTTGGTTCCCGGGGCCTCCTGGTTAAGGCAGGCCTGCCCGCACAGCGTGGTTAGCTGACCCAGCGAGCACAAGCAGCAAGGGGGGGATAAATGAATAAATAAATAAAATCTTTAAAAAAAAAAAAAAAGATAGGAAATAAGTTACTAGCTCCTTCAGTGAGTGTGATTTTACTGTTTTTTAAAGCACTTTTATTCACATACCATACAATCCATACAAAGTGTATAATCAATGAATCGGTCTCTGGGCAACATGGGAATCCCAGTGGGTTCCATGTAATATTTTGGGTAATTTAAGCACCTCTTAAAATATATGTATATATATATATAAATAACATTTTTGTAAGCAAAAACACATATATGCATATATATTTATATATCATTTTGCAAATGTTTGTATGTATTGTGAGAATTTTGATTTTTACCCATAATAAAAAAAAAAAAAATGAATCGGTCTCAGTATAATCACAGAGTTGTGCATTCATCACTACAATAAACTTTGGACAATTTCCATTGCTACAAACAGACAAAAAAAAAGAAATTAAAAAAAAAAAAAAGCGTTATTTTTATACACCCCCATTACTGACACTAAGCATGGGTGTGGTACCTTTGTTACAAGTTACAATTGATGAAAGAGTATTAAAATATTACTCTTAACTATAGTCTATAGTGTGCATTAGGCATACTTTTTCCCATGTACTACCTTTATATTATTGATACCTTGTAATAGTGATGTACATTTGTTCTAGTTCATGGAAGAAATTCTTCTATTTGTACTATTAACCACATTCATTGTCCAAAACAGGATTCCTTATGTTATACAGTCCTATGTTTCATACTCTATTTTTCCTTCTAGTGACATACATGACCTTAACTTCCCTTTTCAACCACAATGACACACACAATTCAGTGCTGTTAATTATCTTCACTATACTGTGCTACCATGACCTCTATGCCTTCTCAGCCATTTATTATCAGCCTTTTTGAAAATTCTGCACAAATAAGTCATCATCCCCCCCATCCTCTACCTTCATTATATCTCCTGGTAACCTGTATTCTAGGTATTAACTCCATGAGTTTGCTCATTATAATTAGTTCATATCAGTGAAATCATACAATATTTGTCCTTTTGTGTCTGAATTTTTTCACTCAACATAATGTCCTCAAGGTTCATCCATGTTTTCACATGCATCAGGACTTCATTACTTTTTACAGCTGAATAATATTATTACATCATATGTATAAACCACATTTTGGTTATCCATTCACTGATGGACACTTGGGTTGAATCTCTCTTTCGGCAATTGTGAATAATACTGCTGGCTATGAACATCATTGTGCAAATATTTGTTACCCGTCCTTGCTTTCAGTTCTTAGTAGATACCTGGAAGCAAGATTGCTGGGTCATATGGCAGTTCTATTCATAGCTTCCTGAGGAACCACCAAACTGTATTCCACAGTGACTGGACATTCTACATTCCCATCAGAAGTGAGTAAGTGGGACGATCCAAGATGGCAGAATAGGGAACTGCAGGCTTCACTCCTCCTCCAGAAGCTGCGGGAAGTCAGGCAGGCTTGCGGGGCATAGAGGAAACCGTGGGACTGCTGTGGTGATTGCAGAAGGTGGCTGGAGAGGAGGGGCCAGCCTTGAGGGTGAGGCAGACAGCAGGACACTCGGGCCATTGTGAAGTGCCCAGCCAGGCCCAGGGGGTGAGGGGAGCCATGGGTAATCAGGATGGGGCAGGGGTGCCCAGGCAGACACCAGAGGAGCAGCTGGGAGCAGGGAGATCCAGCCAGTGAGGGGGTCCTAGCCAGATGCCAGGTTTTGAGAGGGAAGTTTGTTTATCTTTCTCTTCTTTCTCCCTTTTATCACCCGGGTATCTGTGGAGAGATCGTGGCCTGAGAGAGAGGTCCAGCTGTGTTTTTTCCTCTCTTTTTGGACTTTGTTTTCCTACTTTCTTCATTCTGGTACCTATGGACAAGCAGGACACAGGGGGATTGATTGGCCCGCATGGGCAGCTCATGGGGGGGAGCCTAGAGGGAAGCTTGTGACCTGAGAGGGAGATCCTCTTTTTTACCATTATCTTTCTCTCTCTTATCCTCTTCCTTGCCTTTCTTCTTTTTTCCTGTTTTTTCTTCATTTCTTATTCCTTTTCCTGTTTTTGTCTTTTCCTTTTATTTTTTCCTTTTTATTATTTTTCTGATTTTAATTTTATGCATATTTTTTATTTTTCTTTCCTTTCTTGCTTTTTAAATATATATTCTATTTTCTAACTTTTTCTTTTTTCCTTTTTTCTTTTATTTTTCTCAAACACAGGCAATTCCAAATATTTAGAATAAGAGAAACCAAGTGTCAGAGATGACACTTTAGCCAAAACCAAACAAAAACAAAACCCTAAGCAAGAGAGAAACTGGTCAACAGAATAAACCCATCAAGTTAAACAGGCCTAGAAATCTACAAAAGATTACAATCCATATTAAGAAATAGGAAGATATGGCCCTGTCACATGAACAAACTAAAAAGCAGGAGGAGACCCAAAATGTGGAACACTAATCAAAGATGCCCAAATAAATATATTAAATCAATTCAATGAGATGAGGGAAGAGATAAAAGATATTAAGAAGACACTGGGTGAACATCCAGAAGAAATTTTAAATATAGATAAAAGCATAACAAATCTTATGATAATGAAATACACAAAGGAAGAAATTAAAAATACACTAGAATCATACAACAGATTTGGACAGGCAGACTAATGAATTAGTGACATTGAAGATAGGACACCCAAAGTAGCACAGGTAGTAGAACAGATAGACCAAAAAAATGGGAAGAAATTCAGCAGGGACGCAGGGAATTGAATATCAGTACAAAATGCATGAACACGTGCATTATGGGGGTCCCAGAGGAAGAAGAGAAGGGTAAAGGGCCAGGAGTGTTTGAGGAAATAATGGCCAAAAATTTCCCAACTCTTATGAAGGACATAACTGTACCTGTTCAGAAAGTACAGTGTATACCAAACTTAATAAATCCTAGAAGACCTACTCCAAGACACATACTAATCAGATTGTCAAACACCAAAGATAGAGAGAATCCTGAAAGCAGCAAGAAGAAAGAGATTTATCACATATAAAGGCAGCTCAATAAGATTAAGTGCTGATTTGTCATTTAAAACCATGGAGGTGAGAAGGCAGTTGTATGACATAGCTAAGGTGCTGAAAGAAAAAAAGAATTGCTAGAAAAGAATTCTGTACCTAGAAAAATTGTCCTTCAAAAACGAGGGAGTGGGAAACAGATGTGGCTCAAGAGGTTCGGCGTCCATCTACCATATGGAGAGACCAGGGTTCGATCCCCGGTACCTCCCGGTAAAAAAAAAAAAAAAAAAAAAAAATGAGGGAGTGATCAAAATATTCACAGATAAACAGAAATTGAAAGAATTTGTCAAAAAGAAACCTGCTCTTCAGGAAATAGTAAAGGGAGCTCTGCAGGTTGAAAGGAAAAGACAGGAAAGAGAGTGTTGGAGGAAAGTGTAGAAACAATAACTATTAATAAGGATAAATAAAAAGGGTAAAAATAGAAACAAAAATAAAATATGACATACATAAGCCTTACAAATATGGCTGAAGTAAGCACTACCTTTACTGTAATAAAGGTAATGGATTAAACTCTCCAATTAAGAGAACTCAGAAGGGCAGAATGGGTAAAAAATATGACCCATCTACATGCTGTGTACAAGAGACTCACCTTAAGCCAAAGATAAATATAAGCTGCAAGTGAAAAGGTAGAAAACAATTTTCCATGCAAACAGTAAGCAAAAAAGGGGCTGGGATAGCTATACTAATATTGGACAAAATAGACGTTAAATGCAAAACTGTAGTAAGAGACAAAGAAGGACCCTAGATACTAATAAAAGGACCAATCTACCAAAAAGAAAGAACAATCATAAATATTTATGCACCTAACCAGGGTGCCCCCAAATACATGAGGCAAAACTAAAAGGAGAAATAGATGTCTCTACAATCATAGTGGTGGATGTCAATACACCACTCTTAGCAACAGACAGAACCTATCAAGAGAGGATCAATAAAGAAATACAGATCTTGAATAATACATTAGAGGAGCTAGACCTAATGGACATATAGAGAACATTACATGCCAATACAGCAGTATATACATTCTTCGTGAGTGTTCATGCATCATTCTCCAGGACAGACCACCTGTTAGGTCATAGAACAAGCTTCAATGAATTCAGAAATATTTAAATTATACAAAGCCCTATTTCTGACTACAAAAGAATGAAGCTGGAAATCAATAATGGGCAGAGAACTAGAAATTTCAGAAATATTTGGAAGTTGAAAAACATACTCTTAAACAATCAGTGGGTCCAGGAGGAAATTGCAGGAGAAATCAATATATACCTTGAAGTGAATGAAAATGAGAACACACATATCAAAACTTATGGGATGCAGCAAAGGTAGTGCTGAGAGGAAAATTTATAGACCTAAATGTCTACATTAAAAAAGAAGAAAGAACTAAAATCAAAGACCTAAATGCGCATCTGGAGAAACTAGAAAAAAACAGCAAACTAATACCAAAACAAGCAGAAGGAAACAAATAACAAAGATTAGAGCTGAATTAAATGAAATTGAGAACCAGAAAGCAATAGATGGAATTAACAAAATCAAAATCTGTTTTGTAGAAGATTAATAAAATAGATAAACCCTTAGTTAGAATAACAAAGGAAAAAAGAGAGAAGATACCAATAAATAAAATCAGAAATGAGAGACAGGACATCAACACAGACCTCACAGAAATAAAGAGTATCAAAATAGCATACTATGAAACATTGTTTGCTAAAAAGTTGGACAACTTAGATGAGATGGATGGATGCCTACAAACACACAACCACTTACACTGATAAAAGATGAACTAGAAGATCACAACAGACAAACCACAAGTAATGATATAAAAAAAAATCCTAGTGTATTATTTAGCCAAAGGAGTGCTGATGCAAAGTACTAGAAATCTGTTGGCTTTTATAAAAGATATTTATTTGGGGTGAAAGCTTACTGTCCCAAGGCCCTAGAGAGTCCAACTCAAGGTTGCTTTCCCACTGAAGTCAGTTGCCACCAGTTGAAGCAAGATGGTTGCCAATCTCTGCGAGGGTTCAGCCTTCCCTTCTCTCAACTGGCATAGCGCTTGTCTCTCAGGGCTTCCTATATTAGTCTCCGGCATAGGGCTTGTTTCTTTCCAGGCCTTCTCAACTACTCAGCTGCTCTGTTCTCTTCAACTGCAAACTACCAGGCCAATGGCTCATCTCTCCCTGGGTTTTAGCTGTTTGAGCCTTCTCTCTTGTGGCATCTCTGGATCTCTCTCTCTTCCCCTGTCTTCTTGAGTGAATGTCTGTTTGTATCAGCCCACCAAGGGGGTGGAGGCCCAAACTTGAGTCATTCCCTACCGACATGGTCAAATCAAAGCCCTAATCTTAAAAGGTAATTTAATCAAGACATGCCAGCTGAATCTAATGCATTCAAAGGGTATCACACCTAGAGGAACAATCCATTTTACAAACATAACCTTTCTCTCTTCTTTTGGAATTCACAAATAATATCAAACTGCCACACCCAAGACCAGATGGCTTCACAGGTGAATTTCACCCATCATTCTGAAAAGAACTAACACCACCTTGCTCAAACTCTTCCAAAAAATCAAAGAGGAGGGAAGACTACCTAACTCGTTCTATGACACCAACATCATCCTAATACCAAAACCACATGAAGACACTACAAGAAAGAAAATTGCATTCTGTTATATTACATCTAATTAACTTAGATGCAAAAATCCTCAACAAAATATTTGAAAATTGTACCCAAAAACACATAAAATGAATTATGCACCATGATCAAATGGGTTTTATCATAGGTATGCAAGGATGTTTCAACATAATAAAATCAATTAATATAATACACCACATTAACAGATTTAAAGAGAAAAATTTAAATCATGATCATCTCTATCAACAGATTAAAGGCATTTGACAAAATTCAGCATCCTTTCTTGATAAAAACCCTTCAAAAGATAGGAATAGAAGGAAATGTCCTCAACATGATAAAGGACATATATGACAAACCCATTCAAAAAACATCATTTTTAATGGCAAAAGCCTAAAGTCTTTCCCTATAAGATCTGGAACAGGACAAGGATGCCCACTGTCACCATTCTTATTCTACATTGTGTTAGTTCTTGCCCAAGCCCATAGGCAAGAAAAATAAATAAAAGACACCCAAATTGGAAAGGAAGAAGTAAAACTTTCACTGTTTGAAGATGAAATGATCCTGTATATAGAAGGTCCAGAAAAACTACAACAAAGCTACTGGAGAAGATAAGTGAATTCAGTGAGGTGGTGGGATATAAGATCAACATGCAAAAATCAATAGTGCTTCTTTACACTAATAATGAGCGATATGAAGAGGAAATCAAGAAAATAATTCTATTTACAACAGCTATTAAAAGAGTCATATACATAGGAATAAACGTAACTAAAGATGTAAAGAATTTGTACACAGAAAACTACATAACACTGCTAAAAGAAATCAGAGAAGACCTAAGTAAATTGAAGGATATTCTAAGTTCATTGTTTGGAAGACTAAACATCATTAAGATGTCAATTTTACCTAAATTGGTATACAGATCCAGTGCAATCCCAATAAAAATTCCAACAACACTTTATACAGAACTGGAAAAGCCAACTTTCAGGTTTATTTGGAAGGTTAGGGGGCCTCGAATAGACATAACATTTTGCAAAAGAAAAATGAAGTTGGAGGATTCACACTACCTGACCTTAAAGATACTACAAAGACATAGTGGTTAAAACTGCATGGTATTGGCCCAAGGATACCATGCCAATATATGAATTGAAAGTTTAGAAATAGATCCGTGCATCTATGGCAAACTGATATTCAACAAGGCTGCCAACTCCACTTAGCTGTGACAAAATAGTCTCTTTAAAAATGATGCTGAAAAAACTGGATATCCATATCTGAAAGAATGGAAGAGGATCCTTATCTCATGTCCTATACAAAAATTAACTCAAGATGGATCAAAGACCTAAATATAATAGTGAGTACCATAAAACTCCTAGAAGACAATGTAGCAAAGCATCTGTGGGACAGCAATGTTTTCATGAACTTTATACCCAAAGCATGAGTAATAAAAGAAAAATAGATAAATGGGATCTCCTCAAAATTAAAAACTTTTGTGCTTCAAAAGAGTTTGTCAAGAAAGTAAAAGGCAGCATTCTCAATGGGAGAAAATATTTGGAAACCACATATGTTATAAAGGTCTAATATCCAGCATATATAAAAAAATTCTACAACTCAATAATAAAAAGACAACACACTTGAAAAATGGGCAAGAAACTTGAACAGACACTTTTCTAAAGAGGAAATACAGATGGCTAAAAAGTACATGAAAAGATGCACAACATCACTAGGTATTAGGGAAATGCAAATCAAAATTACAATGAGATATCATTTTACACCTACTAGACTGGATGCTATTTAGAAAAACTGAAAATTACAAGTCCTGGAAAGGATATGGAGAAATAGAAACACTCATTCACTGTTGGTAGGAATGTAAAGTGGTGCAGCCACTCTGGAGGACAGTTTAGCAGTTTCTTAGCAAGCTAAGGATAAAACTACCATATGATCCAGCAATCCCACTACTAGGTATATACCCAAAAGAACTGAAAGCAGGGACATGAACAGATAAATGCACACCAATGTTCGTAGCGGCATTACTCACAATTGCCAAAAGACAAAAGCAAACCAGCTGTCCATCAACATAAAAATGGATAAGCAAAATGTGTTACATACATACAGTGGAACATTATTCAGCTGTAAGAAGAAATGGAGTTTTGACAAATTCAAAAACATGAATGAGCTTCCATGACCCTGTTTTGAGTAAAATAAGTAAGATAGAGGTCCACACAGTGGTAAATAAAATATTAAACTTCCATTCTGGGGAAGCTCTTTTATTTTCTCAAATAAAATGGCATAAATCTCTGTAATATATAAGCCATGCATTAGAAAAGAAAATGGGCATATACGCCATATCCTCAATTTTAATGTTTGTACATATGAACCTTATTCCTTTAAAAATGAAATTTTGCCCAATTATAACTAATGTCTAAGAGTTACCTCCTGAGAGCTTCCTTGTTACTCAAATGTGGCCTCTCTCTAAGCAAAACTCAGCAAATCAATTCACTACCTTGCCCCTAACGTGGGGCATGACTCCTGGGGACGAGCATCGCTAGCACTGAGGGATTATTGCCGAGCATTAATCAGCAATGCATTTGGAAAAAGACCTTGACCAAAAGGGAGAAACATTATATAAAAAAAGAGTTTTTATGGCTAAGAGACTTCAAAGTGAGTCAGGAGGTCATTCCAAAAGTTATGCTCATGCAAGTCTCAGACAGATTTCACTAACCAACACAGTAGACAAAGCCTCAAACAAGACTTCTCTCAAGGGCTCTTGGGATATCTGTTCAACAGAGGCAAGGCACATGGCATCATGAAATTAGCACCCCTTCAGTGGGCCCTATCTGGGAACATATGATAATCCATCTCCCCTATGTAACACACTTATACTCATTTATAATTCTCCTAATTAGGATTCTTCTACTCCTTTTATTTGAACTTAAGATTTTCAATGTACCTGTTAAGTAAATTTCACAGAGTCTTAAAATTTTGGACTAGACTTCTGGGAAGATGGAGGATTAGAGAGACACAGAATTCACTTCAATGTTCTAGGGCTCATAACACTGGGGGGGGGGGCTGTACACCACCTAGAAGAGAGAGTGGGGAAAAAAAGGAAAAAATCTTGATGGGAAGAGTCTGTGAGTAAAAGCTGAAGCTGCAACTGCCAGTGCCCATCTGCTCACCCTCAGAGCAGACAGCTTTAAGTCCTCCGGTCCCTGGTCAATGGTTCTGGACAGCAGGGGCTCCTGGAGTGCACTTCCCTAGAAAGGGGAGAAAGAGGAAGGCAGCCTAAGGCAGATTCAGCTTTTGGCCAACAAATTTGTTCTGCTGTGTCCACAAGCCCTTGGCTGTGCCTCTGATTGCCCTGGGATCAGGCAGGGAACTAAAGAGATCCAACCCTCTCAAACACCCTCTCTACCACCTATTACTGGTTTGTTGAGGAAACAAAGGGGAGTGGGATTATTTCCTACCTGGGAAAAGGGAAGGGGTTGATGGCAAAGGGAGGGGAACAGCTTCTGAGAAAGTTTGACTTGTGGGGCTCTGGATAGCACTGAGACAGGATTCAGTCATATTATTCCAGTTGGATTTGGCAGTTGCCGTGAACACACTCAGACAGGGTTTGAACTGAGAGGTCTGTCGAAGAGCACCATCTGCTGACAGACCAAGGAAGTGCATGCAAGGAAAATAAAAGCAAATAAATAAAAGAGGTTTTTGGGGACCTTTACAATCTCTTTCCCCAAGGCCATTGAAAGTGGGTTTGCACACCATTACTGAGTCCATGGCTCAGATATGAGTAAAAAAAAAAAAAAAAGACAACTCTAGAGAGCTAGAACAGGAAGAACCAAGAATCAAAGAAGATCAGTAACATACAGACTCCCACCACTAAATTCTAATGCAAGAGAGAGAAATTGTGCATTAGAGTAAACTCACAATAATAATCAAATACCTAGAAAATCAACAAAAAATTAAAAGCCATAAGTCAAAGAAAGATATGGCTCAGGAAAAGGAAGAAATCAACATTCCAGATGAGACACAGGATTTGAAACAAGTAATCATTGATGCTCATACAAATCTCTTAAATCATGGAATTGAAGGAAAACATGGCTAAAGAAATAAAGGACATCGAGAAGACACTGGGAAAGCACAAGAATTTGAAAACCTGAATAGAAAAATAACAAAGTTTATAGAAACAAAAGACTAATAGGTGAGATTAAAAATACATTAGAGTAGCATTGTGGGAAAATGGTGATGAAATAATAGGCAGAGCTGAATGCTGCCACAAAATCAATGGAGAAAGAGCCAAAGTTGTCCAAGGGACCTGCTTTGGGGGTCAGCAGACCAAGACAGTGCTACGCAACTCCCAGGAGGGTGAGGGACAGAGACACGAGGAAGCTGAAAAGATAAATATGAGTTAACAAGCCCCCCTGGCAGCTGGGAGGTGCTCCCCTTTCTCACCCCCAAGATATTAAGCTGGGGTAAAACCCTTGGCTCACTGTAGCCAAGTGAGAGCGGAATGGACATCTTCCTCCCTGTCAGATATTTCAAGGAAAATGGAGGGGAGGTCCATGTGCTTTTCTTCAGTGAATTCGGCCAGCAGAGCCCTCAATGAATCTCTACTCTAGAGATTCAACACAGGAACACAAGGAAGCTGGGGCTGAAAGGTGCACTGACTAGCGCCAATTGCTGGCCTGTCTGGAAACTGCATAGACAAAAGCTGTTCATGTTCTCTGTATCCAACTCCTGGGAGAAAATCTGTGCCCTACTTGTGAGTCCCTGGCCCAATTTTGAAAACTTAAGCAGGGAAATTTTAAAGACTGAGAATAAATTGAACCAAATATCAAAGAGCTGTGGGATAAAAACAGTAGGCAAGAGAGAGAGAAATTAGCATCAGAGTAAATACGCCAACATATTCAGATGCCTAGACATCAGCAAAAAATTACAAACAATACTAGCAAACAGGAAGAGATGACCCAGCCAAAAGAACAAACCAATTATCCTGAAGAGATACAGGATTTAATACAATTAACCAGCAATAATCATGTAACTCTCCTAAATCACTTTAAAGAATTTAAAGAAAATGTGACTAAAGAAATAAAGGATATTAAGAAGACTCTGGGAGAGCATAAAGAACAAATTGGAAGCCTACAAAGAAAGGTAGAGACACCTTATGGAATAAAAGATATGATGGACAAGATTAGAAATACATTACAGGCACATAAGAGTGGATTTGAATTGCTTGAAGGCAGAATTAGTGATTTTGAAGACAGAACATCTGGCCTGGAAAAAACAGGAGAACAGAAAGAGAAGAGATTGGAAAAAATGAAACAGAGTCTCAGGGAATTGAATGATAATGCAAAACACACAACATTTGTATTATTGTTAACCCAGAATGAGAAGAGAATGAAAAGGGGGCAGAAAGAATATTTGAGGAAATAATGACCGAAAATTTCCCAACACATATGAAGGGCATAAATATCAATATTCAAGAAGGACAACGTACCCATACTATCCAGAGTGATGACTATCAGAGATAAAGAGAGGATTCTGAAATCAGTAAGAGAAAAGCAAAGCATCACATACAGAGGAAAATCAATAAGATTAAGTGCTGGCCTCTCATCAGAAACCATGGAGGAGAGAAGAAAGTGGTATGATGTATTTAAGGTACTGAAAGAGAAAAACTGCCAGCCAAGAATTCTGTATCCAGAAAAGCTGTCCTTCAAAAATGGAGGAGAATTCAAAGTCTTCACAGACAAACAAAATCTGATGGAATATTTTACCAAAGGAACAGATTTGCAAGAGATACTAAAGGGGCTGCTGCAGACTGAAAGGAAAACTGCAACAGTGAGAGATTTGGAGAAGTTTAGAAATGAAGATTATTCGGAAGGGTAAACTAAAGGCTAAGAAGACAGACAATAGAACAATATGCTAACAGAAAGCCAAAGGACAAAAAGGATAAAGTAACTCTAAGTTTTCAAGTAGTCCTTCACATCCATCCAATGAACCATGAAATAAGGAAAGAAGAACTTTATTGGGCAAGAACACTCCAGGAGCATCAGAAAGTGGCACAGAGGATTAAAAGAGTGAATCATCAGCAGAAGTAACAGATTTTTCATCAAAGTCACTTCCTGACTATGACTTTGAAAATGATAAGATTGTTGCTGTTTGTGTAGCTATTGCTGAGAAACAGAAGACAGCTTCAACAACAACAAAAATGGTTATTATGTCTGCTTCTGGGACTATATAGACTGTAACTGAGAAGGAAAATGGTGCTCCAACACCAGATGGCTTTGTTTTTTATCAAAGCATGATGAATGAAAATGCATAGAATGAATTATTTGAATTTGTCTTTTTTTTATTATCATTTAAAGTTCTAGACATGGGACATTTATTCTGGAGCAACAGGGCAAAAACTCCTGTTAGAAGATAAGTTTTTCAGATGAAACAAAAATCTAAATGGTAACATGATTGTATAGTATTTGGACTATGTTTTGATAAGTTATGGTTTATACTTAAGACTAGAATTCTGAGCAAAATGTTTTTGATGCATAAATTTAATTTAATCCAAATATATGGATGGATACAGTTTAAAAACACAACTTGAAAAGCAAATTCTTGAAAAGTAAATAACTTGTTCAGTGTTATTAAAATGTTGACTCATTGGCTTTTGTTTTATGGTAAAGGAAATAAGTAATTGCGTTCTCTCCTAGAAAAATACTACTGTTACTAAGTTTGTCACAAGGCTTAAATGTTTTTAATATTCATTTTGATTCAAAGTTGTGGTTTTGTTATACATGGAATCTTTGAAAGTTCAGCCAAAAATGCATCCAAATGTGAACATTCTGAAGTTTCTCTTAATGCTGATTTATGCTTAAGTTTGTGGCTTTAAAGAAGTTGTAACAATGGTAGTTGCCACCTTCGGTATTTTTTAGATGTGTGAAGTACCGATAAATGTCACAATGGTGGTTTTATTTTTTAGATTAATACTGTAGGTATGTTAGTCCTTACCACAAATGAGTCATTTTTTAAATGTGCGTTTTTTAATGAGTGGCTTTTACAACTACATCATAATAAATTGAACTGCTACATTTTTAAAAAATACGGGATGATGTGGGAGAGGGACGGGGGTACATGGAAATCTCTCATACTTCCGATGTAATTTTTCTGTATTCTAAAACCTCTTTAAAAATAGTTTATTATATTTTTAAAAACATGTTAAAGGCATACAAGAGCAGACTGAAAATCATAGAAGAAAGAATACATGATGTAGAAAACAGAACAGCATTGAATAGAGAAAAGAATACAGAGAGAAAAGAACAGAAAAAATTGAGCGGGATCTCATGGAGTTGAATAACATTAAGCACAAAAGCATAGGTGTCTTGGGAGTTCTCAGGAGAAGATAAGGGAAAGGGGGCAGAAAGAGCATTTGAGGAAATAATGGCTGAGAATTTTCCAACTCTCATGAAAGAAATGCATTTACATGTCCAAGAAATGCATTGTACTACAATCAGAATAAATCAGAATCAACCTACTCCAAGACACATAATATTCAGAATATCAAATACCAAAGATAAAGAAAAAAATCTGAAAGCAGCAAGGAAGATACAAAGCATCATATACAATGTACACCCAGTAAGATTTAGTGCAGAATTCTCATCAGAAACAATGGAGGTGAGAAGACAGTGATATTACAAAACTAAGATTCTGAAAGAGAAAAAATGCCAGTCAATAATTCTTTATCCAGCAAAAATTTGAAGGTGAGTTTAAAATATTAACAAATAAACAGAAACTACGAGAGTTCATTTTTAAAAATTCCAACTTTACAGGTAGCATTAAAGGGAACCACACAGCCTGAAAAGACAGGAGAGAAAGACGTGGAGGAGAGTGAGAAGAGAAGGCAATCATAAAGTATAAGCAAAAGGATAAAATGACAGGTGAAAATAAGTTATAACTAATGAAAGCCAAAGAATAAATTGGTGGAAGTAAATAAGATATTTACAGTAATATCATTGAATGTGAATGGATTAAAGCCCCCAATCAAAATAAATAGGCTGACAGAATGGCTAAAACAACATGAGCCATCTCCATGCTGTGTACAAGAGACTCACCTTAGATCCAGGGATACAAATTGACTGAAAGTGAAAGTTTGGAAAAAGATATTCCACACAAATAGTAACCAAAAAAGAGCAGGAGTAGCTATTTTAATATTGGACTAACAGTCTTTAAATGCAAAAAATGTTATAAAAGATGCAGAAGGCCATTATATATTAATAAAAGGGACATTCCACCAAGAAGAAGTAACAGTCATAAATAACCATGAACATAACTAAGGTGTCCCAAAATACATGAGGCAAACTCTGGCAAAACTGAAGGGAGAAATAGACTTCTCTACAATAGTATTGGAGCTTCAAAAACCCACTCACATTAACAGATAGAACAATTAGACAGAAGATCAACAAGGAAACAGAGAACCTGAACAATATGATAAACCTTATTGTTATAGCTAGACCTAATAGACATATGCAGAACATTGCACCCCAAGTCGGTGGGTTATAGATTCTTCTCAAGTTCTCATGAATCTTTCTCCAGGATAAACTACATATTGTGTCGGAAAAAAAAAAGAAAAGGTCTCAATAAAGCACCTTCTCAGATCACAATGGAATGAAGCTGGAAATAATAGATGGGAAAGGGGAAATTTGTAAGTGCATGGAGGCTAACAACACACTTCTAAACAATCAGTGGTCAAAGAAGAAATTGTAAGAGAAATTAGTAAATATTTCAGAATGAACAAAAACTAGGATATAAGTTATCAAAATTTATCAGATACAGTGAAGGCATTTCTGAAAGGGAAATTTATAGACCTAAGTGACTATCTTTAAAAAAAGAAAAAGCTAATATCAAAGACCTAACTGAACACCTGGAGTAACTAGAAAAAGAACACCAAACCAATCCCAAAGCAAGCAGAAGGAAAGAAATAATAAAGATTAGAGCACAAATAACTGAAATTGCAAAGAAAAAAAAGAATAGAGAAAATCAACAAAACCAAAAGTTGGTTCTTTGGGGATATCAATAAAATTGACAAACAGCTAGGCTAACAAAGAAAAAGGAAAGAATATGTAAATAAATAAAATCAGAAATGAAAGGGGGGATGTTAAACTGACCCCATAGAAATAAAAAGGATCATAAGAGGATATTATGAGAAACTGAATGCCAAAAAATTAGAGAACCCAGATGAAATGGAAAAATTCCTACAAACACAGAAACAACCTACTTTGACTCTAGAAGAAATATAAGAATTCAGCAACCAAACACATATAAAGAGATTGAATCAGTCATCAAAAATCTCCCAACAAAGAAAAGTACAGAACCAGATAGCTTCACAGGTGAATTCTACCTAGCATTTTGACAAGAATTAACACCAGTCCTGTTTAATTTCTTCCAAAAAATTGAAGAGGAGGGATTTACCCAACACATTTTATGAAGCTAACATCACCCTAACACCAAAGCCAGATAAAGATGCTACAAGAAAAGAAAGTTACAGACCCATTTCTCTAATGAGCATAGATGCATGCAAAAATTCTCAAGAAAGGGAAGAGGATGTGGCTCAATCGATAGGGTTCCTGTTTACCATATGGAAGGCCCGGGGTTCGATTCCTGGGGCCTCCTGGTGAAGGCAAGCCGGCCGGCGCGGCGCGGTGAGCTAACGCAGCAAGACGACCCAACAAAGGGAGACAAGCAGACACAGAAAAACGCACAGCAAATGGACACAGTGAGCACAAGCAGCAAGGGGGGATAAATAAATAAATAAATAAAATCTTAAAAAAAAAATTCTCAAGAAAATACTTGCAAATAGAATAGCATCTTTAAAGAATTATACACCATGTTCAAGAGGGATTTATTCCTGATATGCAAGGGTAGTTCAACACAAGAAACTCAATTAACGGAATACACCACATTAACAAATTGAAGGGAAAAAAACCACACACGATCTCCTTGATCAACACGGAAAAGGTATTCGACAAAACCCAGTATCCTTTCTTGATAAATTAACACCTGGAAAGAGGAATATAAGGTAAGTTCCTCAATATGATAAAAGGCATTGTTTTAGTTGCCAAAGGGCTGCCAATGCAAAGTACCAGAAATGGATTGGCTTTTTAAACGGGGATATATTGGCGGTAAAACCTTACAGCTCCAAGGCCATGAAAAGCCTAACTCAAGGCACGATAAGAAGTGCTTTCTCACCAAAGTCAGCTGCCACGTGGTGAAGCAAGATGGTGGGTGATCTCTGCCGAGGTCTCTTCCTTCCCTTCTAGGCTGTACCATCTCCCAGAGCCCAGCTTTGGGAAACCAGGCATAAGGCTTGTCTCTTATTGGACCTCCTCTCACAGGTTCAGCTGCTCTGCTTCCTTCCGGGGTTCAGGTGCAAGTTTTCGCTCATGTCTCCTTTAGCCTCAGCTCTTTGAGACCCTCCTTTCTCTCACATGACAGGATCAAATATGGTGGAGCTCCCTTTCCTGTGTGTCTCTGTTTCTATCAGACCCAGCAAGAGGGTGGAGGCTGAACCTCAGTCTCACCTCACTGACATAGTCCGATTTGAACCGGACTCAGACCCACAAAAATGAATTTCATTAACAAACATAATCTCTCTCTTTTGGGGATTCATAAAATAATTTCAAACTGCCACAGGTAAATATGAAAAACCCACAGCCCACATCGCACTCAAGGGGGAAAGGTTCAAAACTTTCCCTTTCAGATCTAAAACAAGACAAGGATGCTCACTGTCATAACTGTTATTCAACATCGTTCTAGAAATTCTATCTAGAGCAATTAGACAGGATATAAACAAAGGCATTCAAATAGGAAAAGAAGAAGTATAATTCTCTCTATTCAAGATGACATGATCCTATATTTAGAAAATTCCAAAATGTCAGACAAAGCTACTTGAGCTAATACACGAGTTTAACAAAGTGACAGTATACAATATCAACATGCAAAAATCAGTTATGTTTCCATACACTAGTATTGAACAATATGAGGAGGAAATCAGGGGGAAAATTCCATTTACAATAGCAGCAAAAAGACTTAAATACCTAGGAATAAATTTAACCAAAGATGTAAAGGACCTGTATTCAGAAAACTACAAAACACGGTTAAAGGAAATCAAAGAATACCTAAACAATGGAAATATAGTCTGTGTTCATGGTTTGGAAGACTAAATATCGTGAAGATGTCAACCCTACCTGAACTGATTCATAGATTCAATACAATCCTAACCAAAACTCCAACAGCCTACTTTACAGAAATAGAAAACGCAATTACCAATTTATTTGGAAGGGAAAAGGCACCCAAACAGACAAAAACATCCTAAAAAATTAGAGTGCCTGAACTTGAAACATATTACAAAACTCCAGTAGTCAAAACAGCATTGTTTTTCATAAAGATAGACACATTGATCAATGGAATCAAATTGAGAGTTCATAAATAGACTCTCACCTCTATGGTCAACTGGTTTTTTACAATCCTACCATGTCCATGTTACTGGGACAAAAGAGTCTCTTCAACAAATGGTGCTGGAAGAACTGAATATCCATAACCAAAAGATTAAAAGAGGACCCCTATCTTACTACCTGTACAAGAATCAACTCAAAATGGATTAAAGATGTAAATATAAAGCCAGGACCATAGAACTACCAGAAGATAAGGTAGGGAAACATCTTCAAGACCTGGTGGTAGGTGGGAGTCTCTTAAATCTTACACCCAAAGTTTAAGCAACAAAAGAAAAAATAGATAAATGGGACTTCTTCAAAATTCAACACTGTTGCACCTCAAAGGACTTTGTCAAAAGAGTGAAAAGACAGCTGACTCAATGGGAGAAAATATTTGGAAATCACATATCCAGTAAGGGTTAAATATTCATGACATATAAAGAGATTCTACAACTCAACAATAAAAAGACAAACAACTTGATTAATAAATGGGAAAAGTGTTGAATAGACATTTGTCCAAAGAAGAAATTCAAATGGCAAAAAAACACATGAAAAAATGTTCAACATCAGTAGTGATTAGGGAAATGCAAATCAAAGCTGCAATGAGATATCACTTCACACCTATTAGAATGGCCACTATTAAAAAGACAGAAAACTACAAGTGTTGAAGAAGATGTGGAGAGATGGAACAAGTATTCATTGTTGGTGGGAATGTAGAATGGTACAGCCACTGTAGAGGACTTTTTGACATTTTCTAAGGAATGGCACGTGACCCAGCAATACCATTACTAGGTATATACCCAGAAAAACCGAGAACAAGGGCACAAACAGACATCTGTGCACCGACGTACATAGAGGCATTTTCACAATTGCTAAAGATAGAAAGAACCCAGGTATCCATCAACCGATATATGAATAAACAACTTGAGGTGTAAACATATGATGGAAATTATTCAGCTGTAAGAATAAATGAAGTCATGAGGCATATGACATGGATGAACATGGAGGACATTATGTTAAGTGAAGCAAGCCAGACACAAAAGGACAAATTCTGAATGATTGTGTTATTATGAACTAAATACATTGTATAAACTCATGGAGGTCTCCAGAAAATAGAATGAGGTTAGAGAATGGAAAGCTGAGGTTTAATTTGTGCAGAATTGGTGAAAGGTTGTTTGTAAATCTTTGTAAATGTATAGAAATGGTGAAATCACATCGTAGTGTTTATAACTAGCAGTCCTAATATATGGGTATGATGGTGGTTGAAAGGAAAAGTCTAAGGTCATGTATATTACTGGAAGGAAATATAATAAATGAAACATGGGACTATATAACATAGCAAAACCTCATGTGAAATATGATTATGGGTAATATTACATATATAACACCATTTCTCTTTGAAACAGAACAAATGTATGTTAATGTTACAAGATATTAATATGAGGCAAAAAATACAGCCAAAGCAAACTATGGACAGTAGTGTATATTAATATATTAATAATTTTCCATTATGGGGTGAAAAGGATATATACTAAGGGAAAGAAACTAAACAAAAGGTACTACATATTGTTTTACTCCATCTATACAAAATATAAATACAAATAAATTAGACAGAAACAGAATAGTAGCTATGTATGGCAGAGAAATGATAGAGAGTTGAGAGGTGAGTATGAAGGGGTAGAGTTTTTTGTTTTTGTTTATTATTGTTATTATTGGATTGATGAAAAGGCTCTAATATTGAGTGAAGTGATGAATGCACAACTCTGTGATTATACCAAATATCATTGATTGTACACTTTGGAAGGAGTGTATGCTTTATGAATATGTATCAATAAAATTGGTTTAAAAATAAAAAGAAACTATTTATATTAGTGAGCCAAAGGGGTGCTGATGCAAAGTACCAGAAATCTGTTGGTTTTTAAAAAGGATATTTTTGGGGGGTAAAAGCTGACAGTTACAAGGCAATAACGAGCCCAACTCAAAGTACCATGGTACCACAAGAGGTACTTTCTCACCCAGTCATTTGCCACGTGTTGAAGCAAAATGGGGTTGATGCCTGCGAGGGTTCAACCTTCCTTCACCCTCTTAAGGCTCTGTGGTCCCAGCTCCTTCTGACCGCAGCTGCACGCTGGCGTCAGTCTCAGCTGCTCTGTTCTCTTCAGCTGTGGGGCCCATCTCTCCTCCCAGGCCCTCTGCCGTGTCTATGCAGCTGCCTCTCTTGCTCTGTTCTTCTTCTCCGCGTATCTACTTCCGTGTTCTTGATTGAGCGTCTGTTTATATAGCGCACCAAAGGGGCGGAGACTCAACCCTGCAACTCTAATGAAGTGGTTGAATCAGAGCCCTAAACTTCATTTAATAAAGTAAAAGTGAAACCTCTGAATTTAATACAGCCAAAGGGGTGTCATACCCAGAGGAACATGCCAGTTTACAAACATAATCAGTATCTCTTTTTGGAATTCATAGATAGTATCAAACTGCCTGTATTAGTCAGCCAAAGGGGTGCTGATGCAAAATACCAGAAATGAGTTGGTCTTTATAAAGGGTGTTTATTTGGGGGTAGAAGTCCACAGATACCAGGCCATAAAGCATAAGTTTCTTCCCTCACCAAAGTCCATTGCCACGTGTTGGAGCAAGACAGCTGCGGACGTCTGCCAGGGCTCAGGCTTCCTGGGTTCCTCTCTTCCCGGGACTGTGTTTCTCTCTGGGCTTAGCACCTCTGTTTGCTCCACAAGGCCAGCTGTAGACCATGAGTCTCTCTAGGCTTTGCATCTCTCCACAAGGCCAGCTGTAGACTATCAGGCAAATGGCTCGTCTCTATCCCGGGACCTTCTCTCCAACCTCAAAACTCCAACATCAAAACTGCAACCCAAAAACTGCTCCCTCTGCCCTTTGACTTGCCTTTTTATTCGATTCCCCCACCCACCAAGGGGTGGGGCTCAATGCCCTACTGACGTGGCCCAGTCAACGCCCTAATCATAACTTAATCATGCCCAGATTAACAGATCAGTTTACAAGCATGGTCCAATTATATTTTTGAAATTCATAATTACATCAAACTGCCAAAGGGCTGCCACACTGTGATTCATGACATTTTTCCTGGAAATGCTAATCTTGGATAACTGTCTAATGCATAGGTGCCAATTACTGCCTGCACAGCACCCATTTGATTTTCAAATCAACCTTACCCGGAATCATTTCTATGGCAAATATTTTCTCATATAGATTCAATTAAAGAAAAAAATTTTGGACTGTTCAAATGCTGGTTGAGCCCTGAATCCCAGAAGATAGCGGGCAACTCCTACTCTCCAGTTCTTTGGGCTTACTCTGGACAATTGACAAAATTATAATGATGGAAAGGTCCCATCCCCCAAAATGGGGAGAGTTTGCAGCTGCGGACAGGATAATTCCCCCATTTTCCCCATGGTGTCTGGGTCCCCTCTCTGTCTCGGGCTGTCGGAGCGGATGTGGTCCCTGATCCCTCGGGATTGGGAATGAACAATCATTAGCTGTTGTTGTGGATGTTATCTTCTGTTGGAGAAAGAAGTTGTGACATTGATACAAAGATAGGGGTTTCCAGGGGTTCAGAAGGAAGGGGTGAATGAATGGGTGGGAAAGGGCATATTTAGGGTGGTGAGATTCTTCTGTATAATACTGCAAGGATGGACACATGGCATTACACATTTGTCAAGGCCTACGATACTGTGTATCACAAAGTGTAAACCATACTGAAAACTACAGACCTTGGTTAGTAGCTGTAGCTGTGGAATTATTTATGAATTCCAAAAATAGATATTGGATTATGTTTGTAAACTGGTCTGTTCCCCTGGGCATATTAGAGTGTACTGTATTCAGAGATTTCACTTTTACTTGATTAAATTATGATTAAGGCTTTGACTGGGCCATGTCAGTAGGACATTGAGTCCCCACCCTCTTAGTGGGCAGGGACTCACAGAGAAAAAAACCACATGGCAGAGCAAACAGTGGAGTTTTGATGCTTGAGTTTTAATGCTGGAGCCCTGGGAAGTAAATGCACAGAGAAGCAGATACGTGAGGAAAGAGAGAAGGCTCCATTAGACATGGCAGAGGCTCTGGGAAGAAAGGCGAGCCGTTTGCCTGACAGTTTACTCCTGGCCTTGTGGAAAGGGCAGAGCAACCAAGCCCAGAGAAAAACGAGCCCTGGGAGAGAGACGAGACTTATCTCAGCCTGCGGCTGATATTGGAAGAAGCTGGGACCACGAAGCCTTAAGGGGAAGAGAAAGCCCGAACCCTCACAGACATCATTCACCATCTTGCATCAACACGTGGCAACAGACTTTGGTGAGGGCAGTAACTTACATTTTATGGCCTGGTAAATGTAAGCTTCTATCCCAAATAAATACCCTTTTAAAAGCCAAAAGATTTCTGGTATTTTGCATCAGCACCCCGTTGGTTGACTGATACAGTAGCAATGCTTCAGTACTGGTTCATCAATTGTAACAAATGTACCACACTAATCTAAGATGTCTATAATAGGCGTGTATTAGTCATGTGGTGTTTAAGCTGGAAATTTGACGCCTTTGGCTCATCTCTTTCTTTTATATCTGTATCCAGAGTATCTAGGAGGAGCAGCCGACATCATTGTGCCTTCTGACTCCACAAAACTCTGTTAAGGCGTTGAAAACACTCTCACCCAATCCTCACCTCTTATAGGGGAATCCAGTGATGCTATTTTGCGTGTCTCCATTGCCAACTCACACCATGGACTGTTAGCGACCTCTTCATTATTGGAAAGGGAGTCATTAGTACCCTTGAGTCCAATTAGAGTAGAGAGACAATTGCAAAAATCACAGAACCACCTCAGACATCCCATGTTAAGAGTCTGTTCCTCAAGAGTCGGTACCAAGCTATATTAGTCAGGGTTCTCTCAGGAAACAGAATCAACAGGAGATATCTGTAAATAGTGTGAGATTTTGTAAAATTCTCTCACATGACTGTGGGGATGCACAAGTCCAGGTTCCACAGGCAGGATGCAAACCAGGGGCTTCGATGAAAGTCCAGTGAAGGAGGAAGGTCCTTTATGAGTTCCTGGGAGATGCTGGCTGTCCAAAGACAAGCTGGGAAATTCTCTCTGAATGCTGAACCACTTCCGTTCTAAAGTATTCAACTGATTGGATAAAACATCACTAATTGCTGGGAAGTGGATGTGGCTCAAGCGACTGGGCTCCTGTCTACCATATAGGAGGTCCAGGGTTCCATTTCTGGGTCCTCCTGGTATAGGCGAGCTGGCCTGTGCGGCGAGCTGGCCCATGCAGGAGTGCTGGTCCACGCGGAGTGCTGGCCCTAGCAGAGAGCTGGCACAGCAAGGTGATGCAACAAGAAGAGACACAGAGGAGAGACAATAAAAGACACAGCAGACCAGGGAGCTGAGGTGGCACAAGAGATTGCGCATCTCTCTCCACTCCTGAAGGTCCCAGGATCGGTTGCTGGTGCTGTCTAAAGAAAAGACAAGCAGACACAGAAGAGCACACAGAGAGCAGACAGCGGGCACAAAACAACAGGGGGCGGGGCATAAATAAATAAATAAATAATAAATCTTTAAAAAGAATCAGCCATCACTGATGGCAATCTCTCTGGTTGATAGTAGGTGTAATCAGCCATCTATACAGTAAACTCACTGGTAACTACAGTCCATAAATGTCCTTGTATTACAATTAGCCCAGTGCTTCCTTGAAAAAACAACTGGGCACAATTGCCTGGCCAAATTGACACATTAGCGTAACAATCAAGGGGTAAATGGTGTGTGTGGGTGCAGGGGCAGGGGGGTGGTTATAAGGGAATTCCCTATGCTTTTGGTGTAATGTTTCGGTAAATGTAAATCTAAAACTTCTCTAAAAAAAAAATAATAATAAGTTAGGTAAGACTGACCTCATGATTTCTGAAGAAAAACATTGTATATAAAAAAAGAAGTGAATAAGTATTCCTGTACTTATCATCTCTAACACTTGTAGTTTTCTGTGGTTTTTCAGCAATGTCCAGTCTAGGACTTGTGGAATGATATCTCATCATTTTGATTTGCATTTCTCTAATAGCTGAACATCTATGTAAGGTTGAGCATCTTTTCATGTGCTTTTCAGCCATTTGTATTTCCTCTTCAGAAACATGTCTATTCAAGTGTTTTGCCCATTTCTCAATAGGGTTGTTGTCTTTTTGTTGTTAAGTTGTAGGATATCCTTATACATTCTGGATTTTAAACCCTTATCATGTATGTGGTTTCTAAATATTATCATCCACTGAGTAGGCTGTTTTTTCAACTTCTCAGCAAAGTCCTTAGAAGTAGACTGTTGGAATTTTTATTGGGATTGCATTGAATCTGTAAATCAGTTTGGGTAGAACTGACATCTTAATGATATCTAGTCTTCCAATCCATGAACACAGAATATCCTTCCATTAATTTAGCTCTTGTTTGATTTCTTTTAGCAATATTTTGTAGGTTTCTGTATAAAAGTCCTTTATATTCTCAGGTAATTTATTCCTAGATATTTGATTCTTTTAGTTGCTACTGTAAATGGAAACTTTTTCCTGAATTCCTCCTCAGACTGCTCATTACTAAAGTATAGAAATACTACAGATTTCTGCATTGTATCCCACCACTTTGCTGGACTCATTCATTAGCTCAGGTAGCTTTGCTGTAAATTTTTCAGGACTTTCTACATATAAGACCATGTCTTCTGCAAAGAGCGAATGTTTTACTTCTTCCTTTCTAATTTGGATTTATTTTTATTTCTTTTTCTTGCCACCTGCTCTAGGTAGAACTTCCAGCAAAATGTTGAATAACAGTGGTTACAATGGGCATCCTTGTCTTGTTTAAGATTTTAGAGGGAAAGCTTATGGTCTTTCACCCACTGAGAATTATGTTAGCTGTGAGTTTTTCATGTATGATGTTTGTCATGGTGAGGAAGTTTCATTCTATTCCTATTTTTCTAAGTTGTTTTTTTTTTGTGTGTGTGTGTGTGTGTTTTACCAAGGAATGATGCTGGACTTAGTCAAATGCCTTTTCTGACTCAATGAGGATAATCATGTAGTTTTTCCCTTCACTTTCTTGATGCAGCATATTACGTTAACTGATTGTCTTATGTTGAACCACTCTGGCATACCTGGGATAAAACCCACCCATCATTATAATTATTTTAATTAGTATGCTGCTAGATTTGGTTTGCATGTATTTTGTTGATGATTGTTGTATCCATATTCATTAGAGAAATTGGTCCGTTATTTCTTTTCCTGAAGTATCTTTATCTGGCTTTGTTATTAGGGTGATATTGGCTTCATAGAATGAGTTAGGTATTGTTCACTCCTCTTCAATATTTTGTAAGGGTTTTAGCAGGATTGGTATTAATTCTTCCTGGAAAGATTGGGAGAGAATTCAACTTTGAAGGCGCTGGGCCCTGGGCTTTTTTCTTTGGAGGTTTTTCATGACTGAGTCAATCACTTTACTAGTGACTGGTTTGTTGTGGTCTTCTATTTCTTGAAGAGTCAGTGTAGGTTGCTCATATTTTTCTAGGGAATTGTACATCTCATCTAAGTTTTCTAATTTATTAACATATAGTTGTTATCCTCTTATGATATTTTTAATTTCTTGTGGTCAATAGTAATGCTCCCCCTTTTATTTCTGGTTTTATTGCATGTTATCTCCTTTTTTTCTTTGTCATTCTAGCTAAGGTAAGTGTCCTTAACCTTTTTTTATTCCACGGACCCCTTTGCCACTCAGGTGAAAACCACGGACCCCTTACTAAGCCCACACTATATTGTGTATTATTTAATAAATATATCACACCCGCACCAACACGTCCCCACAAGGATGATGCTTTTTTGAATTTCAACTCAAGCTCATGGACCCCTTGTTAAGATCACCTGAGCCAAGGTCTTATCAATTTTATTGATCTTCACTAAGAACCAAGGTTTGGTTTTGTTGATTCTCTCTATTGGTTTCTTTGTTGTTGTTCTCAGTTGCATTTGTTTCTGCTCTAATCTTTGCTATTTCTTTCTTTCTGCTTGCTTTGGAGTTAGTTTGCTGTTCTTTCTCTAGTTCCTCCGGCTGTGCAGTTAGGTCTTTGATTTTAGCTCTTTCTTCTATTTTAATGAAGTTGTTTAGTGCTATAAATTTCTCTCTCAGTACAGCCTTTGCTGCATTCCATATATTTTGATATGTTGTGTTATCATTTTCATTCGCCTTGAGATACATACTGTTTTCTCTTGCAATTTCTTCTTTGACCCACTGATTGTTTAAAAGTGTTTTGTTTAACCTCCATATACTTGTGATTTTTCCAGTTCTCCATCTGTTATTGACTCCCAGCTTCATTCCATGACGGTTAAAGAAAGTGCTTTGTATAATATTGATCTTTTAAATTTTATTGTGACCCAACATGTGGTCTGTTCTGGAGAACGGTCCATAAGCACTTGAGATGAATGCATATCCTGCTGTGTTAGGGTGCAATGCACTGTGTGTCTGTGAGCTCTAGGTCATTTCTTACATTATTTAAGTTCTCTGTTTCCTTTATTGATCCTTTGTCTAGATGGTCTATTGAGAGTGATGCATTGAAGGCTCTGACAATTATTGTAGAGACATCCATTTCTCTCTTAACTTTTACCCGTGTTTGCCTCATGTATTTTGGGGAATCGTGTTTAGGTGCACATGACAGTTTGAAGTTCTTTTGTGAATCCCAGAAAAGACTGGAAATTTTGCTGGTGTCTAGGCTTCTGATGATCTTGGTGTGTTTATGCTTACGGTCAGTTGCTCTTCTCTTGCTTATGGAATTATTGTTGATTGGTTTTTTGTTCCAGCTCTTCTTTGGGTCCTGGTTCCGTTTATGCTATATTTTAAAAATTGCCTGTGTTTAACTGATCAAATCAAGGCCAGGGACCTATGAATTGGGCACATACCAGTTCCAAAGGATGCCGGGAGAGGCACAGGAAAGCTGCCAAAATTCCTTTTTTTTTTTTTTTTTTCCTTCCTTTTTCCATTCAGTTTCCCAAAGGTGCACTTTCCTGGCCGTCCAGTAGGTGGTACTCTTTAGCAAACCTTTCCCTGCCTCCCTAGGAGGGCGAGTATTTTATTCAGCCTTCCCTGGATGGCATTGAAACAGCACCCATGGGAATCCCTCCTCCGGGCAGGCTAGAACTGCATTTGAGAGCTGGGCCAGCAGTCCAAACTCACCAATCAGAAGCATGCCTGGCCCCTGCCATGTCCTCCCTTTTCCAAGGAGGAAAACCTCCTAACCCCTCTCTGGTGGTGGCAGCCAGAAAGAGGCCACATGGGAGGCTGCTTTCCTCAGGGGGGTGGGCTGGGTCCCTCCCTGCCATGCAGTGATTCCCTCCCAGTCTCTGCTGCTGCTTCTCCATCTTCCCATAGGCTCTTTCCTGGACGCTGCACCCACTACTCCCCGAGCCTCCAGAGCCCCAGAACAGCTGTCCTGGACAGCTCCTGCCTGTCCACTTGCGTTTTGGAAGAGGGGTGAGCCCTGCCACTCCCTACCTCACCATCTACCCAGCGGTTATCCACATTTTACTTTTATTTTTAAAATTCCACACTGTTTCCCACAGCGGCTGTAGCGATCTCATTTTTCATTTCCCTAGCAATGAACAAGCATTCCAATTGTTCCATATGCTCACCACGTTTATTAATATGGTTCTTTTAAATTTTATCTTCTCGATAGTGTAGCAGTATTTAATTATGGGTTTACTTTTCATTTTTCTAGTGACTATTGACGTTGAGTATCTTTTTATGGGCTTACTGGCCATTCGTATATGTGCTTTGGTGATGCATCTATTCAAATATTTTTCCATTTTCATTCCATTGTCTTTCTTGCAGTTATTACACTGAAAGAATTCCTTCTTATATTCTGAATATAATCCCTGCACCAGATATATTTGCTCCAAATATTTTGCCAATCAGTGACTTGCCTTTTCTTTACCTGAACAGTGCCTTCCAAGAAAAGAAGTTGTTACATGTGAAAAGGTCTTATTTACCAATTTTCCCTTTTGTGGCATGTGTGTGTGTGTGTGTGTGTGTGTAGTTTCCCTCACTTTATTGGACTGGCTAGAACTTCCCATACAATGTTGACTAGAAATGGTGATAGTTGATATTCTTGCCTTTAATCCCATCCTAGAGGTAAAGAATTAGGTTTTAATCTAGAAATCACTGCCCTTTATCAGTTTGAAGTAGTTTTCTTTTATTCCTAGCTTGCTGAGATCTTTAACTTTTATATATGTTGATGTTTGTCTGATGCATTTCTACATCTATTAAGGAAGATAATATGTCTTTCCTTTTAACTTTCTTATATTTAATTATATTCATTTTCAAATGCTAAACTACCTGTGCATTGCTGGGATAAAGCTTGCTTAGTGTGTTTTATCCTATTTTTATACAGCGAGATTTGATTTGCTCTTATTTTGTTATGGATATTTGCATCTATGTTTACGAGTGAAATTGAATTGTAGTATTCTGTTTTTATAAGTTTGCTTTTATTAAAGAGTAATGATGGATGTAACATCTTCTATTACCTGAAAAATGCTCTGTAAGAATTGAATTGCTCCTAGGATGTTAGACAAAATTGACCATTGAAGAGCCACCTGGATCAGCTGTGTTTGTGGGTGTGTGGGTGTGGGTGGGGTGTGCACTAAAATGTGAGGGGGTTGGAAGTGAGGGGAAACTTTCAGATTTTGAACTCAATCCCTTTGTTAGATACAGGGCTGTTCAGATTTCTATTTCCTTAATTTGTTCTTCAAATTTTCTTTCTTTAGGAATCAAACTTTCATAAAAGTTGTCAAATTTATTATTACAAATTTGTTCATACTATTTCTTTATTTTCCTTTTAATGTCTATATAATCTTTAATGATGTCCCTCTTTCATTTCTGATATTTCTAATTTTGCATTTTTCTTCTTCATTCCCGCTAGAAATTTATCAATTCACTTGATATTTACAAAATTTTCATTTTTAATGTCATTGATTTTCACTATTATTTGATTCACTAATTTCAATATTATCTTTATTATTTCCTTCATTGTACTTACAGTTATTTTCACTTTTATCATTATTAAAGAAGTCATGGTGTTACAGAAAAACCATGCATAAAGTACAGGATTCCCATGTACCACCCTACCACAAACACCTTGCATTGGTGTGGGATATTTGCTACAATTGAGAGCACATTTTTATAATTATACTATTAATTAAATTCCACTGTTATACTTAGAATTCAATGCTTCTGTAGTGTAGTTCTTGGATTTTTTTTTTTTAATCTTTATTCCGTTACCATATATACGATCTGATAGTGCCCCCTTTAAACATATTCAGAAATATATTTCAGTGCTGGTACTTGCATCCACAATTATGCTACTACCATCACCAAATCCATTACCAAAACATACCCATCATCCCAAATAGGAGCCCTGTACAATTTAAGCCTTAACTTTCCATTCCTTACCCTCACTCTGTCCCCTGGTAACCTACATTCTAAATTATGACTCTATGGGTTTGCTTATTCTAATTGTTTCCAAATGATGAGATCATAAAATAGTTGTCCTTTTGTGTCTGGCTTATTTCATTTAACATGATGTCTTCAAGGTTCATCCATGGTGTCACTTGTATCAGAACTTCATTCCTTTTTACGGTTGAACAATATTCCATTGTATGTATATACTACATTTCATCCATCCATTCTTCCATCTTTTGGTAATTATAAATAATGCTATATGTACATCATTGTGCAAATATCTGTCCAAGTCCTTACTTTCTATTCTTTTGGGTATAGACAGAGTAGTGGTGTGGAAATTGAGATTATTTTATGAATTCCAAAAAAAGAAAGATTATGTTTGTAAACTAATCTATTCTTATGGGTGTGATACCCTCTGATTGGGTTGAATTCAGTTGAGGGGCCATTGATTAGATTACTTGATGAGATTGCTTTAGGGCTTTCAGATTGGACTACTTCAGTGAGGCATGACTCAAGTTGTGTCTCTACCCCCTTGTTGTGCCTGATATAACCAGACACTCAGACAGGCACAGGAAAAGAGAGTGCTGCCATTTTTTTATCTTAACATGTGAGAAAAAGGAGAGGGTACAAGAGCTGAGGCCCCAGGGAGAGATGATCCATTTGCCTGATAGCTTGCAGATGAAATAGGGAGGAAAGCAGAGCAGCCAAGCTTGAGAGAAGAGGCCCAGTAATAAACAAGCCCCATGTCTGGTTGTCCTCAGCTGAGCTCTGGAAGACCTCAGCCTGGAGGGAAGGCAGAAACCAGGCAGAGATCACCTGCCATCTTGCTTCAACACATGGCAGTTGACTTCGGTGAGAAAGCACCTCTAATGGTGCCTTGAGTTGGACTTTTCACAGCCTTGCAACAGTAAGCTTTTACCCCAAATAAATACTCTTTATAAAAGCCAACACATTTATGGTACTTTGCATCAGCATCCCTTTGGTAATCAAAACAGTGGGATTGCTGGGTTGTGTGGTAGTTCTATATATCGCTTTCTGAGGAATTGGCAAACTGTCTCCCATTTTACATTGCCACCAGCAATGAATGATCTTTCATTCATTGATCCACGATCTTTCCAATCTTTCCAAAATTTGTTATTTTCAGTAATTTTTTTTAATAGTAGCCATTCTAATTGGTGTGACATGGAATCTCATTGTGGTTGTGATTTGCATTTCAACAATGGCTATTGATGCTGAGTATCTCTTCATGTGCTTTCCAGACATTTGTATATATTCTTTAGAGAGATGTCTTTTCAAGTCTTTTGCCAATTTTTAAATTGGGCTATTTGTATTTTGTTGTTGAGTTGTAGGATTTCTTTATATATTCTGTATATTAAATCTTTATCAGATATGTGGTTTCCAAATATTTTCTGCCATTGAGTAGGTTGTCTTTCACTTTTGTGACAAAGTCGTTTGTTGTATTTTTTCATTTGATTTTGAGGTCAAATTAACCTATTTTTTTCTTTTATTGCTTGTTTTTTGGGCGTAAAGTCTAAAGGCCATTTCCTAACCCAAGGTCCTGAACAGGTTTCCCTACATATTTTTTAGGAGTTTGATAGTTCTAGCTCTTATAATATGGTCTTTAAAGGATTTTGGGTGATTTTGTATATGGTCTGAGGTAGGGGTCCTCTTCTTTTTTAAAAAAAAAAAAAATGGAGATCCAGTGTTCCTAGCACCATGTGTTGAAGAGACTATTCTTGCCCAGTTGAGTGGTCTTTATTATCTGGTCAAAAACCAGTTGTCCATAAAAGTGAGGGTTGATTTCCGACTGCTAAATTCTATTCCATTGATATATATGTTTGTCCTTGTGTCACTATCATACTATTTTGATTATTGTGTCTTTCAAATAAGTTTAAAGATCAGGGTGTGTGAGTCTGCCAATTTCATTCTTCTTTTTCAAGATGGTTTAGGTAATCAGGACCCCTTACTCATCCATATAAATTTGATGTTTGGCTTTTACATTTTTGTAATGAATATTGTAGGAATTTTTATTGGTATTACATTTGGTTTGTATTGACATCTTAACAATATTTAGTCTTTCAATCAATGAATATGGATTATCCTTCCTTAATTTATTTTACCATACTTTGTAGATTTCTGTGTAGAAGTCCTGTATATATTTGGTTAGATTTATTAGTTTAGTTCCTATTGTAAGTAGAATTCTTTTTATGATTGTTAAATACTTGTGTTTAGAAAAACTACAGATTTTCAGTGGTTGAACTTGTACCCTGCCACTTTGCTGAATTAATTTATTAGATCTAAGTATTTTGTTGCAGATTTTTCAGGATATTCTGTAAATGGGATCATGCCATCTGCAAATATAGAAAGTTTTACTTCTTCTTTTCTACTTTGGGTGCTTTTTATTTCTTTTCCTTGGCTAATTGCTCTGGAAAGAAATTCCAGTACAATGTTCAATAGCAGTGGTGACATTGGGCATCCTTGTCTTGTTCTTAAACTTAGAGGGAAAACTTTCAGTCTTACTCCATTAAGTAAGATGTTAGCTATGGTTTTTCACATATGACCTTTATCATGTTGAGGGGGTTTCTTTCTATTTCTAGCGTTCTAAATGTTTGTATCAAGAAAGGGTGCTATATTTTGTCAAATGCATTTTCTGTATCAATTGACATGATCACATGTTTTTTCCTTCATTCTGTTAATGTGGTGTATTATATTAATTGATTTTCTTATGGTGAACCAACCTTCAATATCAGGGATAAATCACACTTAATTATGATGTATAATTATTTTAATATGTTTTTGGATTTGGTTTCCTAATATTTTGTTGAAAACTTTCCATATATATTCAAAGGAGATATTGACTGATAGTTTTCTTTCTTGTGGTATCTTTATCCAGCTTTGGTGTAAGGATGATGTTAGCCTCATAGAATGAGTTAGGGTGTAATCCCCCCTCTTCAATTTTTTGAAGAGTTGGAGAAGAATAGGAGTTAAGTCTTCTTGGAATGTTTGGTATAATTCCACGGTGAAACCATCTGGTCATGGGCGTTTCTTTTTTTGGAGGTTTTTTACTATAATTCAATATCTTTACTAGAAATTTGTTTGTTGAGATCTTCTGTTCCTTCTTGAGTCAATATAGGTAGTTTGTGTGTTTCTAAGAATTTGTCCATTTTATCTAGGTTATCTAGTGCAGTGGCATACAGTTGTTCATTGTATCATCTGCCATTTTACTATTTAGTCTTGTAAGTCTTTTTTGTCCATTACATCCATTAAAGCCTACTTTTATATTTTTTGTTCTTCTTGTGCTGTAATATATTGAATGCCTTCTTCTTTATATGGATATATTTTTTCATTCATTTTCCTTATTGTTATCATAGGGTTAAATATAATATCTAGGTGGAACTTCTGTGAAGATGGCAGACTAGTAAGACATGGGAATCTCTTCTTCAGAAAAATAGCTAGAGGACAGGCTGAAACAGCCCTGAAAAAGATCTTCTAGGGTTTAGGACAGCAGGTGAAGGCTGCACACCACCCAGAGGAGAGAGATTCAGAAGAGGGAAATCACGACGACAGAACCGTGAGTGGAAGTAGCAGCTTCTGCTGCTGCTGGCATCCTCCCCCACACTCTTTAGAATTCTCGGGCCTCTGGGCCTGTGACTGCAGACAAAGGGGGCTCCCAGAAAGGGGAGAGAGAGGGACACAGCCTTAGGCTGACTCAGGTTCTGACCTGAAATTTGGGCTGCAGAGCCTCATGGACGCTTCCACACGGCAGTTTGCCCTGGGAGCCTAGGAAGGACTGGAGAAAGCCAACCCTCACAACCTCCCTCTCTTCTAGCCTGGACTAACTGTTGAGGACTCCACAGGAGAGGGGAGAGAGAACCTGGGGCTGACCCTGCTTTTGACTCCCAGGTTTGGTCTGCCCTATACAGAGAACCCTTCCAGGCTGGGTGGGGCTGCGCCATTGTTTGCCTTGGAGCCTGCAAGGGGCTAAAGATATGCAAATCTCCCAATCTCCTCCTCTACTAACAGGGACTGATTGTTGAGGACTCAGAAGAGAGTGGAAATATTTCCTAGCTGGGAAAAGGGGGGCGCTACGAGAGTAGTCTGGAGAACTGTCTCAGAAAGTTTGAATTACAAGGCTCTTAGCCCCCAGACAGGAAGCTCTATCACATTGATCTGGTCTGTGTCACAACAAATACGCTCCAACCAGGAATTGAATTGAAAGCTGCCAACAAGCGCCATCTCCTGGCAGACCAAGGAAGTGCACACAAGAAAATTAATAAATAGGAGAGGCTTTCCTGGCCTCTATAGCCTCCCTGCCCAAGGCCCTAGGAAACGACCCTACAACCAATTACTGGGTCCAATGCCCAGTTTTGAGCAACCAGCAGAACAATCCTAACAATCAAGGATGAGCCAAAAATCAAAGAGCTGTGGTAACTCACAGCCTCGTGCCACTAAAACCCCATAAAAGAGAAAGAGATAGTGCATCTAAGTAAAATACAAACTAACCAGATGCCTAAGCACCAGCAAAAAATTACGAGCCATACTAAGAAAATAGAAGACATGGCCCAAGAAAAGGAATACAGCAAAGTCCCAGAAGAGATGCAGAATTTGAGAGAACTAATCAGTGAGATGAGCACAAATTTCCAAAATCAAATTAATGAGATGAAAGAGAATATAGTTAAAGAGATAAATGACATCAAGAAGTCATTGAGCAAATGCAAAGAAGAATTTGAAATCCTGAACAGAAAAGTAACGGAGTTCATGGGAATGAAAGACACAATAGGTGAAGTCAAAAATATATTTGAGGCATACAACACGAGACTTTAAATGATAGAAGAAAGAATAAGTGATACCGAAGACAGAGCAGCTAAAATTGAAGAAAGAAAAGAACAGAGAGAGAAAAGAATGGAAAAAATTGAGCAGGGGCTCAGGGAGTTGAATGACAACACAAAACGCAAGAACCTATGTGTAATGGGAGTTCCAGAAGGGGAAGAGAAAGGAAAAGGGGCAGAAAGAGTACTTAAGGAAATAATAGCTGAAAATTTCCCAACTCTCATGAAAGAAATGAACTTACATGTCCAAGAAGCACACCGTACCCCAATGAAAATAAATCCAAATAGACCTACGCCAAGACACATATTATTCAGAATGTCAAATGTAAAAGATAAAGAGAAAATTCTCAGAGAAGCAAGAGAGAAACAAACGATCACGTACAAAGGACGTCCGGTAAGGCTTAGTGCAGATTTCTCTTCAGAAACCGTGGAGGCGAGAAGACAGTGGTATGATACAATTAGGAAACTGAAAGAGAAAAACTGCCAGCTGAGAATTCTTTATCCAGCAAAACTGTCCTTCAAATATGAAGGTGAGTATAAAGTATTCACAAACAAACAGAAACTAAGAGAGTTTGCAAAAAAGAATCCACCTTTGCAGGAAATATTAAAGGAAGACTTAGAACCTGAAAGAAAAAGACAGGAGAGAGAGGCTTGGAGGAGAGTATAGAAGAAAGAAAATCAGAAAGGATAACCAAAAGAGTAAAAAGAGAGACAAAAATAAGATGACATATGAAAACCAAAGAATAAAATGGAGGAAATAAATAGTGCATTTTCAGTAATATTGAATGTGAATGGATTAAATTCCCCAATCAAAAGATACAGGCTGACAGAATGGATAAAAAAACATGAGCCATCCATATACTGCTTACAAGAAACTCACCTCAGACCCAAGGATACAAACCGGCTGAAAGTAAAAGGTTGGAAAAACATACTCCACGCGAATAGTAAACAGAAAAGAGCAGGGGTAGCTATACTAATATCAGACAAAACAGACTTCAAATGCAAAAAAGTGATAAGAGATGCAGAAGGCCATTATATATTAATAAAAGGGACGATCCTCCAGGAAGATATAACAGTCATAAATATCTACGCACCTAACCAGGGTGCCCCAAAATATATGAGACAAATTCTGGCAAAACTGAAGGGAGAAATAGACATTTCTACAATAATCGTTGGGGATTTCAACACCCCTCTCACATCATTAGATAGAACAACTAGACAGAAGATCAACAAGGAAACAGAGAACTTGAACAATATGATAAACAAGTTAGACCTAACAGACATATACATAACACTGCATCCAAACTCAGCGGGTTATACATTCTTCTCAAGTGCCCATGGATCTTTCTCCAGGATAGACCACATGTTAGGTCACAATGAAGCTCTCAATAAATATAAAATGACTGAAATTATACAAAGCACCTTCTCAGATCATAATGGAATGAAACTAGAAATCAATAACAGAGAGGAAAAAAAGTAAATTTGCAAATGTGTGGAGACTGAACAACACACTCCTAAATATTCAGTGGGTCAAAGAAGAAATTGCAAGTGAAATCAGTAAATATATTGAGACAAATGAAAATGAGAACACAACATATCAAAACTTATGGGATACAGCAAAGGCAGTCTTCAGAGGGAAATTTATAGCCCTAAATGCCTATATTAAAAAACAAAAAGGAGGTAAACTCAAAGATTTAAGTGAACAACTTGAGAAACTAGAAAAAGAACAGCAAACCAATCCCAAAGCAAAAAGAAGGAAAGAAATAATAAAGATTAGAGCATAAATAAATGAAAATGAGAACAGAAAAACAATAGAGAAAATCAACAAAACCAAAAGCTGGATCTTTGAGAAGATCAATAAAATTGACAAACCCCTCGCTAGACTAACAAAGAAAAAAAGAGAGAAGATGCAAATAAAGACAATCAGAAATGAAAGGGGGGAAATTACAAATGACCTCACAGAAATAAAAAGAGGTTATTATGAGAAAGTATATGCCAACAAAGTAGACAACCTTGATGAAATGGACAAATTTCTAGAAACGCACAACCAACATACCTTGACACTACAAGAAATACAAGAACTTGTAGACAGCATATAGATGCCTTATATTTTCTTATCAATTCTGCC
>JAKSZT010053833.1:1015830-1035951 GCA_026826555.1 Tolypeutes matacus
CTTGTAGACAGCATATAGATGCCTTATATTTTCTTATCAATTCTGCCAGTCTGTGTCTTTTGATTGGGGAATTTAATCCATTAACATCCAATGTTATTCCTGTAAAGGCAGTTCTTATTTCACTCATTTTGACCTTTGGGTTTTATCTGTCATATTTTATTTTCACCACTCTTTTTACACTTCCTGTTACTTTTACTAATATAATCTTCAATTCTAGACTCTCTTCCAAGCTTCCCTCTTCTGTGTTTTCTTTTCAGGCTGTAGCACTCCCTTTAGTATTTCCTGCAAAGCCGGTCTCTTTGTTATAAACTCTTCCAGTTTCTGTTTATCCTGTGAATATTCTAAACTCACCCACATTTTTGAAAGTCAATCTTGCTAGATATAAGAATCTTGACTGGCAGTTTTTCTCTTGCACTATCTTAAATATATCATACCACCACTGCCTCCTTGCCTCCATGGTTTCTGATGAGAAATCAGCACTTAATCTTTTTTGGATATCCCTTATATGTTATGCATCACTTTTCTCTTGCTGCTCTCAGAATTCTCTCTTTGTCTTTGGCATTTGTGTCTCCAAGATGGTCTATTCAGATTTATTTGGATGGGAGTATGTTGTGCTTTTTGGACATGAATATCTATGTCTTTCAAGAGCATTGGGAAATTACCATTATTTCTTCAAATATTCCTTCTTCCCCTTTTCTTTTCTCTTCTCCTTCTGGGATTCCCATGATACATATGTTTGCCTGTCTCTTGCCATCATTTAGTTCACTAAAACCCTGCTCAATTTTTTCCATTCTTTTCATCATCTGTTCTTTTATAAGTTCACTTTTGTAGGACATGACTTCAAGCTCAATGATCCTTTCTTCTGCTTCCTCAAATCATCTGTTATATATCTCCAGTGTATTTTTTATTTCATTTACTGTGCCTTTCACTTTCCTAAGATCTGCTGTTTTTCTATATATGCTTTCAAATTCTTCTTTGTGCTCACCCAGTGTCTTCTTAATATCTTTAATCTCCTTAGCCATCTCATTGAATTTATTTAGGAAATTTGTTTGAACATCTATGATTGGTTGTCTCAACTCTTTTATGTCATCTGGAGATGGATATTATTCCTTTAACTAGGCCATATCTTCCTATTTCTTGGTATGGTTTGTAATTTTTTGTTGGTGTCTTGGCATCTGGCTTATTAGTTGTATTTGTTCTGGGTTCAGTTTCTCTACTTAGTATAGGGATTTTTGCCTTTTCTCCCTTGTTGGCTGTGTAGGAGGAGCTCAGGATGTAGTTGGTGCTGTAAGCTGTGGAGGCTGAAGCTGCCCACATTGCCCCAGGAACCAATGAAGCTTCACCCACCTTTCTCCTCTACCAGGGGTAGGATTCAGAGCCAGAGCTGTGTGTAATAATCCAAGTCATGCAGGCCAAGACCATCTGTAGTTGCCAGCAGAGACTAATGAAGCTTCACGTCCCTACCTCCCCTGCCTGGGAGTGGGGGATGGAGCTGCAGGTGTGGGCAGTAATCTATGCTGGGCAGGTCCAAAATGACCGCAGTTGCCCAGATATACTGATGTAGCACTGCCTCATCCCCCCACCAGGGGTGGGGATGGACCCTCTGGAGTGCTCAACAATCTAATCTGTGTGGGCCAAACTCACTTGCAGTTGCCCTGAGAGGCTGAGGGAGTGCTGCCCCTTCTACCCCTTAGGGGTGGGAGCAGAAACACCAATGCCCAACAGTTCAGTCTGTGTAGCATGAAAGTACCTGCCATTGCCCAGAGAGGCTGAGGAAACACCAGGCCCCTCTTATCCTGTTAAGAGGTGGGAGTGGATCCGCAAGCACCCAACAGTATAGCCCATGCAGGCCAAAAGTACCTGCTGTTGCCTGGAGAGGCTATGGAAACACCAGCCCCCTGCTTTCCTATTGGGGAGTGGAGGTGGATCCAAAGGTACCCTCCAGTCTGGTTCAAGCAGGCCAAAAATGCAAGCTGTTGCCTGGAAAGGCTGAGGAAACCCAGCTCCCCTCCTATCCTACTTAGGGGCAGGGATGGAGCTACAGGTTTCTGAATATTCAGCCTGTGTGGGTCCATAGCACCTGCAGTTACCCAGAGAGGCTGGGCAGATACAGTCCCTCTCTTCTCCTATTGGGGGGTGGGGAAGGAGCCACAGGTGCCAAATAGTCAAGTTTGTGCAAGCCAAAATTGCCTGCAGTTGCCTAGACAGGCCAATGAAACACAGCTCCCCTCTTATCCTATTGCAGGGTGGGAATGGAGCTACAGGTGTCTTATTATTCAGTCTGTGCCAGCTGAATGCACCTGCAGTTACCCAGAGAGGATGGTGCAGGTCCCTCAGCTTCCTCTCTGCCAGAGGTGGAGTTGGAGCCTAGGCTAGGACTGCAATCCGATCTTGGTGGAAAGAAGCTGGTCCATACATTCACTGTGATTTTCAGTCAGCCAGACTTCCCCTCATGCCAGAGGTGGAGTTAAAATGGCGGCTTCCAGCCTCTTTCTGACTTGGACAGGTTCAAACTTTAACTGTTCTTAGGATTATACTTTACCTAGCCAAGTTTACTAATCACTAGCTAAAGTGGGTGGCCAACTGCCCATCTCTTCCTCCCCCATTTTTGGGAAATGGAGCTTCCAACTTCAGCTATGGAAAAGCTCCTGAAGCATCTTGTGCTATCAGAGTAGGATGGGCACTGGCATCTGTGTCATAGCCTGCAGTTTCCTGGAGAGGCTGGTGCAGGTCTCCCCAGCAAATTCCCTGCCAGAGGTTGGGACTGGGGTTTAGGCTGGAGCTGCAATCTGGTCTTGGTGGGAAGAAGCTGGTCCCTACTATCACTGTAATTTTCAATCAGTCAGGCTTCCCCTCATGCCAGGGGTGGAGTTAAAATGGTGGCTACCAGCCTCTTTCCAACTTGGACAGTTTCAAACTTTAGCTGTTTTTAGGATTATACTTTAGCCAACAATTTACTAATCAGTAGCTGAAGTCAGTGCCTGACCGTTTCTTCCTCCCCCATTTTTGGGAAATGGAGCTTCCAACTCCAACCACAGAATCTCTCTCGAGGTGGCTTGTGCCACCAGTGGAGGATGGACACCAGCCTCCACAGCATGGAGTGCTCTATCACACAACTTCACTGCAGAAGGGCAGTCTCCTCCTTCCATATTTCAAGGATGTCGCAGGATGCTCTTCTGGTCTCCAGGGAGCTGGAGATAGCTCTGGATAACTGCCCTATAGCACAGGCTGACACCAGGAGCTCCTTACTCTGCTGCCATCTTTCCCCTCCTCCTCACGCTTCTTATTTAATCCTAAAAACAAACTCAAGTGTTTCTCCTGTGTTCCAAAAGATGAATAAAGGAGCACAGATTGTTTAAATATCATGACCAATGTCTCCTTGTTAATGAAAAAAAATGCTTGATCATATTCACATGTCATAAAACTATATCCCATATCCTTTTTTGATACTTAGCCTTGATAAAGAGTCTTTCTCTCTTTGCTACAACAAATTACAATATTAGTGTTAACAATAGTATAGAAGTTACAGTAGTTGTGTTTTTCCCAAGTATTCTTAACACCTTGTAATAGAAGAACATTCCTATATTTGTACTACTAACCACAATCCTCATCTACCATTGGACTCACTATATTATACAGCCCCTAGATCATCCTCTATCTGAATTTCAATTGACATCAACCTCCCTGGACTGCTCCTTTCAGCTGAAATCACATTCCTAAATCAGCAGCGTTAGTTGAACTCATCACAATGTCTACACTGTGAACAGTGCTCAAAGGAGTTCTTCAGGCAGAAAGGAAAGGCCACTGGAGAGTGGATCAAAGCAGCATAACGGAAGAGCTCTGGTAAGGGTGACCATGTGGGAACTTCCAGGCGCCAGTGCTAATATATCTTCAGTGTGCGTGGCGGTTCGGTATTGTTTATGAACTCCTGAAAATAGATATTGGATCGTGTTTGTAAACTGGTCTGTTCCTCTGGGTGTATTAGGTTGTATTTACTTTAGTAAATCAAGGTCAGGGTTTTTATTTGATCACGTCATTGGGGCGACTCAGTTCGAGGCCCCGCCTACAGCTGTGGGCTGCATAAACGGAAACTCAATCAAAGACGGGGAAGAAAGCACGTGGAGAAGGAGAACACAGAGAGTTGGGGTTGGTGCCGGAGCCCCAGGGAGGGAGCTGAGCCCTGCCTGAGAGTTCGCGGCTGGCCTTGTGGAGAGAGCAGAGCGGCTGAGCCCAGAGAGACACGAGCCCTGGGAAGAGAGGAGAGCCCTGTGCCAGCCTACGGCGGAGATCAGGAGAAGCTGGACCACGGGGCCTTGAGAGGAAGCAGGGAGGCTGAGCCCGCACAAACAGCGCCCCAGTATCAACACGTGGCAACAGGCTTTGGGTGAGAAAGTGCCTCTTACGGTACCTTGAGTTGGACTCTTTATGACCTGGTAACTGTGAGCTTCTACCCCAAATAAATACCCTTTAAAAGCCAACAGAGTTCTGCGACTTTGCATCAGCACCCCTTTGGCTGCCTAATACAGTATATAAATCAACTTTTTATTTCTTACAGGATAGAAATAACAAATGCATATAAAATAATGATAAATAAATAGTAAGGGAGATACAATATTTAAAGACATAACTTGTAACAAGTGCTTCAAAATGGTGTGGTGATAGAGGGGTATAAGATCAGTCCGTGTGTTACACCAGGTTAACTTGGTGTAGCAGTTTTATATTATTTTTGAATTTTAAAAAGAGATATTGATTATGTTTGTAAACTGGTCTTTTCCTCTGGGTGTGATCCCCTTTGATTGTATTAAATTCAACTGAGAAGTCTTTGATTACATTACGTTAAGATTAGGGCTTTGTGAGGCAGCCAACTTCAGGTGGCGGCCCCTAGGCAGCTGCAGGCAGCTGGCTCTTGGCGCCAGTGAGGCGGCCCCGTGTCCACACACCCTTGGGCCTGTGTCCAAAGGAAGCTGATAGACCTGGCTTGTAGCAACTGTTCTCTAAACTATCCTGGGGTTGAGGACAGTTGAGGAACAATAACATAGTGTGTTATATAGTCTAATTAACATGTTGTACAACCTGATTGGTATGTTATGCTTGCCATTATATCAATATATTATTGCATGCCAAGAATGAAACAATAAAAACCAACAGGGCATCCCAAAGACGGATGATTGTCTGCTGCGTGGCTGCTGCCTGGTACAGACTGTTATGCTTCTCCTCCTCGTGTGTTTTTTCGCTTGCCCCTTGCGAGTCCTTTTCTTAGGCACGGTTAACAGACTTGCAAGGTTGAGGCCCTGCCCCCTTGGTGGGCTGATAAAACAGACTCTTACAAGGAAATAGACACAGAGAGAAGTAGATACACAGAAAAAGACACAGCAGAGGAGAGAACTTGGTTTTGACTCTGGAGCCCCGGGGAGAGGTGAGCCATTCACCTGAGAGTTTACAGCTGACCTTGTGAAGAGACCAGAGCAGCTGAGCCTGGAGAGAAACGAGCCCTCCAGCCTACAGCTGAGACTGGAAGAAGCTAGGCGCATGGATCCTGAAGAGGAAGAGGAAGGCTGAACCCTCGCAGACATCGCCCGCATCTTGCTTCAACACGTAGCAACAGACTTTGGGTGAGAAAGTACCTCTTAGGGTACCTTGAGTTGGACTCTTTAGGGCCTTGTGACTGTAAGCTTCTACCCCAAATAAATACCCTTTATAAAAGCCAATAGAGCTCTGGTACTTTGCATCAGCACTCCTTTGGCTGACTAGTACACTTGGTAACAAATAAAATGTTGATTGGCATAGATTTAGGATGTTAAACATACAAAGCAAATATCTGAAAAATATAGAGAGAAGAAAATGAGAATGGACTAAAGGTGGTACATTACAAAATGTGAAATACAGATGAATGTAGGGATTAATGAAAAAAATTAAGGATGAAAAATATATAAGATTTACAAAAAGCAAAAGCAAAATCACAGAGAAAGTCCTAAATCATCAATAGTTATTTTACATGGACATGGATTAAACTCAAACCAAAAGGCAAAGACTGACAGAATGAATAATAAAGTACAATACAACCCTGTGCTGTTTACAAGAAAATTACCTTAAATTCAAAGATATAAGTAGGTTGAAAGTGAAAGGATGGAAAAAATATTCCACATAAACAGTAACCAAGAGAGAGCTGGAGTAGCTATACTAATAACAGATGAAATAGACTTTACATAAAAACCACTATGAGGGACAAAGAAGCTTACTCTGTACTCATAAAGAGGTCAATTCAAAAAGAAGATATAGCAATTATAAATATATATGCTCTTACGGCAGAGCTCCAAAATAAATGAAGCAGATATTGGCAGATTTGAAAGGAGATAGAATGGTGACTCACTAATAGTAGGAGACTTCAATGCACCACTTTCAATCATGGACTGAACATCTGCACTGAAGCTCATTAAGGAAATAGAAGACAAAAAATAACATAAGCCAATGTTACTTAACAGGCACTTCACCCAATAGCAGTAATACACTTTTTTTGTCGTGAACATGGGTAATTCTCCAGGTTAAGCCATATGTTAAGTCACAAAACAAGTGTCAATACATTAAATAAAAATATTGAAATCAAGCAAAGCATCTTCTATGGCCAAAAGGGAATGAAGCTAGAAAACAAAAACAGAGAAATAACTGGAAAATTCATATATTTGGAAATTATTAATAATAAACATGCTCAAACAAGTAGTGGGTCAAAGAAGATACCACAGGGAAATTAGGAAATATCTTGGCAAGAATAAAAGCAAAAACACAACATAACAAAACTTATGGTATGCAGCAAAAGCAGTGCGGGAAGGGAAATTTATAGCTGTAAATGCTAGTGCACCAGAATGATACAAGGTATTAAATATGGGAGAATCATGTGCAGGGGGTGGGGAGGAATGGGGTATATGGGAACTCTCAGTATTTTCTGTACAATTTTTCCGTGAATCTAAAACTTCTCTAAAAGTAATGTTTATTAATTTTTAAAAACCCTTATTAAAGGTTTCTTTTTACTTTCATTAATTTCCTCCTCCTGATTCTTTTTGAATTAGTTTCTTCTTTGGGTAACTTCTTGAATTACATGGTTTTTTCAGAGATACTCATCCTTTACCATTTTCTAATATGTTTTTAAAGTGATAAATTTCCCTCTAACAAACATTGATTTAGCTTCATCACACTAGTTTTGGAAAAGATATTTTCATTACTAATCAAATCAAAATATTTTTTAGCTTTCCATTGTGGTTGTTTTTCTCTGCGTCATTTGTGATGTAGACCTGAAGCTGTTGCGATTCCAGTTTGGAGATCATCGTCCAGTTATGGCTTCTTACATCTGGCATAATCTTGCATCTCATCAGAGAGCATATTCAAAACGACATAAAGTCTTTGAAATGGTTTAGGTGGGTTGTCATCTTAGCATGTTGTCAATGTGGACTTGAAAAGAATGTTCTGCCTAGATCAAGCAGGTCTGATGTTCAATCCATGTCAATTACCCCCTTTTATCAACAGCTTGGTTCCAACTTGAAAAAGCTTGCTGATTATGTTTCTCTATTACTCAGCGCGCAGTAATATTACTCTATTAAGCAGGGACATCTAGTGGACCAAAATAATAATGCTGTGCCTCCGGTGTCAGGCTGGAGGTTTGAAGAGAGATCAGTTAGACAGTACAGTCAGCTTGCTTTATTAAGGTAACATCCTCAAAAAATAGGCAGAGCATACTGGTGTGGAGAGGGACAGAAAATCACTAGAACTTATGTATAAGTACTTTTACCTCTTATTAAACAAAAAGAAATCCATCTCTCGGGAGGCAAAATTTAGATGAACCTGTTGATTCTTGCTCTGTGACCTTCCTGTGAAGGCGTGAGTGTAACAGATGTGCCATATCCATGGCTGAGAGTGTCTGCCTCATTGGACCTCTGAAGGAGGCATCGTGGCTCAAGTAGCCTGTGTGAGCATGTGTCCACGTAAACTATTTTTCATACAGATATCTGGTTCAATGATATTTTTAGTTTGTATGATTTTTATAGAAAATGTAAAATAATTTTGTAAGTAAAGATATATAATATTTTCACCTAGAATTATTTTTGCAGAAAAACATGACTAATTACTCTCTCAACAAATAATATAAAATTTCTGTTTAAATATACGGTATATTTTTAAAACTGCATAATTAGTAAATACATATCTTGATGAATTTTCATAAATTGAATACACTAAAGCAAATCCTATCAACAATTAGCATAGAATTATCATGGAATTATCAGCCCCGCCATGCCCTCTTCCAACCACTAAAACCCCTGACAATTTGCATCCTAATTTCTAACAACATAGATCAATTTTGCCTCTTTTTAACTTTATATCTTTACATATGTGAAATCATAAATTACGTGCTTTTTGTTGTAAGCAGATACTTTTGTTCACCCTTATATTCACGAAATATATCCATGTTGTTTCATGGAGTTGTCATTTATTCATTTTCATTGTTGTATACCATTGGATTTTATGACTATACCAAAAAATTTACAACATTCTATAATTGATGAACATTTAGATTTTATCTAGTTTTGGACAATTAAAATAGTGTTGCTATGAACACTGTGGTACATAGTAGGGGTAGAACATAGCAGCATCTTTCAGTTCTTTTCACTATATACACAGGAGCGGGATTGCTATGTCACAAAGTAAAAGTATATTCATTAATGATAGATAATAAAAAACAGTGTTCCAAAGTACTTAATTACTAAATCACACACTCTCCAGCAAGGATGGTATTTCACTTGCTCCATATCTATTCCAACACTTGGTTACATCTGGCTTTTCATTCCAAGCATCTTAGAGAACATGTGATGGTATTTTATGGTAAAATTTTGGCTTACACCTGATGACTTCTGATATTGAATGCCATTTTAAATGTTTATTAAGTATTTCTATTTCTCCTTCTGTGGTGTGTTTATTGAACAGTCTATATATTACTTAATGTTTTTTAGGAGCATAAAAAATATTCTACCTAAGAATCCTTTGTTGGCGTATGTATGATAATCAGTCTGTCCCACAGTGAGCCTTGATTTTTTTCTTGTTTCTTTTGATGAACAGGAGTCATTTATTTTAATGCAATAGGATTTATCAATATTTTTCTTAATAGGTTAGTGTTTTTCATATCCTATTAATAATAATTAGGAATTCTTCATTTTATTGAGTGTGATAATGGTATTGTGGTCATTTTTAAGCAGTTTTATTAAGATATATTCACACACCATACAATCCATCCAAAGTGTACAATCAATGGCTCTCAATATAGTCACAGACTTGTGCTTTCATCATCGCAATCAATTTTAGAACATTTTCATTACTCCAAAAAAAAAAACCCGCATACTCCTATACCCCCCCATTGTTGACACTTAGCATTAATGTGGTACATTTGTTACAACTGATGAAAGAACGTTAAAATATTGTTGTTAACTATAGTCCATAGTTGCAGTAGGTGTGTTTTCCCCGAATACCACCCTATTATTAACACCTTGTAATGGTGACATACATTTGTTATAATTTAGGAAAGAACACTCTTACATTTGTACTATTAGCCACAGGCATCGCCCACAACAGGGTTCACTGGGTCTTCCAGTCCCCTGTGCTGTCCTCGAGCTTTCCTTCTAGTGATGTACACGACCCTCAGCCCCCCCTTCCAACCACATCCACGTGCGATTCAGCACTGTTCGCAAAACTCACAGTAACGAGGCACCGTCACCTCCATCCATCTCCAAAGCTTTACAGTCAGCCTGATTAGAAATTCTGTACAAATTAAGCATCAGCTGCCTATTCTCTACCCTCTTTCTATCTCCTGATAACCTATATTCTAGACTCTAACTCTAGGAGTTTGCTTATTATAATTAGGTCATAGTAGTGGAAGCATACAATATTTGTCCTTTTGTATCTGGTTTATTTCATTCAATATAATGTCCTCAGTGTTCATAAATGTCTCCTGCATCAAAGGTTCTTTCCTTCTTACAGCTGAATAACATCCACCACATATATATACCACACTTTGTTTATCCATTCATCGGGGTTGGACACTGGGGATGCTTCCACCTGCTGGCAATTAGGAATAATGCTGCTGGGAACATCGGTGTGCAAATGTCTGTTCTCACCTCTGCTTTCAATTCTTCTAGAAGCAGGACTGCTGGTTCATGTGGCAATTCTATACACAGTTTCCCAAGGTGCCGCCAAACTGTCTTCCACAGCAGCTGCACCATTTTCCATCCTCACCAAGAGTGAATGAGTGTTTCTACTTCTCCACATTATCTCAACACTTGCAGTTTTTGGGTTTTTTAATAGTGACCGTTCAGGAAAGTGCAAATGATATTTCATTATGGTTTTGATTAGCATTTCCGTAATACCTAGTGATGTTGAGCATCTTCTCACTCGCTTTTTAGCCATTTGTATTTCCTCTTTGGAAAAATATCTATTCCAGTCTTTTGACCATTTTTAAATTGTTGGGTTGTTTGTCTTTTTATTGTTGACTTGTAAGATTTCTTTAAATATTCGGGTATTAAAGCGTTATCAGATATGTGGATTCCAAATATTTTCTGCCATTGAGAAAGCTGTCTTTTCACTTTCTCCACAAAGTTCTTTGAAGCAGAAAAGTTTTCAGTTTTGTGGAGGTCTCAATTATCTATTTTTTCTTTCTTTTTTTTTTTTCCTTGGGTTTTGGGTGAAAAATCTAAGAAACCATTGTCTGCAACAAGATCGTGAAGATGCTTCCCTACATTTTCTTCTAAGAATGTTATAGTCCTGGCTCTTATATGTAGGTGTTTGATCCATTTTGAATTAATTTTTGTATATGGTGTTAGACAGGGGTCCTCATTCATTCTTTTGATATGAATATCCAGGTCTCGCAGCACCATTTGTTGAAGAGTATATTCTGTCCCAGTTGAGTGGACTTGGCATCCTTGTAAAAATCAATTGATCATAGATGTGAAGGATTATTTTTGAGCTCTCAATTCAATTCCATTGGTCAATATATCTACCTTTATGCCAGTCACATGCTGTTTGGACCACAGTACCTTTGTAATATGCTTTAAAGTCAGGAAGTGTGACTCCTCCAAGTTCCTTGTTCTTTCTCAAGATATTTTTGGGTCTTTGAGTCCCCTTATACTTCCAAATAATTTGGATAATTGGTTTATCCATTTCTGAAAAGTAGGCTGTTGGAATTTTTGTTTGGATTGTATTAAATATGTAAACCAATTGTCAACATCTTTCAATCCATAGACACGGAATGTCCTTCCATTTACTTAGGTCTTCTTTCATTTCTTTTTTTTTTTTTTTTTTTTTTTTAATTCTTTCATTTCTTGTAGCAATATTTTGTAGTTATCTGTGTACAGGTCCTTAATATCCTTGGTTAAATTTGTGCCTAGATATTTGATTATTTTATTTGCTATTGTAAATGGGATTTTTTTCTTCATTTTCTCCTCACATTGTTCATTACAATTGTATAGAGACAGTACTAATTTTTGTATGTTGATCCTGCCACTTTGCTGAACTTATTTATAATCTTTGCAATGGATTTTTGGGACTTCCTATATATAGGACCATAAAATCTGCAAATTGTGAAAGCTTTTCTTCTTCATTTCTTATATTAAAGCATTTTATTTCTTTTTCTTGCCTAACTGTTCCAGTTAGAACTTCCAGCACAATTTTGAATAACTGTGGTGTGAGTGGCCATCTTTGTCTTGTTCCAGATCTTAGAGGATCTTTTACCATTGAATATGATGTTATTTGTGGGTTTTTCATACATGCCCTTTACCATCTTTTGGAAATTTCCTTCTATTCCTATCTTTTGAAATGTCTTTATCGAGAAAGGATGCTGAATTTTGTCAAATGCCTTTTCAGCATCAATCAAGAGGATTGTTTGTTTTTTCTTCTTTGATTTGTTAATGTGGTATATTACATTTGATTTCCTTGTGTTGAACCATCTTGCATACCTGGGATAAAACACACTTGATCATGGTGTATAATTCTTTTAATATGACTTTGGATTCGATTTGCAAGAATTTTCTTGAGGATTTTTGCATCTATATTCATTACTGCAATTGGTCTATAGTTTTCTTTTCTTGCAGAATCTTTATGTAGCTTTTGTATTAGGGTGATTCTATTAGTCAGCCAGAGGGGTGCTGATGCCAAGTACTAGAACTCTGTTGGCTTTTATAAAGGGTATTTACATGGGGTAAACTCTTACAGTTACAAGGCCTGAAAGAGTCCAACTCAAGGTTGCTTTCTCACCAAAGTCAGTTGAAGCAAGATGGCACCTGATCTCTGCGAGGGCTCAGCCTTCTCCTCTGGACTTCCTCTCTCTCGGCTGAAGGCTGGCATAGGGCTTGTCTCTCAGAGCTTCCTCTCTCTCCTGGCTAAGGCTCATTTCTTTCTGGGCTTTCTATATCAGTCTCAGCTCTCTTCCCAAGGTCAGCCGTAAGCTATCAGGCAAATGGTCCATCTCTCCCCAGGGCTTTAGCTGTTTGAGTCTTCTCCTTTCTGTCACATGGCAGGATCAAAATGACAAAGTTCTCTCCTCTTCCCGTGTGTCTGCCTTGAGTGAGCTTCCATTTTTATCCACCCAACAAGGAGGCAGGAACTCAACCTCAGTCACGCCTTACTGACATGGTCTAATCAAAGCCCTAATCTTAACAGGTAATTTAATCAAGGGCCCCTCAACTGAATCCAATATAATCAAAGGATATCACACACAAAAGAATAGATTAGTTAACAAATACAATCTTTCTCTTTTTGGGATTTATAAATAATATTAAGCTGTTACAGTGATGTTGGTTATATAGAATGAGTTAAGTAATGTTGCTTCCTCTTTAATTTTTTGGATTAGTTTGAGCAGGATTGGTATTAATTCTTCTGGGAACAATTGGTAAAATTCAATTGTGAAGCCATTTGGTCCTGGGCTTTACTTTTTTGGGAAGTTTTTGAGGTCTGATTCAATCTATTTACATGTAATTGATCTGTTGAGGTCTTTTATTTCTACTAGACTCAGTGTAGGTTGTTCTTCTGTTTCTAGGAATTTTTCCACTTCATCTAAATTGTATAATTTGTTCGCTTCCAGTTGTTCACAATATCCTCTTTGATCCATTTTATTTCTGTGGGGTTAGTGGTAATATACCCCTCTCATTTCTGATTTTATTTATTTGTATCATCTCTCTTTTTTGTTCTTATCAGTCGGGCTAAGGGCTTGCCAATTTTATTAATCTTCTCAAAGAACCAACTTTGGGTTTTGTTTATTCTCTTTATTTTCTTTTAATCTCAATTTCATTTAATTCTGCTCTAATCTTTGATATTTCTTTCTGTCTGCTTAATTTTGGGTTAGTTTGCTCTTCTTTTAGTTCCTCCAGGTGTGCAGTTATGTATTTGATTTTTAGCTTTTTATTCTTCTTTAAAGTAGGCATTTAGACCTATAAATTTCCCTCTCAGCACTGTTTTTGTTCCATCCCATAAATTTTGATAGGTTTTGTTCTTGATTTCAATTGTTTCAAGATATTTACTGATTTCCCTTGCAATTTCTTTTTTGACCCACTGATTGTTTAAGGGTGCTTGTTTAACCTCCAGTGGCAGTTTGATTTTATTTTATGATACCAAAAAGAAAGATTATGTTTGTAAAAATCTATTCCTCTGAGTGTGATACCCTCTGATTGCATTAAATTCAGCTGAAATACCTTTGATTAGATTACCAGGTAAGATTAGGGCTTTTAGATTTGACTATTTCAGAGGGCATGACTCGGCTTGGGTCCCCGCCCCCTAGCTAGATCTGATATAAATGGACATTCACTAAAGAAAACACACAGAGGAGTTATCTTTGTCATTTTAGATCCTGCCATATGACAGAAAGGGGAAACTTAAGCAGCTAAAACCCCAGGGAGAGATAGGCAATTTGCTTCCTTTGACCTTGGGAAGAGAGTCAAGACTGATACAGGAAGCCTTGAGAGACAATTTCTATGCCAGCCTGTAGCAGAGATCAGAAAGCAGCTGGGCCCAAAGACCTTAAGAGGAAGAGAAAGATGTGAATATTCTCACTGTCCTGATTTTGTGATAATCAGGGTGGGCTAAACGTTCGCTATATTAGAAACCATGCATGTGTCCCCAGACCTAGATTTTCTCCCTCGGTCTGGTTTTTAGAATGCTGGTGATAAACTAAGCCTGATTTATTATATATTATTATTATATATATTATTATTATATGACCATCCTGCATGGAAAAGACTGTAACTTTGGGTATCTTTTGTCTACCTTAAGAGAAATAGCAGGGGGACAGATGTGGATCAGGTGGTTGGGCATCCGTCTCCCACATGGAGGGACCTGGGTTCGATCCCTGGTACCTCCCAGTAAAAATAACAAAAAGAAAAATATAGAAGGCGCATGGGCCGCGAGGTAGTGGAATGGACTGTGTAGATAAAGGAAAGCTACATCCTGTGGATGCCAGTCACATAAAAAATGTCCTGCTTTTACCCTGCCCACAAGGCCCACTACCCATACAAGGCACAACACCTGGCTGGCAACCATGACAGCGAGCAAGCCCTGAAGGAAAAGCATATGGCATCTCTCAGCAAGGGAGAAACGACACCAGGTCCAGCCATCAAGATAGAGGTAGTGGCCCCTCTGGCACAGTGTCAAAGTCCCCCCTGGCTCTGGGTTTAGTAACTGTGCTGGCTGCATGGGTCCTTGGCTTACTTACTGACCCGCAGGTCCTCACCACACAGGGCAAGAATGGTCAGACGATGTTTGGCTAATGCAAAACTGTACACAGGGATGGACAGAGGAAATTGCTGGCTGTCACTCCTCCACCAATCCTACCCAGCACCCCACCAAGCACGGCTGATGACACAAAGCCTCCTTATCAAATGGGTCCACTGGCACCGATGCAAGAATGTGTCTTGACCCAGGGCATACCCTGTGTGATTTTCATACAGCACCAGTGGCCTCACAAGTATAATCAAATCACACCTCCATGGCTAGTTGTCCCCCACCCCAGCCAGCTGGACATACTATTCTAAGACTAGAGCTTATATTGCAAAGAGGGCCTACAAAGAATTAACACCCACTCATGCTTTTTCCTACATTTTATAGAACTTTAGAAAAAAAGGGTTATCAATTGTGACAGGATAATAAGATAAGGGGAAATGAATAGAAAACAAGTTCTTTTTATTTGCATTGTATAGATACATGCCTTATATTTATAGAACATTTTATTTCGTGTACAATTACTGAGAAGTTCAGTATGTGATTTACACTACACCAGGTAAAGCTGTAACTTCAAATATCCTTTGAAAAATTAGTGTGGGAATTAAATAACTTGGTTCATTTTTCAGTTAACTGCGTAGACTAAGTTTACACTCATATTTTTCTCAGCTTTATTGAGATGAAATGTAATTCACAATACCATACAATTCACCTATTTAAAGTGCACAATTTGGTATATTCACAGATAAATACGATTATCATCGTATTCAATTTTAGAACATTTCAAACACCTCAAAAAGAAACCCTGTGCATTTCCGTTGTCACCTCCCTCTATCTCCATGCCCTCCAGCCACAAGCCAACACTAAACTGTTTTCCGTCTCTGCAGATTCCATATTTTGAACATTACATGTGAGTGGAATGATAAAACATATGATCTTTTGTGACTGATTCCTTTAAATTAGCATAATGTTTTCAAGGTTCACCAAGGTTGTAGCATATATCAATACCTCATTCCCTTTTTATAGCTGAGTAATATTTTTTACTATTATGAATGAAATAAACATTCAAACACAAGTTTTGGTGTGACTATATGATTTCATTTCTCTTGAGTATATACTTAGGAGTGGAATTGCTGGATCATGTGGTATCTCTATGTTTAACCATTTGAGGACCTGCCAGATTATTTTCCAAATAAGCTCCACTATTTTATATGCCCATTAGTAGGGTATGAGGTTCCCATTTCCTCGCACCCTTGTCAATATTTGTTATCTGACCTTTTAAATTAATCACTTTTACTGATACATATTAATAAAGCATAAATCCATACAAAGTGTACACTCAATGGTATTTGGTATAATCACATAGTTGTGCATTCACTTCAGTCATTTTTAAAGCATTTTCATTATTCCAATAATAATAACAATAATAATAAACAAAAAAGAAGCCACAAAAAAAACCCTCATCACCTCTCAATCTCTCTATGCTCCTCATGCCATACTTAGTTGCTATCATGTTTCCATCTCCTAGTTTATTTGTACTTATATTTTGTAAAAACAGTCTTATATATGCAATATTACCCATATTTGTATTTCACGTGAGATTTCAATATATTATGCAAATCCATGATACATTTTTTAGCTTTCATTTTAATAATATTCATCACCTTAGACTTTATCAACCACTGTCATACCCATATACTAGCTCTGCTAGTTACAAACACTATGAAGTGCTTTCACCATTCCTGTTCATTTATAAGGATTTACAAACAATCTTTTTACTAATTCTGCACAGATTACCCTCAGCTTTCCATTCTCTACTCTCCTTCTATTTTCTGGTGACCTATATTCTAATTACTAACTCCATGAGTTTACACAATATACTTTATTCATAATAGCGCAATCACACAGTATTTGTCCTTTTATGTCTGGCTTGCTTCACTCAACATAATGTCCTCCAGGTTCATCCATGTTGCCATATGCTTCACAACGTCATTCCTTCTTACAGCTGCATAATATTCCATCGTGTGAATAGACCACAGTTAGTTTATCCATTCTTCTGTTGATGGACACCTGAGTTGCTTCCATCTTTTGGCAATTGTGAATAACGCCGCTATGAACATCAGTGCACAGATGTCTGTTCGTGTCACTGCTCTCAGTTCTCTGGGGATATACTTACAAGTGGTATTGCCAGGTCACATGGTAAATCTATGTTCAGCTTCCTTAGGAACTGCCAAACAGTCCTCCACAGTGGTTGTAACCTTCTACATTCCCACCAAGAGTGAATAAGTGTTCCTATCTCTCCACATCACCTCCAACATTTACAGTTTTCCAACTTTTTAATAGCGTCCAGTCTAATAGGTGAGAAATGATATCTCATAGTTTTGATTGGCATTTACCTAATTGCTAGTAATGTTGAACATTTTTCATGTGTTCTATCACCATTTGTATTTCTTATTTGGACATTTGTCTTTTCACATCTTTTGCCCATTTTTTAATTGGGTAGTTTGTCTTTTTATTGTTTATTTGAATGATCTCTGTGTATATCATGGATATTAAAGCCTTATTAGATATGTGATTGCCAAATATTTTCTCCCATTGAGTCAGCTGCCTCTTCACCCTTTTGACAAAGTCCGTTGAGGTGCAAAACTGCTTAATTTTGAGGAGGTCCCAAATATCTGTTTTTTTCTTCTGTTGCTCATGCTTTGGATGTAAGGTTTAAGGAACTACCACCTACAACAAAATCTTGAAGATATTTTCCTAGGAGTTTTTGTGGTTGTTACTTTTATATTTAGTCCTTGCTCCAAGTTTGAGTTCATTTTTTATACAGTGTGAGATCGGGGTCCTCTTTCTTTCTTTTGGACATGGACATGCAGTTCTCCCAGGACCATTTGTTGAATAGACTGTTAGGGCCCAGCTCGGTGGGCTGAAAAGCCTTGTCAAAAATCACTTGACTGTAGATGTGAGAGTCTATTTCTGAGGTCTTGATTCATTTCCACTGATAAATATGTCTGTCTTTATGCCAGTACCATAATGTTTTGTTTTGTTTTGTTTTGTTTTTGTTTTTTTGTGAGTTACAATACATCACATTTTTTTATTTTAATGCTTTTGAGAATTTTTCTGGAAACTGTGTTGCCAAGTTTTTCCTACTCTTCCGTGGTTTAATTTTATTAGCCTCCACCTGCCCACAGCCACATATCATATAGGAAGTAGAGGTTAACAAAGCAGCTGCTGGAATGTTTTCCTTATCTTGTTAACCTGTTGGCCAAAAGTTTTCTTACAAACACGATCTCATTGATAAGGGCTTTATTCAGCACATCTGCTCGTTGAGTGCAGCCTTTTTGATATTCTAGTTGCCAAACACTAATCTGAGCTGTGGCAACAAACATTTTTATAAGAAGTTCCAGTCCCAGGGGCACATTTGATAGCCATTAGCAATGGAGTCTAAAATCCCCTTAGTAAAGGAATTGTGAAGTTCATTTTCATTAATACTTCTCCTCTGCTCTTTAAGGACTGTATAGGGAAGTGATTCGTGCTGTGGCTGCCCATTTTGGGGAGCCACTGGGAAAGCGTGGCATTCTCCAGCCTCGACAGCTTCTTTTAAGCATTCTTTAATAGCAGGGTGATGTGTCTGAGTTTCAAAGAAGACTGAGGGTGGAGGAGGAGGAAGTGGGAGTAAAGTTTCTTCTTCCTTAGGAATTGTGGATTTCTTTTTTCTTTTTTTTTTATTGTGGGTAAAAATCAAAATTTTCACAATACATACCAATATTCGTAAAATGATCTATAAATATATATGCATATATGTGCATTTGCTTACAAAAATGTTTATATATATATATATATATATATATATATATATTTTTTTTTTTTCTTTTTTTTTTTTTCTTAAGAGGTACTTAGATCACCTAAAATATTACACAGAACCTACCGGCATTCCCATGTCCCACACCTCCTACCACATCCCACACAAACGTCTCCCACAAGTGTGGCCCATCACCTTCAATGGACTTACACATCCTGGGGCCTTGCCACCAACCATAGACCACAGTTCACACTGTAGACCACACTCTCTCCCACTCAGTTCTGAGTGGTGTGTGCTGATTTAAAATGGCCTACATCCGTTGCCACAACAGTACTCAGGACAACCTCCAACTCCCAAAGAAGCCCCTGTATTTCAACTGCACATCCCCTCCCTGCCCCGAAAGTGTCCAGTGGCCACCGGCTCCACCTCACTGTTATAATTTCTTCCATTGCTAGAATCACCATATGTGTACAACAGAATACCAGTAAGTCCACTCTAGTCCATAGTTATTCCCCCAATCCTGAGGGGACTGGGATGGTGATGTCCACTCCACCTCCAAGTGAGACAGGGCTTATATCCCATGGATATGGTGGGTGGGATGATCCTGTCTGCAGGTGCAGGCTCTCTCCATTCCCTGGGATGGCCGTTGCCCATTGTTGTCTCCTTGCCAGGTGACTTGGATGAGTCCATTGAGCTGTAAGGTAGGAGTTGCAGCTCCACCGAGATTCCACGCACACCTGGCACATATGTAGGCCAGAGGTTCCAGTCTCTGGAAGTACACCTAAAAACTCCAGCATCACATATAGGTTTGAACAGAAGGGACTGATGAACCATGTGCAGGGAGGACTTATTGACTCCAATTCTGTCACTCTCAAGAGCACAGATTCCAAAATAGAGCCCACTGATAAGGTGTCAGTCTCTGGGGCTATCCCCCCTTATATAGGACCTGGGTGTCTCCAGAGCTCTCAGGAGCCCCTCTGTGTGGGGTGATATGCACTTTGGTGTTCTATGAGCTCCTACTGAGGTGTGTGTAAATGTTACCTCTGGGATGACCTCCCGACTCTCTTTGAAGTCTCTTAGCCACTTGAACTCATTTGTCTTTACCATTTCCCCCTTTTATTCAAGGTCTTTTTCCAGTTGTGTTGCCAGTTGGCACTTGGTATTAATCCCTCGTTGCCAGGGAGGCTCATCCCCGGGAGTCATGTCCCACGTTGGGGGGAAGGTAATGCATTCATATGCTGAGTTTGGCTTAGAGAGAGGCCACATTTGAGCAACAAGGAGGCTCTCAGGTGGCAACCCTTAGGCACCCACAACTGCAGGCTAAGTCTCATTTACAAGAGCAAAGACTCACAAGGGTAGTCATCAATAAAAAAAAAACACATCAGTGGGTCATCCTATTTTGACAGGCACTGTCCCTACACTCAGAGGACTATTGCTGCTCCCTTGGAGACTGTGGCAGAGCTCTCCAGGCTAGGAATTCAGATTCCCTCATTTATTGTGTGATTACCCACCCATCGTGACCATGCCCCATCCCCTGATCCTTTGAATGATTTTGTATATCTTTCATGTATATTCGGATGAAC
>JAKSZT010053833.1:1045951-1146985 GCA_026826555.1 Tolypeutes matacus
TTGATGTTCTCAAAGAACCAACTTGTGGTTTTGTTGATTCTCTCTATTGTTTTTTCTCTATTGTATATTTTGTTCTCAATGTCATTTATTTCTGCTCTGATCTTTACTATTTCTTTCCTTCAGCTTGTTTTGGGATTAGTTTGCTGTTCTTTTTCTATTTCCTCCAGGTATGCTGTTATAGCTTTGATATTAGCTCTTTCTTCTTTATAAATGTAAACATTGAGGGGTATAAATATCTCTCTCAGCACTGCCTTTGCTGTGTCCCATAGGTTTTGATATGTTGTGTCCTCATTTTCATTCGTCTCAAGATATTTACTGAATTCTCTGGCCATTTTTTTCTTTGGCCCACTGATTATTTAGGAGTGTGTTGTTTAATCTCCATATATTTATGAATTTTCCCTCTTTCCATCCATTATTGATTTCCAACTTTATTTAGTGTATTTACTGAGACCTGTCTTGTGACCCAACATATGGTCTCTCCTGGAGAAGGATACATGAGGTTTTGAAAGATTGTATATCCTACTGTTTGGGGGTGCAATGCCCTGTAAATGTCTGTCAGGTCTAGTTCATCTATTATATTATTCAAGCTCTCTGTTTCTTTATTCATCCCCTGTCCAAATATTCTATCCAATACTGAGAGTGGTGTATTGAAGTTCCCAATTATTATTGTAAAGCCATCTATTTTGCCTATCAGTTTTGCTAATGTGTGCCTCATGTACCTTGGGGCACACAGGTTAGGTTCCTAAATGTTTATTATAGTTATTTCTTCTTGGTGACTTGTCCTATTTATTAATATATAATGACCTTCTCCATGCCTTATAACAGTTTTGCCTAAAACCTATTTTGTCTGATATTAGTATCGCTATTCCAGCTCTTTTTGTTGTTGTTGTTACTATCTGCATGGAATATTGTGGAAATTCATGAATGGGATTCTGTCTTGTCCTGCAAGACAAAGGCACATGGAAAGAAAACAGACCCTCTTTGGATGCTAAAGTGTCTTTAAACCGGTAACGTGTTGACTACCCCAATCCTGCAGGAAAAGATGGAAACTATGAGACGTGTAAGCAGTGCCGTTGTCAGTTTTGAGAGTCCGTGGATGGCCCAATGTAGCAAACGCCTGTGACAGAGGAGAGCGAACATGGGAAGAACGTTCCCCAGTAACATGTATATATTTCAGTTTACCAAAAGAAGGAAAACGAGTAACACCCATTGGCCAAAGTTCATTTGGCTGGAGTTCGTGAGGATTGACACTTTTAACTGGAATGGGAGAAGTAATTGCTTGACAATCAGCACATCCTTTCATAATGTGTTTATTCCCTGGGAATGGGAAAGATGAAATTGTTTTACTAAGGCTTTGGCGTTTGGGTGGAAGAAATCATGAGAAGCTTGAGCTTGTTGAAAGGCGAGGGTTGACACCATTGCAAGACAGTCAGCAGGTCATTTCCTTCAGTAAGTGGACCTGGCAAAGAAGTATGTGAACGGATATACACAGTATAAATGGGCTGAGAACATTGGTCATGCAGGGATTGGAGAGTAAGGAAAAGGGGGTGTGAAAGTTTATCATTAGAAAGCTTAATCAATGCGGATTGAATGGTACGAACAGCATAGACCGTCTAAGCAGAATCACTAATAATAGTTAAAGGTTGATGAGGAAAGTGTTGCAAAGTTGCCACAACAGCAGCCAGCTCAGCCTTTTGTGTGGTTGTTTGGTGAGACAGCAGAAAGGATTCCATCCATCAGGTGTTTTCCAGGTGATAGCTGCTTTGCCGCTGCATCCAGATCCATCTACACAAACAGTAGGTGCTTGTGGAATGGGTGATGTGAGACAATATGTGGTAAAATGAAGGGTAACAAATGGAATTGTTGTAATAATTTATCTGACAGTAGAGTGAATTTTACTTCACCATAAAAATCAAGCATAGTCAATTGGAAATCTAAGGAAGTAGACAAAAGGGTGTGTGTTAAACTGCCCGCTGGTAATTGGAATAAAAAAATAAACTGGATATTTTCCAGTGATCTGTAAACAGCATTGTCTCCCCTTGGAGACTAGAAAAGAAAGTAAGGAGTTAGAGGCTTTTTTGGTATATGTGCTAAGAATACCCATTCAAGGATACACACGGAAGGGGGAGCTGTCCAATTATACCTGTAGGAGAATGTGGAGTAAATAAACAGAAAAGATGAATAGGGTAATCAGGAGCATATCTATGGAGATATTTTTTAGATTTGGCAGTTGAGATGAGAGATGACTCTGTTTTGGCCTCAGGAGAGAGGGTTCTAACTGAAGTTAGCTGAGAGTCCCCTCAAAGGGTATTAGAAAGATGTTGTAGCTGATAAGTAGGAATGCCTAAGGCTGGGCAGATCCAGTTAATAATGCCTAATAAGTGTTGTAAATCATTTAAAGTAACAGTAGAGGGCAAGGTTAATTGCAAATGTTGAGGTCATACAGTGCAGTTTGCAAGGATATACCCCAAATATTGCCATGGTTCCACCTTTTGGGTTTTTTCCTGAGCAATTAATAGTCCATTGTCCTGGATAACTTTTAAAATTTCTTGCAATAAATTTTGTAAAAAATCCTCTGTAGGGGCTGAGAGAAGGATATCATCCATGTAATGATATAAGATAATTTTGGGATATTTATTTCAAATTGGTTGCAAGATTTGTTGAATAAGGTACTGACAAATTGTGGGGCTATTAACCATCCCCTGTGGGAAGACTGTCCATTGATAGAACTGCATCCAAGCATTATAATTAATAGAAGGAAGGGAAAAGGCAAATTGAGGCTTATCTTGTGTAGCTAAAGGCATGGTGAAATCTATAGCAATAAGAGGCCATTCTTTAGGGAGCATGGCAGGATTAGGCAGGCCAGGTAGGAGGGCTCCCATAGATTGGATTATTTTATTAATTTGTCAGAGATCATGTATAAGTCTCCATTTTCCAGACTTTTTAGGAATAACAAATATAGGGGTATTCCATGGACTATGAGAAACTTCATGTCTACCATTGGACAATTCTTCTTGAACTAAAAGATGAGCATGATGGAGTTTCTCCTCTGATAAGGGCCACTGGTCGACCCAAATTGGCTTATTAGAAGTCCAGGTTAAGGGCAGAGGAGTTAATCTGCCAGAGGCCATTCCTAAAAAGGTGGAACGATAACCTGAGCATCCCAGTGTGAGAGAAGGTCTCGCCCCCATAAGTTGATTAGCATAGGAACAATATAAGGTTGGAATTGTCCTTCCTGGCCTTCTGGCCCAATAACCTGTGAGGGAGAGGAACTTTGGTGGGTGGTAGTGCATCCACCTATGCCTTGCAAAGGAAAAGGACAAGATTCCTTAGGCCAAGAAAATGGCCAGGAATCTTCAGAAATTACTGAGACATCAGCTCCAGTGTCTACAAATCCAGTAAAAATGTTCCTGTTAATAGAAATAGATAACATAGGTTTATGACTTTGTAAAGAGTGGGTCTAAAACTGCTGAGAGTTAGTGCTGCCAAAACCTCCTTGCCTTGGTTTTGTAGCAGATGTTAATTTGGGTTGAGATAAGAGTAACAGCTGAGCTACTCTCTGTCCCTTAGGTATAACTTGGAACGAGGGAGAGCTGAGCGTAGTTTGAATTTCTCCAGCGTAATCATTATTTATAACTCCTGGATGAACAACAACTGGAGAGTCCCAGGAGGAGGCCAAAAGTGCTGGCAGGGAGAGGACCCCAAACCCCAGTGGGAGCTGGTTCTACTTTAATTTGCTCCTTAAGAGTTATTTCTTGGGCAACGCATAGGTCGAGCCCTGCGCTGCCAGTGGGGGCTGCTTTAAGGTCAGTGACTGTAAGTCCGGCATTTCCCAAAAGGCTTGTGGTTTGTTCTGGAATGTTTTTGGAGCGCCGGGAACCCCGCTCCTCTTGAAGTTTCCCGACAAAGGGCGTCCTTGATCATGAAAGCGAGGCTTACATTGATTTGCCCAATGTTTGCCTTTTTACAGCGAGGGCATATTGATTAGGGGACAGCCCTGGTCCTCCAGCACGAGAGGTACAATTTTTTTGTAGATGCCCCTTTTCTCCACAGTTAACACAAGTGGCATTAGAAGTCATAATGGCAGCTAAAACTTTTGCTTTGTAAGGTTCAGTTCCAGCATTCTGACAGGCTTCTAAAGTCCCCAGTAGTGACAGCCGTAGATTTTTCAGGTAGAATAGCTTGTTGACAATCCACGTTAGCATTTTCATAGGCCACCTGCATTAGCAGTGTTTCGGCGGCCTGGTTGCTGTCTATTGGCCTATCTACAGCTTCTTTAAGTCGATCAATAAAATCTATATGTGGTTCATGTGTCCCCTGCCGGGTAGATGTAAAAGATTTTTGAGGAGTTTTCCCTTCAAGGACGGCCTTCCAGGCTCCGTGAGCCAGTCCAGAGCACAGCGTAAATAATCGTTGCTCGGCTTGGGCCTGTATTTGGGGATTAGTAAATTGCCCGATGACCAGGAGGGCTTCATGATTAAAGTTACTACATGTTGTTGCTCTGCTCTCTCGATATTCTGTTAACCAAAGGCCATGTTGGGCAGCGGTGGTTAGAGTACGTACTAAAACTTTCCAGTCAGCAGGGATCGTGGCATACGGTGTGGCTAATGCCCCCAGTAATCCTTCGGTCTAAGGGGAGGGCAGACCATCATCTTTTATGCTACATTTTAATTCCTTAAAGACATTATAGGGGAGAGACTCAGGAACCGGCTGTTGTTGAGAATTTAAAACAATATGGAACAAGGAAGAAGCAAAGTCACCCTCTTTTAATCCTTTTTGTAAACACTGCTGCACCTGAGGGGTGAAGTTATGATCAGTCTGGTTTCATCTTGACGGACTACATAAACTGTAGGAGCCATGGAAGGCGGTAGGTCGGGGCTGTGGGGAGGGTTGTAGAAGGAGGTGGCTCAAAGTCAGAGTCCATCTGAACAGGTTCTGAAGCCGCCATAGTCAAACCCCACAGGGCTGTGGTCAGGTGTTACAGAGCCCCTGCTTCTTGATGATCCTGTAACTTTTCTCCTACCCAATTCCAATCCTTAAACTCTAAGCTTCCCTCTTTGGGAACCAAGGGCAATACTAGAATAGAGCATCAAACAAAGAAAATAATTTTTCCTCCTCAACTTTAGTTCCTGAAGCCTTAAGAAGCTGAAGCAATACTTTAAGAAACTTTGATTGTTTCTTAGAAAGCAGAGTTCCCATTATTTAGAAAGTACAGTGAGTTGTGGACGTGAAATGTCCTGCTTCCCCTTACCAGGAGTGAGACTGATCAAGATGCTCCTTGTCACAGCTATATGATTATACTGTATGCCATTGATTGTATACTTTGGATGAATTGTATACTTTATTAATATGTGTCAATAAACTTTTGTAAAAAAAAAAAAAAAAAAAAAGATGCTCCTTGTCCTCACTGCTGCATCAGGTCCCCGTTCAGGCGCCACATGTAGAGATTCACGAGTGGGATTCTGTCTTGTCCTGCAAGACAAAGGCGCATGGAAAGAAAACAGACCCTCTTTGGATGCTAAAGTGTCTTTTATTCTTTGCTGAGTTTCTTTTTCATTCCATTCCATATGATTTAGTGATCTATCTCTAAAACAATCTCAAGGTTACTCTTTAATCCTTTATGGTTTGATTGTGAATACATTGTGCATTGTTTATCAGAACGTTGGTTATAACTTGTTTTTAAAGAACAGGACATGTATGTGTGCAAGGTTGTTCTTTAAACAAAGATCAAGGGATAAGAGGTCTCATGACTAGCAGTCTCAGGACAGAATGGAGCCAGCCGTTTTCAGCCATCAACGTTCAAGGTTTTCCATGAACTCCATCCAGCCTCCAAGAACCTGCCTGACACACCACAGAATATCTTTTTCCAACCTTTCACTTTCAACTGGTTTTGTCCTTATATGAGGAGAGTCTATTTAGTCAGCATAGATAGATGGCTCATATGTTTTTTATCCATTCTATCAGTCTATGTCTTCTGATTGGGAAGTTTGCATCATTAACTTTCAATGTTATTGCTGTAAAGGCATTACTTCACCCACTTTGCCCTTCGGTTTTTGGTTGTCATATCTTACTATTGTCTGTCTTTTACCCTTTAATTTACCCTTCTAATAATCTTCATTCCTACAATCTCTCACCCTTGTTTTTTTTTTTTTTTTTCCTTTCAGGCTGCAGCACTCCCTTTAGTACCTCTTGGAATTCTGGTCTTTTGGTAACATACTCTCAGTTTTTGTATGTGAAGACTTTGAACTCACTCTCATTTTTGAAGGACAGTTTTGCTGGATACAGAATTTTTGGCTGATGTATTTAAGGTACTGAAAGAGAAAAACTATCATACCACTTTCTTCTTGCCTCCATGGTTTCTGATGAGAGGTTGGCACTTAATCTTATCAAGGTTCCCTTGTATGTGATGCTTTGCTTTTCTCTTGCTGCTTTCAGAATCCTCTCTTTATCTCTGATACTTGTCAAACTGAATGACAGGTGTCCCAGGGTAGGTCTATTCGGATTCATTCTGTTTGGGGTGTGTTGTCCTTCTTGGATATTGAGATGTATGTCTTTAATAAGGGTTGGGATTTTTTTGGTAATTATTTTCTCATGTATTCTCTCTGCCTCTTCTGGGATACCTATAACCCATATGTTTGTGCATTTCACATTGTCATTCTATTCCCCGAGACCCTGTTCCATGTTTTTCATTCTTTTTTCTCTCTGTTTCCTATTTCATTCCCATAAATTCTGTTACTTTTCTTTTCAGGCTTTCAAATTATTCTTTATGTCCACCCAGTGTCTTCTTACTAATTTTTAAGTCTTTAGTCATATTTTCTTTCAATTCCTTGAATTGATTTAAGAGATTTGTGTGGTTATCATTGATTAGTTTTCTTAAATCCTGTATCTCTTCAGGATATTTGGTTTATTCCTTTGACTGGGCCATCTCTTCCTGTTTCCTAGTATGACTTAAAATTTTTTGCTGATTTCTAAGCACCTGAATATGTTGGTGAATTTACTTTGATAGTCATTCTCTCTTGACTATAGTTTTTCTTTTTCTCAGCTCTTCTTTGATTTTTGTTTCAACTTAGTCTTTAAAATTGCCCATCTTAAGTTATCAAAATTGGACCAGAGACTAACTAGTGGGGCGCAGCTTTTCTCCCAGGGGGCTTAAGAGAGGCCTAAAAGCATTTTTTCTCCATGCAATTTCCAGACAGGCAAGCAGATGGTGATGTCCTCAAAACGTTCCACAGAGGTGTTTCCTTCAACTTTCACTTTCCAGGGTTTCTGGTCTGGCCATGATCAAGACTCAATGTGGGATTTGCTGGTTGAATTCACTGAAGAGAAGCCCTCCAACTCACCCTCCCGCTTCCTTTATAACAGCTGACAGGGAGGAAGATGTCTGTTCCCCTCTCAGTCAGCTGTAATGAACCAGGGTGGTTTTATCCAAGCTTAATATCTTGAAGGTGGGGGATGGGTGCCCTTCCCTGCAACCACCAGGGTTTGGTAATTCAAATCTGTTGTTTTGGGTTCTTTGTTTCTGTCCCTTGCCCTCCTGGGAGTTGTGCAACACTGTCCTGGTCTGCTGACCCCTAAAGAAGGTATCTTGGACAGCTTTTGGCCCTTTCTCCATTGTTTTTGTGAGAGAGTTGAACCCTGCCTGCCTACTTTGATGCCATCTTCCCAGAACATGCCTTATCTAATATTTTGAGTCTAGTGACCCTAGTGGGTGTGAAGTGGCATTGTGGTTTTGATTTGCATTTCTCTGAAAATTAATGATATCTAGCATCTTTTCATGTGCTATTGGCCATTTGAATATCTTCCTTTAAGAAATGTCTATTCAAGTCCTTTACTGATTTTTAATTGTGTTATTTGTTTATTAAGTGAGAGTTCTTTATATATTCTTGGTACAAGCCCCTTATCAGATAAATAATTTGCACATAGTTTTTCCAAATCTGTGGGTTGTATTTTTGCTTTATTGATATTGCCATTTGAAGCACAATTTTTAAAAAATGATGAATTCCCTAATATCTATTTTTTTCTTTTATTGCTCATGATTTTGTTGTCATATCTAAGACTCCTTTGCCAAATCTAAGATCATGAAGATTTACTCTGTTTTCTTCTATGAGTTTTTATAGTTTTTCCCTTCCATTTACTTTTTTGATGCATTTTTGTGGGGTTTTTTTTATATGGTGTGAGTTAAGTGTTCAAATGCATTCTTTTGCATGCAGATATCTAGTTTTTCCAATACCAATTTTTGAAACAATTATTTCTTTCAGAAACTGTTGAATGTTTTTGGCATCCTTTATGAAAATAAGTTGACCATAAATGCATGGTTTTATTTCTTGATTATCAGTTCTATCACATTATCTACATATCTATCCTTGTGCATATACTACACTACTTTGATTACCATTGCTTTGTGTTAAATTTTGAAATTTGCAAGTATAAGTTCTCTGACTTAGTTCTCCTCTTTTTAGGTTGTTTTTGCTATTCTGAGACCCTTTAAATTCCATATGAATTTTAGAATCAGCTTGTCAATTTCTACAAAGAAGTGAGCTGGGATTCTGATAGGGTTTGCATTGAATCTGCAGATCAATTTGGGGAGTATTGCCATCTTAACAATATTAATCCTTCTGATCCATGAACATGCAATGTGTTTCCATTTAGTTGGTCTTCTTTAAATTCTTTGAGGACCATTTTGTAGTTTTCAGTTTATCAGACTTTTCCCCACTCTTGTTAACTTTTTCCAAGTACTTTATTCTTCTGGATGCTATTGTAAATTGAATAGGTTTCTTAATTTCCTATTGTTTGTTGCTAATGTATAGAAATACAATTGATTTCTGTGTGTTCATCTTGTAGCCTGCAACTTTGTTGAATTTATTTCTTAGCTATAATCATCTTCTGTGGAGACTTTAAAATTTTCTATGTATAACATTGAGTCATCTTGTAATAGTATAGTTTTACTTCGTTTCCATTTTTTTAAAACAATTTATTGAAGTATATCATTCATACATGAATATACATAAATTGTAAGTGTTCAGTAAACCTTGTGAACTTACAACACAAACATGCATAACATCATACGGGGCTCCCACACATCATCCCACCACAAACACTTTGTATTGTTGTGAAACATTTGTTAACAAATTATGAAAGAGCATTGTCAAAGTATTACTATTAACTACAGTCCATATCTTACTCCCCTTTACATATTTTTAAGGATTTATTTATTTATTTGCTTTTATCCATTTTTACCACCCCACCCCACCCCATTTTTGCTGTTTTTGTGTCCATTCGCTGGGTAACTCTCTGTGTCCATTTCCTGCCCTCTCTTCTTATCCTTCTCCTGTCTTAATTGGGATTCTGCGCCACCTTAATTCCTGGTTTTTCGGCATGTTTCATCTTGGCTCTCTCTTGTGTCACTTTCCTGTTATGTCATCATCTTCCCACATGGCTCGTGGGGCCTGATGGCACACCCACTTGCAGGGCCTGGGGGACTCACCCACTCATGGGGCCTGATGGTGCACCCATGCATGGGGCCTGGTGGACCATGCACCTTCTATATTTTTCTTTTTTTTTTTTTTTTCTTTTTACCAGGAGGTCCCAGGTCCCTCCATATGGGAGACGGACACCCAACCATTTGAGCCACATCCGTCTCCCTGTTATATCTCTTAAGGTTGACCAAAGACACGTAGAGTTACAGTCTTTTCCCACACAGGATGGTCATATAATAAATCGGGCTTAGTTTATCACCAGCATTCTGAAAACCAGACCTAGGGAGAAAAACTAGGTCTGGGGACACATGCGTGGTTTCTAATATAGTGACTGTTTAGCCTACCCTGATTATCACAAAATCAGGACAGCGAGAATGTTCTCGACTTTTCCATTTTTTGATATCCATTTATTTATTGTTCTTGTCTAGTTGCTCTGGAAAGGAAATCCAGTACTATTTTTTAATAGAAATGGCAAAAGTACGCAGCATTGTATTCATTTTGATCTTAGGGGGAAGCCCTTTCAGTTTTTCACCATTGAGTATGATGTTAGCTATGGGTTTTTAATAAACGCCCTTTTTTAGATTGAAAAAGTTCCCTTGTAGTCTCAGTTTTTTAAGGTGTTTTCATTGTGAAAGAGTGCTGGGCTTTTTTCAAATGCTTTTTCTGCATTGGTTGAGGTCCAGAATTTCTGTTTAGTTCATTTCTATAATTTCTTTGTCTTCATTGATATGTTCTATTTGTTGAGAAATACTTCTGATTTCCTTTAGTTCTTTGTCCATGGTTTTCTTTAGCTTTTTGAGCATACTTAAGACAGTTTATTTAAAGTGTTTGTCTAGTAATCCCAGTGTCTGTGCTTTTTCAGGAACAGTTTCTATTTATTCTTTCTATGAATAGCCTGCACTTTCTTGTGTTTTGCATTCTTCATAGTTTCCTGCTGAAAGCTGGATATTTTAAATTTTATAATATGGTAAATCTGGATATCAGATTATTTCCCCTCCTCAAGGTTTGTTTTTGCTGCTTGATGTAGATTGTAGGTGTTTGTTTGTTTAGTTATTTTTCTAAACTATTTTTCTAAAGTCTGTATTTTTGTCATGTGTAATATCTGAAGTCTCTGTCCTTTAGCTTGTGGTCATTTCACTTTTCCAAGAGATTTTCTTGATTGCCTGCTAACAAAAGAACAAAGAAAGAAAAGAAAGAAAGAAAACAGTCTGCAGATTGGCTCAATGCTTAGTCAGGCTAATTACAAGTCTGCCTGCACTTCCACTTACCAATTGCACTGAGTTTGAAGATCAGCCAGAAGTAAAAGCTTAGGGTCTTCATAGGCTTTTACTGAGCCCTGGGCATGCACTTCGCTTTCTAAACTCCCCAGTTTACCTGAGTGTTTTTCAATGCCATAATTTCTCAAAGAAACTGCCTCCTCAGGTTTTCCTCCCAGGCTTTTGGTGTGTCTCTTTGCCTCAACAATAATTCTTTGCCCCAGTTAACAAGGGGTTGTTCATTTACCTTACATTGCTTTTGAGGAGTGCCCTCTGCATAGCCACTTTTCTGCCTTGAAAGAGCTCCCAGTTAGGATCCTATCACTCCTCCAGATAGCCCCTGGACTGGTCAAACAGACAAACAGAATTCTCTGAGAGTAAGAACTGCCCTGCTCCCTCCAGAACCAGAATCTAAGGTTCCATACTGGGAATGTGGACTGCTAGCTCTAGGACCACAGTGGAGCTGGAGAGCATGTGGGATGAGGGCAAGCAAAAAGGTCGCAAAGATTTCCTACCAAATTTAGTTTAACAATGTTTTGGTGGCTGTAAAATTTTAACTATTTTTCAGAGTTCCAACAAAGTTAATTCTGACAGTTTTGGCGTTCTTTATCTGTGTATTTGTGGAGGGACATTCCCTTGAAACTATCTACTCTGCCATTTTTGCTGGCAGCACTCCTATTTGTATCTTTGAATATAGAGTACCTCCTGTAAGCAGCATACAGTTAGACCTTGTTTTTCCACCCATTCTAACAGTCTTTGCCTTTTCAATGGATTATTTAATTCAGTCACATTTAGTATTATTATCAATACAAGATTTGAATTTGTCATTTTGACTTTTCTGTGTCTCATGACTTTTTGTTCATCTATTACTTCTTTACTGCTTTTTTGTGTTACATAAATTTTTCTAATGAAGCATTTAAATATCTTTAATGATTTTTCACTATATTTTTGATATTTTTAGTGATTACCCAAAAGACATCTTATCATAATCGGGTTTATATTTATACTAGTTTAATTCCAATCTAATATAGAAATGATACTATTATATAGATCTGCTTTCTTTTCTACCTTTTTTGTGGTATTATTGTTATACATTATATGTATATACATATATGTTAGAAAGCTAACAGTACATTGTTATAATTATTACTTTCCCATGCCTAGTAATTATTTAGCCCAGTACAGATTTACTTGCATTCACTTCTTTGTGCTGTTAGTGACAAATATAAAAGTATATTACATTTCTTTATGTTAAAGGACCAACAAACCATACATGATATACATATTTTATAAAATTTCTTTAAAAATTGTGTTAAGAGCTGAAAGAAGAAATAGGTATTTATACTATCTTTTATATTTACATACTACCTTTATCAGTGTTCTCATGTGTGTGTGTGTGCATTAATATCTGGGTCATTTGCTTTCAGCCTGTAAAACTACCCTTAGTATTTCTTTTAATATGGTTTTTCTAGCAAAAAATTGAGTTTTTGTTTATCTGGGAAAGTCCTCATTTTGCCTTTATTTTCGAAAGATAATTTTCTTATGGTATTGTATTAGTCAGCCAAAGGGGTGCTGATGCAAAATACCAATAACCGTTTGGTTTTTATAAAGGGTATTTATTTGGGGTAGATGCTTACAGTTAACTGGCCTGAAAGCATAACTTTCTTCCTTCACCAAAGTCTGTTGCCACATGTTGGAACAAGGCAGCGGCTGATGTTTGCCAGCATTCAGGCTTTTTGGGTTCCTCTCTTCCCGGGGCTCCATTTCTCTCTGGGCTCAGCTCCTCTGTTTCCTCCACAAGGTCATCTGTAGACTCTGAAGCTCTCTAGGATTTGCCTCTGTCCACAAGGCCAGCTGTGAATTCTCAAGCAAATGGCTCGTCTCTTTTCCTGGGGCCTTCTCTCCTTTCCCATGACCAAGCTCCTCTGTTTGCTTACTTCCCCAGGCTCCAGCTCAAGACTCTGCATCAGAACTCCAACTCTGTTCTTTGCCATGTCTTTTATCTTTGAGACCCCACCCACCATGGGACGGGGCTCAACGTCCTACTGACGTGGCCCAATCAAAGCCCTAATCATAACTTAATCACGCCCAGAGGAACAGACCAGTTTACAAACATAATCCATATCCAGTTTTGGAATTCATAACTATAGCAAACTGCCACAGGTATCCTTAGTTGACTATTTTTTTCTTTGAGAACTTTGAAAATGTTATCCCACTGCTTTCTGGCCTCCATTTTTTCTGCTGAGGTCATCTTATTGGAACCCTCCAGTAAGTAAGAAATCATTTTTCTCTTGCTGCTTTAGAAATGAAATCATGGTATATAGTCATCTTTGACTGCAAGCATTTCTACTACGATGTGAATGTTTGCAAGTCTCTTTGCATTTATCCTACCTGGAGTTCGTTGAGCTTCCTGGATGTGTAGGTGAGTTTTAAAAAATAAATTTGGGATGTTTTCAGTGATTTTTCTTTGAATATTTTTGTTTCTTTTTATCTCTCTTTTTGTGTTTTCTATTATGTGTATTGCTGTGCTTATTAGTGTTCTAAATTTATCTGAGGCTCTGTTCATTTTCTTCACCCTGTCTCCTCTCAGGTTTCAATTAAATAATCTCTGTTGTTCTATCTTCGAGTTCACTAGTGCATTCTTCTGCCAGTGGAGATCTATAGTTGAGCCCCTATAGTGAATTTTTATTTTAGTTATTGTATGTTTTTATTATAGAATTTGTGGGTTGGCAGAAAAATCATGCGTAAAATACAGAGTTCACATATACCATCTATTTTCGTTTGCTAGGCTACTGAAAGCATACCACAAAATGGGTTGGCTTAACAATGGAAATTTATTAGCTTACAGTTTTAAGGCTGAGAAAAATGTCCAAATCAAGGCATTATCAGGCAATGCTTTCTTCCTGAAGACTGACTGCCAGGGATCCTGGACTTCTTTGACACTTGACAAGGCACATGGCATCATCTGCTTGTCTCCCCCTTATTGTTACAGTTTGAAGATTTTTTTGTGAATTCCAGAAAAAAAATCATGTTCTTAAACTAATCTATTCCTGTGGATGTGGGACCTTTTGATTGCACTAAGAGTGCCTTTTTATTAGATCACTTGAATAGATCTCTTTTGGGCCTTTGATTGGACTATGTCAGTGAGACATAACACAGGGTGGGTTTTGGCCCTCTTGTTGGAGTCTTATATAAACTGAGAGCTGGAAGCAGAAACACACAGAGAAATGCAGCTTCCAATTTGACCCTGCCATGTGAGAAAGGACTCCTGATCACTGGATTGCCTGCAGTCACAGAAAGACAAGAAGCCCTGAGAGCCTGAGAGAGGTCGTGGAGGCCAGAAGCTTGTACCTAAACTGCTGTATCTAAAACATCAGAGCACAAAGGCATGGGAAGAGCCCACCCCACACCCTGAGAGGCCCAGCCCATGGAGCAGCTTAAAACTGAAAATCTGAGCCCTGACATGTGCTTGATCCCCCACAGCTAAGCTCCAAGAGAATGCACCCTGGAGGAGAAGGCAGAGAGCCACCATTTTGCCTTGCCCCATGCCAGGAGCTCAGTATCTGACCAGCAGTTGACCTTTGGTGGGAGAGAATCTCTGATGATGCCTTGATTTTGACATTTTCACAACCTCAGAACTGTAATCTTTTACTCTAATAAATCCCCATTATAAAAGCCAGCATATTTCTACTATTTTGCATTGGCAGCCTTAAACCAACTAAAACACTTATGTTCTGGGTTTTGTTGCTTCGAGCTTCTTGCTTCTGTAGCTTTCTCTCCCTCTCCCTGTATTCATCCCATTTATAAAGGACTCCAAAAAGAGGATTAAGACTCATCCTGAATGAGGTGGGTCACACCTTAACTAAAATAGCCTTATCAAAAGATCCTACTTACAATGGGTTCACACCCACAGGAATGGATTAACTTTAAGACCATGCTTTTCTGGGGTACATACAGTTCCAAATCACTATACCCCCTCTTATTAATATCTTGCATTAATGTAGAAGACTTCTTACAACTCATGAAATTACATTTTTATGATTGCACTATTAACTAGAGTCCATCATATGCAATAAAGTTAACCGTTTATGTTGTAAATTCCTATTATTTTCTTAATTTTTATTCTAGAAACATATATAAAACCTTAAGTTTCTCCTTTTAACCACATTCTCTCACACACACACATACAAACGCACATATATATAATTCAATGTGGTTAATTACATTTACTATATTTACTACCATCAACTCCATCCCTTATCAAGATATTACAATCAGCCCAATAGAAATATTGTATAATGTAAGCATTAAATCCCCATTCTCTTCCCCCAACCCAGCCCCTGGTAACCTATATTCTAGATTCTGACTCTATGAGTCTGTTTATTCTAATTATTTCATATAATTGAGATCATACAATATTTGTCCTTTTGTGTCTGGCTTGTGTCACTCAGCATGATTAGTTCAAGGTTCATCTATGTTGTCACATGTATTAGAACTTAATTCCTTTTTCCAGGTAAAAATATCCCATTGTATGTATATACCACATTTTATTTATACATTCATTGGTTGATGGACACTTGTGTTGCTTCCACCAATTTTCAGCAATTGTCAATAATGCCACCATGTTCATTGGTGTGCAAATATCTGTTTGTGTCTTTTATTTCAATTATTTTGAGTATATATATATATATATATATGGAAGTGGGATTGCCAGATTACATGGTAATTCTATACCTAACTTTCCAAGAAACTGCCAAACTGCCTTCCACAGCAGCTGCACTAATTTACATTCCCACCAACAATGAAGGAGTGCTCCAGTTTCTCCACTTCTCCATAACTTGTAATTTTTTGTTTTTTAAGAGCTACTTTAGTGGGTGTGAAATGGTACCTCATTGTGAATTTGATTTGCATTTCCCTAATAGCTAATAATGTTGACTATTTCTTATTGAATTGTATTATAACTTTTATAGTAATTAAAGTAATTTAATAGTATAGTAAATTTTATAGTAATTAAAGAGTAGTTATATATTGAGGACACAGTGCTTTTGGGTTTTCCATTTATGTTTTAGTTACATTTACTGAAAATCTTCACTTATTCAAAACGTTCCAAGCCATTTTCCTTTGTCTTTTCCTTTCAATCTGAAGAACTCTTTTGCAATTCTTGAGGACGTGTCTTTTAGTGATGAACTCTCTATTTCTTTTACCTGTGAACATTTTAAACTCTACCTCATTTTTTAAAGACATTTTGCCCAGATAAAGAATTTTTAGCTAGCAGTTTTTCTCTTTCAGTACTTTAAATATACCATAGCACTGTCTTCTCACTTCCATGTTTTCCAATGAGAAACTGGTACATAGTCTTATTGAGTGTGGTAGTTTGAGCTATGTGTACCCCCAGAAAAACAAGTTCTTAACTCTAATCCATTTCTGTGGGTGTGGACACCTTATAGGTAGGATATAGGTAGGACCTTTTGATGAGATTACTTCAGTTAAAGTATGACCCAGCACAATCAGGGTGGGTCTTAATTCTATTACTGGAGTCATTTACAAGTAAAATGCAATTCAGACTTAGAAAGAAGTCACAGGGAGCAGCCAGAAGATGAAATTCAACAGAACCCAGAAGAGAATGGAGAAGCCAAGAAAGGCTGCCATGTGCCTTGTTATAGAACAATCTAAGGACCAAGGACCACCAACATCCAGCCCCAGAATGCTACAGTCTTCAGGAAGAAAGCATCACATTGATGATGCCTTAATTTGGACTTTCTCTTAGCCTCAAAACCTTAAGCAAATTAATTCCCATGTTTAACCTGACCCATTTCATGGTTTTTGCCTGAGGAGCTAAGGAGACTAAAACATTTAGGATCCTTTCTATGTGACAATTTGCTTTTCTCTTGCTGGTTTCAGAATTCTCTCTTTATCTTTGGCATTTGATATTCTGATTAGTATTTGTCTAGGAGTAGATTTGGGAAAATTTCAGCCATTATTTCCTCAAATATCTTCCTGCCCCTTTTCCCTTCTCTTCTTCTTCTGGAATATCCATGATGTGAATGTTTGAGCATTCTGTGCTGTCACTCAAATCACAGAGACACTGCTCAATTTTTTTCTATTCTTTTCTCTATCTAGTTTTTCGAGTGTATAGTTTCAGTTGTTCTGTCTTCTAGTTCATGAATTCTTTCATCTGCCTGTTCAAATCTGCTGTTGTATGACTGTAGTGTATTTTTTAAAATTTTATTTCAATTATTTATTTCTACCCACCCCCTCATTGTTTGCACTTGCTGTGTCTGTTCATCTTCCTTGTTTCTTTAGGAGACACCAGGAACCAAACCCGGGTTGTTTGATGTGGGAGGGAGGTGATCAATTGCTTGAGCCACTTCCATTCTCTGTTTTGTTGTGTCTCTCATTAAGTTTTTCTTCTTGTGTCTCTTGCTGCATCATCTTGTTGCATCAGCTTGCTGCACCTGCCAATCAAATCAGGTAGCTCTCTTTCTCATCTTCTTTAGGAGGCACCAGAAACCTCTGTTCCCTGCTTTGTTGTGTCTCTCATTATGTTTTTCTTCTTGTGTCTCTTATTGCATCATCTTGTGGTGCCTGTCCATCTTGCAAGCTTGCTGTCTTCTTTAGGAGGCACTAGGAACTGAACCAGGGACCTCCCATGTGGTAGGCTGGAGCCCAGACGCTTGAGCCACATCTGCTTCCCTGCCTCTAGTGTATTTTTAATCTTGAATATTGTGCCTTTCATTCTCATAAGTTCTGTTAATTTTTTAGACTTTCAAATTCTTCTTTATGCTCACACTTTATCTTCTTAATATTATTTGTATTAGTTAGGGTTCTCTAGGGAAACAGAACTAAAAGGAGATATCAATAAATATTATGAGATGTTTTGAAATTATCTCTCATGGCCATGGGAATGCATAAGTCCAAATTCCGTAGGGCAGGCTGCAAACCAGGAACTCTGATGAAGGTCCTTGATGAGTTCCCCAGAAGAAGCTGATTGTATCAAGTAGAGATGGGAATTCTCTCTCTGAATGCTGAAATCACCTCTTCTTTTAAGTCTTTCAAATGATTGGATGAGACGTGTCTCATTGCTGAAGACTATTTTCTCAGTTGGTTGTAAATGTAATCAGCCATTAGATGCAATCAACTCACTGATGATTAAAGTCCCTGAAATGTCCTTGCAGTGCAGTACAATTAGCCCGGTGCTTGCTTGGCCATACAACAAGTTGACACAATAGCCTAACCACCACATCCTTTAATCTGTTTATGCATATTATCCTTCATATCCTTGAACTGATTTTGGATATTTGTTTGAATACCTTTGATTTCCAACTTCTAAGTCTCCTCTGAGGAATAATTTGTTTCCTTGACTAAGCCATATCTTCCTGTTTCTTAGTATGACTTGTAATTTTTGCTGATGTCTGGGCATCTGATTATTTTGATGTGATAACTCTGAAGGTCAATTTCTCCCTCCTCCTTAGAGATTTATTTTAGATTGGCTATGTGTTAAGACTCTTATTGAACACTTGGTCCAACTTATGCTGGAGCTTTAGAGTGGCTCATGTTTAACTGTTTAGATTTTCTCAGCTCTTCTGCACTTGATGCTTGCCCTGGACATGTAGTACAACTTTTAGATTGCCCTTTTATGTATATTTGCTTTACCTCCAGGATTAATCTTCCTTTCCTCTGGTACTTCTCTGGGAATCCTGATCTGTTTGCTTTTGGGCAGAATTTTCTTCCCAGTTTTTATGATTTATGTAACTTTTCTCCCCTACTCAGTGCACCCTTTTCATTACCTTTTAAAGTTGTGAGACCCATCCTGCCTCACAGCAGTTCAGTACTCCCCTTTTTCCCATGACACTTTCCTTCTTCTGGTTACTTCCTGTATTAGTCAGCCAAAGGGGCGCTAATGCAAAATACCGAAAATGGGTTGGCCTTTATAAAGGATATTTATTTGGGGTAGAAGTCCACAAATACCAAGCCATAAAGTGTTAAGTTTTGTCTCTCACCAAAGTCCATTGCCACATGTTGGAGCAAGACAGCTGCCGACGCTTGCTCGGGTTCAGGATTCTTAGGTCCCTCTCTTCCCGGGGCTGCGTTTCTCTCTGGGTTTAGCTCTTCTGGTTCTTCCACAAGGCCAGCTGTAGACTATCAGGTGAATGGCTTGCTTCTCTTCTCCTGGGGCTTTCTCTCTAACATCAAAACTGCTTCTCAAAAAAAAAAACTGCTTCAACTCTGTTCTTTGTTTTGCCTTTTATATTCGATTCCCCACCCACCGAGGGGTGGGGCTCAATGCCCTACTGACGTGGTCCAGTCAACGTCCTAATCATAACTTAATCATGCCCAGATTAACAGATCAGTTTACAAGCATGATCCAATTATATTTTTTGGAATTCACAATTACATCAAACTGCCCAACTGCAACACTCCACCCTCTGAATTCCAAAAATGCATTACAGTATTCAAAAAAGTTTAAATCAGTAACAATTCAAGTACAAAATCATATCATAATCGGTTTAAAGAAATACAGTTTGTCTTCAGGCAAAGTCCCGTCTGCTGTAGACCTCTGAAACTTACAAAACCATTTAACTGCTTCCAATACACAAATGGACAGAGAAAGGATAAACATTTTCATTATCATAAGGAGAAATTGGGATGTTAAACATAAGTCATGGATCCTCTACAGTTCAGTAACCCTGCAGGGCATCCTCCATTCGATTTCAAAGTCTGAGTCATTCTTAAGATGATGGTTTCTTCTCCTCAGGGCCACATGGGGACCCACCCTTTCCACAGGCTTGCCCAATGGCCACTTTCTTGGTTCCACCTGCATCAAGCATCTGGGTGTTGACCAAGCTCTGGACCTCACCTTCCAAGAGTGTTGGGGTGATTGCCACATGTTACCCAATCTTTGGGTTAGAGTCTTAGCCCCCCTAGTACAGTGAGATGAAGACAACATTCCCCCTAACCTTTGGCATACAGGTTCAACCCTCTCAGAGCAATGAGTTGACCACCTGGCCTTCCCTAATCCATGGGGGACAGGAGCACCCCTCTCAGACCTATGGGGTGCTGACCTTAACTGCCCTAATCTTTGAGGAATGTGCCCCACCCTCTCTGCACCCTGGGATGGTAAAACTCTCCTAGAACATTGGGTGGGGACATCCACCCTCTTCAACTGCAGGGGCAAACTCACCCTCTCTGTACACGTGGGTGGTGGCTCAAGGAGATGTCTTAAGTCCAGATCTCTGCTTCCACAGTTTTCTTCTTAAAGCTGATTCTCTTCAGTCCCTCCTTTCCATGTCCTCTTTTGTCCAAGCTGACAGTGATTTTGTTCATACAGCTCCCTCAAAAACTTTGTTGGTTTAGCATGTAGGAAGCAGGGGTGCAAGCCATCAGACAGTAAGACTTTCCACAAGTCTTTCCGAGATAACTGCACCTTTAATTCTGAGTTCCAAGTTCCAAGTTTAGTAAAGTCTTCAAATAGGGCATTTTCATCTGGGAATTTGATTTCCAGAAACTTGGAAGTTCCAGAATCAATTTCTGTTTTCTCTGTGCCCAAAAGTTCAGTCCTTAGTGTATTTCGTTCATCTAGTATTTTGCTATAAGCTGCAAGGAGAAACCAAGCCACATTCTCTGAGTTTACCTTGGAAAGTTCTTCAGCTAAATGCTCCAGTTCACCATTTTCAAATTCTGTCTTCTGTATAACACCAGGAGTTAATCTTTCTAAGTTCTCTGCAACTTTAAAACATGGATCACCTTTCCTCCAGTTTCCAACAATAGTTTCATCATTTACTTCTAAGGCATCATAGAAAGTCTCTTCAGCATCCATATTACTATCAACAGTCTCTTCAAAGTGATCTAGGCCTTTTCCATCAAGCATTTCACAATTCCTCCAAAAAATACCCCTTACCCATTTATAAAACTGTTCCAACATTTTGGTATATGCAAAAGAACTTCCCCACTCCTTGGTACCAAATTCTGTATTAGTCAGCCAAAAGGGCGCTAGTGTGAAATACCAAAATGGGTTGGTCTTTATAAAGGGTATTTATTTGGGGTAGAAGTCCACAGATACTAGGCCATAAAGCATTAAGTTTCTTCTCACCAAAGTCCATTGCCACGTGTTGGAATAAGACAGCTGCCGGCGTTTGCCAGGATTCAGGCTTCTTAGGTCCCTCTCTTCCCAGGGCTGCATTTCTCTCTGGGCTTAGCTCTTCTGATTCCTCCACAAGGCCGGCTGTAGAGTATCAGGCGAACAGCTCACTTCTCTTCTCCCGGGGCCTTCTCTCCAACATCAAAACTCCAATATCGGGAAGCAGCTGTGGCTCAATCAGTGGGGCTCCCGTTTACCATATGGGAGGCCCCCGGTTCGGTTCCCGGGGCCTCCTGGTGAAGGCAGGCCCACCAGCACGGCGTGGTTAGCTGACCCAGCGAGCACAAGCAGCAAGGGGGGGATAAATGAATAAATAAATAAAATCTTTAAAAAAAAAAAACTCCAACATCAAAACTGCTTCTCAAAAAAAAACTGCTTCGATTCTGTTCTTTGCTTTGCCTTTTATATTCGATTCCCCACCCACCAAGGGGTGGGGCTCAACGCCCTACAGACTCCCAAGGCTACCCCTTGATCTATACTAATAAATAAGTGAAAGGACTGGGTTAGGGAGTGGAAAGCTAATACTGGGGCTAACTGAAGTGCTCTTTTTAGTAGTTGAAAGTTTTTTCTCCATTTTGATCCCACTTGACTTTGCCAGGGGCTTCTTCTAGGAGGTGAGCGTACAATGGGTTAGTGAGACTAGCATAAGAGTCAGTCCATAACCGACAATACCCTATAAGTCCCAAGAATTTTCTTAATTCTCCCTTTGTTTTGGGTAGCCCCAGTTCAGAATGGCTGAGACTCTGTTTTCTCTTTCCTCCACTAATTAGATGCCCTAGATATTTTACTTCTCTTTCTATGAATTGTAATTTGTCTTTGGATATTTGTAGTCCTTGTTTCCCCAAGAAATTTAGAAGCTCTATGGAGGCTGCAGCTACTGTTGCACACTCGTCTCCTGCTCTCAACAGGTCATCCACGTACTGCAGTAGAGTGATTCTAGAAGAGGGCTGAAAGAGTTCTAATATCTTTTCTAATGTCTGTCCAAAGAGATTGGGAGCTTCTGTATACCCTTGGCGGAGGACACACCTTCTTAACTGTTGTTTTCTCCCTGTTTCGGGGCCCTCCCAGTCAAAGGCAAACAGAGCTCTGTTCTCTTCATGGAGCGAAAAGGCATCCTTCAAATCAATTACACTGAACCTAGAGCTATTATGGGGTACCTTACTCATTAGAGTATAAGGGTCAGGGACTACAGGGTGCGAGGGGAGGACAATTTTATTGATCTCTCTTAAGTCCTGGACTAATCTACATGTCCCGTCACCTTTTCATACGGGAACACCCTATGGGTGTTGTATGGAGGCTGGCATGGTTCCAAAAGACCATCTTCCAGGAGTGTTAATATTACTGGTCGGAGGCCCTTTCTACCTTCAAGGGATATTGGATATTGCTTCACTCTATCAGTCCTTTTTCCCTCAATGACCCTTAGGGGAGGCATGTCCACTTTTCCCCTATTTTGGGGTCCAGCCCAGATTTGTGGGTAAATAATATGTTTTTCTTCCTTTCTCAGAATACATAGTTGGGGGCAGGTAGGGTTGGAATAATTTTTGTTCTTTCAACCGTTAAACTTAATTTTGTGATCATCTCTCTGCCCAATAAGTTGATCCCTGCCTCAGGGATGAAAAGAAATCATCCTAAATAGTTTTATTATTATTATTATTATTATATTCGATCTGCAATGGGTTTAGAAATGGAACAACAAAATTTTCTCCCTTTACCCCTGAGACTATGAGTTTTTCTTTGCTTAGTTTGGCCCCTTGAGGTAAGGCAATAAGGGAAGATCTGGCTCCACCTGTGTCAATTAGGAAGGTGATGTTATCTTTTTTATTCCCCACCTCCAAATTTATCAAGGGTTCTGGGTGGGGGTCTATCTTGAACCCCGACCCCTCAATCTTCTGATTCTGCTAGACAGAGGATCTTTTGTTCTTTTTCCCTTTCTGGGCAGTCTCTTTTTATATGGCCTTCTTTCCCACAGCTATAGCAAGTTAGCGGGAGACATGGGGTGTTTCCCTTTTGGTTTGAGAACCGGGCTTGATTACCATGTCCCTGGAGGGGAATCTTTTGCCCCGTCCAGCACTAGGCTTCTGCAAAGCATTCACTACTGTTTGCACAGTCTGTAGCATCAACCCAGCCTGTTCTTGCTGTTGTTGCTTTAAAGCCTGTATCATAACTTCAGTTTGTTCTTTCCTCTCTTCTCCACTCCTTCTCACATACACTTGTTGGGCTACAGGTAATAAATCATCCAGTGGCTTGCTTGCTCAGCCTTCTATCTTTTGTAATTTTTTATTAATGTCAGGACATAAGTTAGTTAGGAAAGACACTTTAAGTAGGTTTTGGGCCCCTGGATCAGTTATCTCTAAGCCTGAATACTTTCTCATCAAATCCTTTAGCCTCTTCAAGAAAGCTGCGGGAGTCTCCTCTCTTTCCTGTTTCGCTTCTGCAGCCTTATTTAAATTCTGACTCTGAGGGACAGCATTCTTGATTCCTTGCGCAATTATACTTTTTAGGTCTCTCTGCTATCCCTATGAGTGGCATTATTATGGTCCCAGTCAGGGCCCTGGAGGGGAAACGTTTGCTCCCCTCTGGGCCCCCCCTGGGTCGCTGGGAGGTTATCATCCCAGGACTTCATGGACAGTCTTCTAACTTGCCCCTGTTCTTCCCCTGAGAAAAGGTGATCTAAAATGGACATTAATTCAGTCCAAGTATAAACATGCAGGCCGAGAAATTGGTTCGATTGATCAGTCAAACCAGAGGGTCTTCCAATAGGTTTTTCGTTTTCTTCTTAAAACTTCATATCTCAGCGCTACCCAGGGGAGCGTCCACAAACCCAATCTCTCCTTGCCCCAGTGGTACTTCTCTAAGGCGGTACTGTTTAATTGGTCCGTCCAGAGGAAAATTCCTTTGATCTTTAACTAGTTGTCTTAGTTCCTTTCTAAGGGGACCATAGGGTGCAGAGGAAGGAGTCAGGTCCTCTGTCTCAATTAAATTTTGAGATGGAGGTGCCGGAGGAGGAGGAGTGGGAGAGGGAGCAGGAGGCGGGATGGGAGGAGACACATAGGGAGGGGCAAAGCGTGAAGGGGGTCCCATGAGCCCCCCTTTTCTTCCCTCTCTTCTTGCCATCCTCTGTTTCCTTGGTTTCCGTCTTCGGTTGACAGAACGTACTGTTCCAAGTCCAGAAGCCAGAGGGCAGCATAGGAGCATTCTTCCTCACTTCGGGATTGTTTTCCATTCGCGCACAAATTCAGAGCCTGACAAACCCAGTTTTCTGTGGAACCGTATTTTGGCCAATGAACAGCTCCACCCTTAAGGGGGATTCCAGCCCAAATTAAGCAACAATATTTTATCTTTTTTTTTTTTTACTTTTTCCCTTATGTTTTGGAAGATCATCCCAATCCTCTAGCTTTGTCCCTAGAGGACTGTTTCGGTACCTCTGGTAAAGTTTCTTGCCAGCTCTTCTTAGAGTTTGTCTTTCCCATTTTCCCTGAGATTTCTGAGGAGTTGCCGGCCCTTAGTTCCTAATTCTTGCCCTGTATCTTGACCGAGATGTCTCGTGTTAAACCCAATCTCACAGACTCAACAGGACCTTTCAGAACTAAGTCCCCCCTCTTCCCATCACCCAGGCCCCAGGCAAAAGTCTCTTACCTGGGTCTGTGCACAGACTTACATGACTTCTCTTATCTCAGTGTTTTCTGATTTTACGGTCTGGACTTTTCCCTGCGCATCTATTTCAATCTCTGCTTCCCTCAGGTCTGGTGACTGGGAGAGACCTCCAACCCTCCCCTGCCGAAGGCCACTGTAAAACTTCAGAGGGACATCTTGCCAGTCGGAGAAGGGGCTGGAGGGTCTCTCCCCGCTCCGTGATCCTGGACGAGCCCCCAATTGTGTGGAACTGAGACCACTCACTCAAAATAAAAGATCTGAAGACAGAGAATTGGACTGGAAGCAGCAGTAATTTCTTTCTTTCTCATGAGAAAGGGCGCACGCCCAGGTTAACCAAAGCGGGGGGGTGTCAATGCAAGAACAAAGAACATATGTTGACCTTGATGCAATGCCCCAGTTCCCTCCCTCCCTGCCTCACCCGTTTCCCCACAGGTCGGGGACTAAGGGCTTAGAGTCTTAAGCAGGAAAACTAGCCCAGTCATGGAGGACACCCTTACTGACGTTTCAGGGAGATGAGCTACAGGTGGGGAGTGTAGGAATGTGGGGTGTAACTTGTTGTGATTAGGGTTCAAGCAAGAATGTGGGAGGGTTAGATAGGACCCAGACAGGAATGTGGGAGGGTGAGGCAGATGGGAGCAGGAAATTCGGTTTGAGAAGAGACCACCTTTGTTCTATTTCTCTCAGAAGTAATTTATGCTTTATGGCCTGGTAACTGTAAGCTTCTACCCCAAATAAGTAACCTTTATAAAAGCCAACAGACTTCTGGTATTTGGCATCAGCACCCCTTTGGCTGTCTAATCGGTTCTTTTTTAGAATTTTTATCTTTATTGATATTCGATAGTCAGTGTGACATTGTCACCATACCTTCCTTTACTGCTTTAACTATAGTTTCCTTTAGTTCTTTGAACGTATCTGCAATGGCTACTTTGAAATCTTTTTTATGTTTAATCAATGCCTGGTCATTCTCACAGGCAGATTCTGTTGCCTGATTGTTTCCAGTGTAGGCTCATACTTTCTACTTTCTTTGAATGTTTCAATTTTTTATAAACTGAACATTTTTTATAATATATTACAGAAACTCTAGGTAGCAATCCCTCTTCCATGGTGTGGTATTGTTATTTGCTTTTACAATAGTGAGTTATTAGGGGGAAATTGTACAGTTCCAAGGCATTGAAACATCTGAATCAAGGCACCATCACAGATACTTTCTCAAAAAGGTCGGCTACTGGCAGATCCAGTAGACCTACCACGTGGCAAGGCGGGGGTCCCTGCCTTCCCGTCAAGGCTCACTGTTGTATCCCGGAGCTCGGCTGTGGACCATCAGGCATACGGCAGGGCTCCGTGGGGCCAGACCCTCGAGGCTTATTTCTGTGCTTCTGTGCTCTGTTGATTCCAGACTCCGGGACCTCTCTCAGCCTCTCGGGCTTCTCTGTCTTCCTGCAGTCCTCTTTCTTAAATGGCAGGATCAAAATGGTGGCTTCCTTTCTCTCTTTCTCTCTGTGTGGTCTCAGTATACAGAAGACTCCAATAAGACAGAAGAGACCCAAACTGGGTTATGCCTCACTGACATAGTCCAATCAAAACCTCTCTATCAAGTGATCTGATCAAATCTAATGTAACCAAAGGGCCTCACACCCACAGGAATGAATTTATTCAAAAACATAATCTTTTCTGTGATTCACCAAGTTCAAACTGTCACACCTCCCCAGGTCTCCTACAAATGAGCCAACCTATCATTTAGTCTATGTATTAGTCAGGGTTCTCTAGGGAAAAAGAATCAACAGGAGATATCTGTCAATAATATGATATTCTGTAAGAGTCTCTCACATGACTGTGGGGATTAAGAAGTCCAGGTTCCACAGGCAGGCTGCAAACCAAGGCTTTCAATGAAAGTCCAATGAAGGTCCTTGAGTTTCCGGGAGACATTGGCTGTCCAAAGACAAGCTGAGAAATTCTCTCTGAATGTTGAAATCACTTCCCCTTTTAAGGCATTCAACTGATTGGATAAAGTGTCACCCATTGCTGACAGCAATCTCCCTGATTGATGCAGATGTAATCAGCCATCCACCCAGTAAACTCACTGGTGACCAAAGTCCATAAATATCTTTGTATTACAATTAGCCCAGTGCTCACTTGACCAAACACCTGGACATAATTACCTGGCTGAGTTGACACATTAGCCTAACCATCACAGTCCACCCCTTGTCAACTCGGCAATCATACACATTACCTTAAACCATATTTAGTCTCTAAGTAAAAACAATAACAGACAAGCATACATGTATATTTCTGCCTAGTAATGTTCAACTCACCTGCATACAACTGAAAACACATTAATTCCCTACAGAATAGGGTGCAAGTCCTTGGGTAATATCCACTCTTAAACTTGACATCCTTATTATTATGACATGAAACTAATACAACTTCTCATATGATAGGGTAAAAGGTTGGGGAAGAAAACAATGAAATTAGCTTTGTGTACATATACAATCATGCTCATAATGAAACAAGGAAGAAAATTTCATGACTATTACACTCCTCATTTCTGTAACTGGTGGTTGAAGTTCCTATTTATCACTACCTTCTTCCACTACCCATTCCATGTTCCCATTACCCTCAGCAAGCACTTCAGCTGGCTGTGGTTCTTTGCCTGGTGGGGTGACCCAAACTTTCATTCCTAACCTTTCTGGGCCATTGTTAGTTCTGCTTGGATGGGTTTTTTGCAATTTTCCATTGGCTTTAATCACAGGACATGGCAGTACTAGGAGACGCCCTAGAGGATCTCCTGCATTCCAGGCAAATTCTTCTTTACCCCCATTATTTAGATGTAGTCCTATTTCCCCTTGATAGTCAGGATCAATCACCCCAACCAGTACAGTAATTCCCTTCTTTGCCTGTTGATTCAGAGGTAAGAGGAGCCCAAAGTGGCCAGGTGGCAGTCTTAACTTCCAGTTCAGTGGAATCATTGTTGTGTTCCCTGGTGGCAGCACTCCTGCTTTTGGGACTAAAACCTGTAGACCAGCAGAGCTTACGGTTGCGGGGACAGGAAGCAAAATTTTTCCTAGTGGGTCACTAGGGGTAATAGTGAGTGGTGCCACTCCCATTTCCACCCCTTGATTCCTGGACCCATGAATCCTGGGAGAAACAGCACCATAGAGTGGACGCTGATTCAGAGCATACACAGCCTCCTGGAGAACATTGCCCCAGCTCTGCAAGGTATTGCCACCTAGTTGGTGCTGTAATTGAGTCCTCAAAAGGCCATTCCACCGTTCTATTAATCCAGGGGCTTCAGGGTGATGGGGAACATGGCAAGACCAGTGAATTCCATGGGAATGTGCCCATTCCCACACATTATTTGTTGTGAAATGGGTTCCTTGATCAGAAGCAATGCTATGGAATGCCATGATGGTAGATAAGACATTCGGTAAGTCCACGGATGGTAGTTTTGGAAGAAGCATTACATGCAGGAAATGCAAACCCATATCTGGAGTATGTGTCTATTCCAGTTAAAATAAATCTCTTCCCCTTCCATGGTGGAAGTGGCCCAATGTAGTCAACCTGCCACCAGGTAGCAGGCTGGTCACCTCGAGGAATGGTGCCATATTGGGGGCTGAGTATGGGTCTCTGCTGTTGGCAGATTGGGCATTCACTTGGCTGTAGCCAAGTCAGCCTTGGTGAGGGGAAGTCCATGTTGCTGAGCCCATGCATAACCTCCATCCCTACCTCCATGGCCACTTTGTTCATGAGCCCATTGGGCAATGACAGGAGTGGCTGTGGAAAGAGGCTGAGCATTAGCCACAGAGTGGGTCATCTTATCCACTTGATTATTAAACTCTTCCTCTGCTGAAGTCCCCCTCTGGTGAGCATTCACATGGACACAATATGTTCATGTTTTTTGCCCACTCAGACAGGTCTATCCACATACTTCTTCCCCAGACGTCCTTGTCACCAATTTTTCAATCATGTTCCTTTCAAGGCCCTGACCATCCAGCCCAAGCCATTTGTATACGAATTAGTGTACAAATGCACCTCTGGCCACTTCTTCTTCCAAGCAAAATGAACAACTAGATGCACTGCTCGAAACTCTGCCCACTGGGAGGATGTGCCCTCACCACTATCCTTCAAGGATGTCCCAGAAAAGGGCTGCAGTGCCGCAGCTGTCCACTTTCAGGTGGTACCTGCATATCGTGCAGAACCATCTGTAAACCAGGCCCGAGTTTTCTCATCCTCAGTCAACTGATTGTAAGGGACTCCCCAAGAGGCCAAAGCTGTGGGCTGGGAAAGAGAAGGTAACATGGCAGGAGTGATGACCATGGGCACTTGGGCTACTTCCTAATGTAACTTACTTGTGCCTTCAGGACCTGCCAGAGCCCTGTCTCCTATATACCACTTCCACTTTACTATGGAGTGCTGCTGTGCATGCCCAAATTTATGGTTTAGTGGGTCAGACGATATCCAGCTCATGATAGGCAACTCAGGTCTCATGGTAACTTGATGGCCTATGGTTAAGCGTTCAGTCTCTACTAAGTCCCAGTAGCAAGCCAAAAGCTGCTTCTCAAAAGGGGAGTAGTTATCTGCAAAGGATGGCAAGGCTTTACTCCAAAATCCTAAGGGTATGCATTGTGATTCCCCTATAGGGGCCTGCCAAAGGCTCCAGACAGCATCTGTTTGCCACCAAAACTTCCAGCACCATTGGATCTGCTGGTTCATATGGCCCAAGTGGTAGTGCAGCTTGCACAGCAGCCTGGACCTATCACAGAGCCTCCTCCTTTTCTGGTCCCCAATCAAAACTATCAGCTTTTCTGGTCACTTGGTAAATGGGCCACAGTAGCACACCCAAATGAAGAGTGTGTTGTCTCCAAAATCTGAAGAGGCCAACTAAGTGTTGTGCCTCATTTTTGGTCATAGGAGGGGCCCGATGCAGCAGCTTATCCTTCACTTTAGAGGGGATATCTCAACATGCCCCATACCACTGGACACCTAGAAATTTCAACGAGGTGAGGGCCCTGTATTTTTGTTGGATTTACCTCCCATCCTCTCTCACGCAAATGCCTTACCAATAAATCTGGAGTCTTTGATACTTCTTGCTCACTAGGTCCTATCAACACGATATCATCAATATAATGGACCAGTGTGATGTCTCGTGGGAGGGAGAGATGATCAAGGTCTCTGTGGACACTATTATGACACAGGGCTGGAGAGTTGATACCCCTGAGGCCGGATAGTGAAGGTGTATTGCTGGCCTTGCCAGCTGAAAGCAAACTGTTTTTGGTGGTACTTGCTAATGGCAATTGAAAAAAAAGCATTTGCCAGATCAATAGCTGCATACTAGGTACCAGGGGAAGTGTTGATTTGCTCAAATAATGATACCACATCTGAGACAGCAGCTGCAAATGGAGTCACTGCCTGGTTAAGTTTACAATAATCTACTGTCATCCTCCAAGATCCATCTGTTTTCTGCACAGGCCAAATAAGAGAGTTGAATGGGGATGTGGTGGAAATCACCACCCCTGCATCCTTCAAATCCTTGATGGTGGCACTCATCTCTGCAATCCCTCCAGGAATCTGGTATTGCTTTCGATTTATTATTTTGCTAGGCAAGGGCAGTTCTAGTGGCTTCTACTTGGCCTTTCAACCATAATAGCCCAAATTCCACAAGTCAGGGATCCATTGTGTGGATCCTGCCAGTTACTATGTCTATTCCAATCATGCATTCTGGAACTGAGGAAATAACCACAGAATGGGTCTGGGGACCCACTGGACCCACTGTGAGATGGACCTGAGCTAAAACTCCATCAATCACCTGACCTCCATAAGCCCCTACTCTTACTGATGGACTAGAGTGACATTTTTGGGTCTCCTGGAATTAATGTCACTTCTGAAGCAGTGTCTATTAATCCCTGAAATGTCTGATTATTTCCTTTTCCCCAATGCACAGTAACTCTGGTAAAAGGCCATAGGTCTTCTTGGGGAAAGGCAGGAGGAAGATTAACAGTATAAATTTTTGGCAGTGTAACAGGATCCTTCCCCAAGGGGACCTGGCCTTCTCCTCATTCAACAGGCTCTGGGTCTGTAAACTGTCTCAATCTGGGAACTGATTAAGGGGCCGTGATTCTCTGCATTTGTAATTTGAGTTAGGGTTTTGTTCACTTGACCTAGAACTCTTCTGCTTATACAGATCCAGAATAAATTTAGTAGACTCTCCATCTATTTCACTTCTAGGTACCCCATGATCTATTAGCCAACACCATAACTCCATGTGACTCAAACTATTTTGAGTGCTGCTTTGAATCTGCTTTTCATTGTGGTAGCCACGCCCACCTTGTCTTTGACGATGAACTGCCCATACTTGAGTTTTACTGGACCGAGATCCGATCATCCCCATAATATTTAAGGATTCCAATTTCATTACAGCCCCCCCCCACACACACACACAGTAATATCTGGACTACAAAGAAAAGCAACCACTGAGCTCTTCAGAGAAGATGGACTTAGTCTTACAAATTTATTCCTCACAGCCCTGGTTAAAGGTGTGTCCTCTGGACATTTCTGGGGTGAGTGGGGAGGTCTCAAATGGTAAATCCATTCTAGCATTCCAGTCTCTCTAAGCCTTTGAATTCCCTTTTCTACTGTATTCCAGGTCAAATCAGGCATCTCACCCTCAGACATGCTAGGCTATCTTTTGGTCCATGTTTCAGTCAGCCAAACAAACTGTTAGAGGCCTTTCTAACCCCTCGAGCTACAGCATTGTAGCAGTTTGGCATTATTTATGAACTCCAAAAATAGATGTTGGATTATGCTTGTAAACTGGTCTGTTCCTCTGGGCATGATTAAATTATGATTAGGGCTTTGATTGGGCCACATCAGTAGGACGTTGAGTCCCCGCCCCTCAGAGATAAAACTACATGGTAGAGCAGAGGAGTTAGTTAGAGCTTTGAGTTGGAGTTCTGATGCTGAGTTTTGATGCTGGAGTCTTGAGCTGGAGTCCTGGGAAGTAAGCACAGAGGAGCTTGGTCATGAGGAAAGAAAGAAGGCCCCAGGAGAAGAGAGAGAGCCACTTGCCTGATAGACTACAGCTGCCCTTGTGGAGAGACACAAAGCCTAGAGAGCCTCATAGTCTATAGCTGGCCTTGTGGAGATAGCAGAGGAGCTGAGCCCAGAGGCAAGCAAGCCCCAGGAGTAGAGGAACCAAGAAAGCCTGAACTCTGGCAGACGTCAGCAGCCATCATGCTCCAACAGGTGGCTACAAACTTTGGCAAGGGAAGTAAGTTACGCTTTATGGTCTGGTAACTGTAAGCTTCTACCCCAAATAATACTTTTTAAAAACCAACCGATTATTGGTATTTTGCATCAGCACCTCTTTGGCTGACTAATACAATCTGTATCTGCAATGAGTCCACAGATCTCTTTCCATTTGCCCACACCACAACTATTTAGGGAGTGCCCTTAGCCTTGGACCTATCTAGACTTTGTTTCAAATGAAGTCAGTAAGTTTGGGAAGAGATTAAGAGCTATCTGTATATGGCCTGCTTCTCACCCCAGGCAAAATCTCAGAACTAGGGCTCTGCAGCTGGAGATGGGGACAGTGGCACACTTCCGTGATTTAAGAGTCCGATGCTTAGTAGATGGGATCGGCAGTGTTCTAAGGTCTTCCACGTTTGATTTTTCTGACATGGAACCACTGCCTTATGAGTTGGCACAAGGGCACACAGGGGCCCGGTGTTCTCAGTGATGCCAGACGCACAGTGAAGCCTTTGAGCCACGAGTGAGGGCTGAGTGGAAGAAGGGAGCCCCACCTCATGACTGTACTCATCCCTAGCTCAGCCTCAGCCACCAGGGGCAGGGTAAGGAAGGCTGATGTCTTGCTCCTTGAGGAAGAAAGTCCTCTGACTGGGAGCTGTGGAGGTAAAGAGCCCTTTGTTTTTGGTTTCACTGCTCTCGGAGTTTCTGTCTTGCTGAGCTGGGAGGAGGGGAGGAAGGAGTAGTCTTGGTTCAAATACTATGGACACTTTCTTTTCTTGTTAAATTTCTGGCAATTTTTTAGGATATCTGTTTCTTCATTAGCTGTATGCCTCTAGTGCTATTTCCAGAGACTTTAAATTGTGTTTTCTTAAATAATTCTCACCAGTTTCACTGGGGAGTGGGTCTGTAGGGCTCCTGATGTTATCAAGCTGGAAGCCCATCCACTCACTGCATTTTAAATACACAGTAATTTTAAATCGCTAGTGGAACCAGTGCAGTCATTCTATGAAGCAGACTCATCTGGTGTGAATAAAAGGGCTCAGCATACCTGGAAGAAATAAAATTGATTATTATTGTCCTGTTCCCATTTGATTTTCATGGAAATTTAGGAAAATGCTTCAATGTAGTAAACCTGAACACCTCTTAAACCCTATGTAGGTATATGTCCTAGTACATATGCAGACAATGATTTTTCTCTTTCTCCAAACGAGGCCTACTTATAAAAGAATGGTCTGTTTTTTCTTACCTATAAGGAAAACAGACACTCGGCACTTAATAGTTATTATTTTTAACTTCACATATCCATATAGACCTCAGACAGACTAGGCTATCAAACTGAACACTGATATTTACAGTGAGGATTTTGAATATCAGTCTCCTCACCTCTAAAATGGAAATCATATAACATCTTATGAGTTAATTGGGAGACTTAAATGAGATACTTTATGTAAATAACCAGCACAGTGTTTGGTGCAACATAGGCATTCGAGAAAAATGTGAGAGCAGCTATGCTGGTGGTCATGGGAATATGTCAACGATGGCCATGATGATCATGACAAGTTATATTTGCGCATCACTGAGGTAAAATCCTGGATTCCCAAGCAGCATTAAATATAAAGACATGCATTATTTTGCCTGAATATTGCTTTCAAGACAAATTAGATCCGTTGCCAACCTTTAAAATATGTGAAATTTCATATAAAAGTATAACTTTGAGTTTCATATGAAAATTCAGTATGGGAAATCCTGAGCCCAAATTCTCAGCAGCAGGCGACAAGAACTGAGTAAGATCTGGGCCCTTTAGACACGGGCATATCTTCTCTGGGCCCCACCAGCCGGTTCACTTACTTACCTTCCTGGTTCTTGTTGGCATGTGCGTTGTCCACTCCTGGAGGATTTTGAAGGTTACCTGGAAGCATCAAACATACCACCTAAGCTGGTTGTTCTCAATTCAGAGTCCACAAGTATGCTTCAGGATGCCCATACAGCCTTTACGCCTGTATCCAAAGTTTTTGGTGTTTTGACACCTTTCTGAAACAGGATTCACAGCTTTTATCAAATTCTCTAAAACATTCACGATTCAATAAAAATTGTTAAGAGCTCTTGATATAAGCCTTTGCTTATGCACAAACTGCTTGGTTGTGTTTTTTAACCCTGTAAGGGATAAAATCCAAGTAATGAAAAAAAAGTTTCAAAAGAACCAACTAATGGCTTTTCATTTTATTGTTAACGCAAATAGCAAATGTCTGTGTTTGTTTTATTAATGAATCTTTTTTAAAGTATATGTAAATTTTAGCTTCTTTTAAGTTTCCTTAGATATTTCTCCCCTTTCAACAGGGTTGATTTGCATTCTTGGGCTAATGACTCTAAAGACTTATTTACCTATTCATCGGTATCTGGATACATATGTATGTTTGTATGTGTGTGTATATATATACTCATATATATGCATGCATATAGATGTTTATGGAAATTTTTATTTTAACTTGAAAATCCACTTGTATAAGCAGTACTGCTTTAAAAATACAGAAACACTGAAAACAATTATCTGTGCTAAATAAGCTGTGCATATATAAGGAGTTTTCTTTGGTTTGTGGATATGAACAGTGTGGATAAGTATTTGCTTATTGTTTTCTTTTCAAATTGTAACTTAAGGTCAAATTGTACAATTCCTTTCCTAATTGCACCAGAAATATATGCTCCTGGAATAAAAAGTAGGTTCAAAACACCGTACCTCTTATTTTTAGTTTTTTTTTTTTTAATTTTTATGTATTTTATTTCTTACAATTAATCTTATCATTACTATTTTATTTTCCTATTTAATTATACTTGGCTATTGAAATGGCTTCATCTTTGAAGTTTTGGATCACAGAAGAGTTACAACTGGGGTGGGGGAGGATCATTGGTGTGGGGTATCAAGGATAGGGGATGCATGGGAGAAAGTTCACCTGAGCATACATATAAGGTATATAAAAATGTTCAAATGTTCACAGGGCATTGTCACAGTGGGTAAAGAATCACTCAATAAATGAGAGAATCCTGAATTCCCATCCTGGAAAGCTCTGCCACATTCTCTAAGGGAGCAGCAACAGTCCCCCAAGTGCAGGGGCAGGGACTGGCGAAGGAGGATGATTCACTGATGGGCCCTTGATATTGACAACTAGGCTTATGAGTCTTTGCTCTTGAAATTGAAACTTAGCCTATTGTTATGGTGTGCCTAAGGATTGCCTTCTGAAAGCCTCCTTGTTGCTCAAATGTGGACTTTCTCTAAGCCAAACTCAGCATATGAATGCTTTACCTTCCTCCCAGCATAGGACATGACTCCCGGGGATGAGCCTCCCTGGCACCGGTGGATTGCCACCAAGTGCCAACTGGCAATGTGACTGGAAAAAGACTTCAAATAAAAGGGGGGAAAGGTAAAGACAAATGAGTTTATATGGCTAAGAAACTTCAAAGTGAGTCATCCCAGAGGTAATGCATATGCACATCTCAGTAGGATCTCACAGACTTCCAAAGTGGATACCACCCCAAATAGTGGGGCTCCTGAGGGCTCTGAAGACACCCAGGTCCTATGGTCAGGGTGGATAGCTCCAGAGTTTGGTGCCTTGCCAGTGGGCCCTACTTTGGAGTTTGCTCTCCTGAGAGTGACAGTTGGACTCAATTATGTCTTCCATGTACATGGCTCATCTGTCCCTTCTACTCAAACCTATACTTGGTGCTGGAGTTTGCAGGTATACGTACAGAGACTTGAGTCTTTGGGCTGTCCATGTGCCAGCTGGGCCCAGAACCAACTCCTACTCTATAGCTCATTGGACTCACCCAGGACAACTGGTAGGGAGACGATGATGGACAACGGCCATCCCAGGGAAGGGAGAGAGTTTGCAGCTGCAGGCAGGATAGTCCCATCCATCTTCCCCATGGGATATAAGCCCCTTCTCAATTGGAAGTGTAGTGAACGTCACCATCCCAGAATCCTCAGGATTGGGGGAAGAGCTATGGACTGGAGTGGACTTACTAGTATTCTACTATAGACATATTGTGATTCAAGCATTGGAAGAAATTACAACATTGATGTGGTGCCAGTGGCCACTGGAGGCTCTGGGGGCAGGCAGAGGGGAAAGCAGTTGCAATACGGGGGCTTTTTCGGGACTTTGGAATTGTCCTGAGTGACACTGCAATGACAGATACAGACCATTTTCTATCATCACATAACATGCAGAACTGCATGGGAGAGAGTGTGGTCTACAATGTGAACTATGGTCCATGCTTAATAGCAAAGCCCCAGGATGTGTTTATGAATTGCAATTAATGTGCCAAACTAATGAAGGGTGTTTATGTGGGAGGTTGTGGGAGGTGTGGGAGGTGGGGCATATGGGAATCCCTATATATTTTTTGTAACACTTATGTAATCTAAGTATCTTTTTAAAAATAAAAAAAATTATTTAAAAGAGACTGTACCTACATCTGTTTAAAAGAACTTTTAAAATCCTCACTTTAGACCAATAGGGTCCTAGGTTAAATTAATTATTTATAATTATTTTAATTTCTAGCCTTTTCCTTTAATGACAATCTATTTCTCAATGTTCTTGACTCGTATCTTAAATAGGGTCTCTTGTGTCCTGTCCTTGGGTCCTGAGAAGATGTTAGAGGTTCGACCTCACTAGATTTGCAATAATTAACAACCTGTGACTCAATTCCCCCTGACATGCATTGAGGAAGGACAAGCCCCCCCCTTAGGCCTACGATGTCTGAAAGCACGGTATTTCCCCAAGGGTTGAACCAAGAAACCACATGGAAATGGGAGTAAAGTGAGATAGAGACCTTCACTCCCTCCACATCAAAGCACCACCTGCTCCTCCAGCATTCCAAGAAAACATAATTCCCTAACCCAATACCCTCTAGCCATACAAGGGGAAATTTTTGCCTCTAAGGCTTCCTATTGGCCCCTGCACCATACTCAAACCCTCGCCCCCTCCTAACAACTATCATTTCCCTGCCTAGGAATGTACTGTATAAATTCAAATCCCTCCTTTCTAGGGGTGGGCTGAAGTCTATTCTTTAGACCCCCTCTGTTGGGAGAGCTTCCCAATAAACTTCCTGCCTGCAACCATCAGTCTCCATGTCCCAGTGAATGCCCCCTTTTCTCTAACATTTGGTGCCAAAACCCAGGCATAGGGTCTCATTGAGACTGGTTGATTGGTGAGGAATCCCCCCCCTGCCACAACCAAACGCCCATCCAACACTGGACATCAAATCTCAGCTATGTGAGTTAAGGATTTCTCCGCTGGAGGATCTTGCTCTCTCTCTCTCTCCTTTTCCCATTGTCCAAGACAACCCACTGAAAATCCTAGCACTATATCAGCAATCCTCACTGTCCCTGAGGGCCATGGCAGGCAGTAGGCCTGCGTCTTTGTGGGAAGAGATCTCTTGGCTCTGGAGACATCTGGCTCCAAGTATGGTTTCCTGTTTCCTTGGAGATTTCTGACTGATTCAGGGATGCCTGTCTCACTCAGAATCTCCCCTGCCCTAGAGATCCTTAGTCTCACCCAAGCCACCTAAAATGGGGAATTCAAGTTTGCCACCCCCCAAAAAAAAACCACGCCTCTAGGCTGTCTCCTTCATAACCTTAAAACTCTGTACCCAGAAGGAGACATCAGACCTAAAAGCTCTTTTTCTATTCAACTCCTATTTGGCTGCAGTACAAATTGGACAATGAAAGTCAATGGTCAGAACACGGCACTTTCAATTTCCAAGTTCTCCAAGACTTAGAGAACTTTATCCAGCGCAATGACAGGTAGTCAGAGATCCCTTACATTCAGGCATTCCTTTTCCTTCCTTCCCTTCCTCTGCCAATCCTGCTCTTCCTACCAAATTCTTCTTTTACACCAGAAACCTCCTCAGAAACCTTCCTCCTCATCACTCCCACCCCCTAAAACTTCTGAACACTCCAATTTTGATCCCTCAGATCATACCCCCCACCCCGGTTCTCCTCCATATAATCCTCCAGTGTTATCTATGAACTCACCCTCCACCCCTTCTTCCTCCTCCCCTTCATCACCGCTGCCTTCTACCCTTCCCATCTCCCTTCTTCATACTTGCTCACAGGAACTACCTCCTCCTCCTCCTGTGCTGCAGCCCTCCAGCTCCACCAGCATGCAGGCTCCTAACTCCACCCAGACACCAGCTCCTCTCCCACCCCTCTGGGAAGTAGCAGGTGCTGAGGGCATAGTCAGGGTACATGTTCCTTTCTCACTCTCAGATTTAAGCCACATAGAGGACCGGTTAGGATCTCTCTCTGAAAACCTCTACATCATTCTTTCCACCTGTCTATCCCCAGAAGAAAAAGAACATATTTGGCTTGCAGCCCAAACACTTGCAAATACCCTAAACCAACAAAACACAGCCAACAGCCCTGTCAGAGCCACGGCAGCCCCCCAAAAATACCTAGCTGTAAATCCTCCACCCTCCAAAGTTCCCAACAGACACTCCACTCTAGGCAAGTACAAAACCACCAAGGCCATGCTTCAAATGCAAAAAGCCTGGGCACTGGGCCAAGCAGTACCCAAACCCACAACCTCCTCCTAGGCTGTGTCCACAGTGCAAGCAAGGAATCCACTGGAAGTCTGACTGTCCCCAAGCCTCTTGAGGCAAAAGAGCATCGGTTACCCAGTCAGACCCAACCCCAGCTTCAAGCTCCCAGACCTTCTGGAGCTGGCAACAGACAAAGGTGCCCAGGAACCATGCAGGCCCCACACCCATCTCCAAAGCAGGACCTCAGGTAACTCTGATGGTGGCAGGCAAGCCAATTTCATTTCTTATCAATACGAAAACCACTTACTCTGCCCTCCCAAAAGTCCCTAAACCCTTAACTCACCCCTCAATGTCAATAGTGAAGGTCAATAGAATAGTTTCACAACCCCTCTTTTACTGTACCCACTAAGAAACCACCTGTTCACCCACCCACTCCCTCCTCTGCTCCCCCTTTTTCTGCCAAACTCTGTCAGTCCGAAAATCTAAAATATTACACTTCCTATCATTGATGCCCATCAAAAACCAGTCACAGTTCAATTCAAAAATCCTACCAACACCCCATTCAAACAGCAATACCCTGTCCCTACTGATGCCCTGCACAGTATCAAACCCACAGTTCCTCACCTCTTACAAGTAAACCTTTAGCTTACTCCTGAATTTTAAATCTGTCTAAGTGTATTCCTAAAAAGTAAAAATTCAAAATATATGTGTTAAATATCCATCTATCTAAACTGCTAAATTAAAGCTTAACTGCATTTATACTGCTCAAATATTTCTAACTGGTTGCTGATTACTAATAAAAATATTTCCAAGAACAAGCTTGCTTATTACAGGCAACACTGATTCCAGAAAAATCTTAAAAGCAGTAAAATCAGAAATGTAAAATAACAAAAAGCTTAGAAACAGCCATACCAAAAGCGAAAGAATTATAAGTCAAATTGGTGAGCTTTATGTTTCTGTTAGAGTGTCTAATGAAATCATTAGTCTGACAAGTTTGTTAATTTTAATGGTAATTGTGTGCTATATGAAGTTTGCTTAGAAACAGTTTCCAAAGTTGTTTCGGTAACTTAAATATGGAAGGTATATAGACTGTGTTATTTTCTTTGTATTAAGGAAAAAGAAAGTAATTTTGTCCTAAGATAAAAGGACTGGTTATTAAGAAAGAATAACATGTGGGACAAAACCTGAAAGAATACAGAAAGTGCAGAAGGTGTGCAGAAAAGGAATTTTTGTGATTAAAATTGAATAAGATTTATTGGGTCTATCAATAAAGTTTTAAAAGCTATAGTATCAAATAGTATACCGATGCAAAATTAAAATTTTGTTCGTTCTCTGTTAAAGTAACAAAGTTTCTTAAATTGTTGGACTGTTTTAGCAAAAGTTTACAAAGAGTTTTTCTCCTGACTAATCAGTGTACAAAAAAGTCTCTTTTATCAAAATAGCTTCTTGTACTTTAACCTTATCATTTTCTTGGCTATTTAAGAAAAACAATTCTTATCACTTTTAAAGAAACAATGTTCAAACCTAACAACTTTTAACATTTTACTTTCTCAAAGTCAAATCTGAAAAATTATCTTTTATTTCAAATTATTTCAAAAGATTTGTTCTTTCACCTTAACAAAGTAAAGTAATAAAATAGTTGAGTTCATTTAATGTTATAATTTGAATGAAAAGTGTTTAGAAAGTACTATAAAGTTAAAAGGGATTCTTTAACCTTCTGTTAGTCAAAGTTGTATAAATAAAAAGTTCATATAAATACTTAAAGAGTGTATAAAATTTCTGAAAATTTAACAATGTTCCAGCATCATATTAGATAAAAATATAATGTTGTTAATCATGGTTTTAAGTATTATTAAAAATGATATGTATCACAAAAACAACCTCTCTACCTGAAAATCAAAAAGCAAATGCTTTAAAACATACATGTCTGATTCACACTGAAAACTGCTGCAGGACAGATGTTTTAACTCATACTTGTCCAATTCACATTGAAAGCTGCCATGGGGTAATATATAACAGTAAGCTATAATAAATTAAAGTACACCACTGCCATATGCAGCAACCCTAAATATTGTTAGCTTGTTACCAAAACTAATATCAAGTTATGTCACTATCACTTTGTTTTAAAACTTGCTGAAGCTTTCTCTAGTATCTCCTTAGGCAAATGAAGCCAGCCTGCATTCACCCTCATGTGAAAAAGCTGATGGTGGATTGTGCAGTGCTTTCCCCAGGCTGTGGGCATAGCCCAATCGTCTATCCTAGCCTGGTGACAAAAATCCTGGCTGCGTGAGAAACCTGTAGCTGTGACTCTATTTTGTTATATTAATAATATTGTGTTAACCAATGATTCTTTTTACAGAATTAAAAGAAGTATCAGAAACAATAGTATCTTAGCTTAAAAACCTGAAATGGGCAAACAATTGGGACAAGCTATTAAGTTCAAGCTGCTCTGTCAAATTCTTAAATGTTATTTAGTTAGATAAAAAGAAAAACTATTACCTTCTCCTGTCATTGCTAAAGTACAATGTTTTCTCACATTAATAATTTGTAATATTGTTGCAATACTAAAAACCCTTCATTGCTCCTTTAGTTTGAATATTAAAACCATTCTATGTGTTCATCAGGAAAAGTTGTTCATGGGAATAAGAGAACCTCCAGCAGGCTGCTTAAAAAAAAAAGCAGAGAGGCAGCGGCACAAGCTTTGGCAGTAAGGGGCAAACTCTAATTCACCTTGTAAAGTAAATTAGCTTTAAGTTTGTGACAGAGGCAACATTCTAAACAAACACCCTTTGGGTTGTAATTATAATTGTAAAAGGGGCCAAATTACAGTATAGCCCCTTAATAGGAACAACTGTGTGCAGCACACCACGCCCTGCTGGAAGTAAAAGGCTTAGCCCATTAGTGTCCGGTCACTCTGAAAACTGTCGCCTCTATCCAAAGGTGGATTGCAGATACAAAAAAAGACAAGAACAATGAACTGTCATGAACCACCCTCTGCGGAGAAGAAATTTGTGGGAAACCATCTGAGACGCCTTCCAACAGCACCAAGGACTGTCTATCAGGTCCCTGCCCACTCCTCCAGCACCCCTCTTGAGGCGGTTAAGGCGCATGCCCTTGCGAAGATGCAGAGCCGTGCCCCCGACACCCAAGAGGCAGCAAAGCGACGCCACCAGAAAGACGGGCATCGCCCTGCGGAGCCCTGTGGCAGCACTGCCAGCTGCCTGGTGCTTGCCGACAGCTCACGGGCATCCCCCCAAATATTCTTCGTGCTCACTCTCACAACGGAACATCGGGTCCCTCCCGCTCTCGAAGGGAACGGGCATGCTTCCACTGCTACAAACACTGCATACTAGCCAATTACTGCTTGCTTAAGTACCCTGTACAAAACACCAGCCACCCTACAGCCTAAAAGGAGAAGTGATAGAGCTTTGTTGTTGCCTATGCTTCAAACTATACAAACTGGGAAAAAGACAGTCACTTTAGCCATATTATGCAGCCTTTCTGAATGGGAATCTTAAGTCCATGATAAACAAAACTCACCCAAACATTGCTATGAAACCACAGTTAATAATCTGAAGTCTCCTATTCCCACTAAAACTCTATGTATGTCTACGTAAACTCTGCTTATACCTAAACTAAGTTTCAATGCCACTCACACCTCACAGCACATGGCCCATTAAGTAAGTTATGTTAATAATCTGGCTACTGGCCCTACGTCTGATTGGTTTTCCTCCTTATCTTAGCCCTGAATCTCATAGTTCATTCCCGTCCTCGCCCTACTAATAACCCTCCTTCTTCGCTGTCAGCAGGACCAGGCACTCTCCGAGCCATGACGGGCTCATTCAGACAACAGTCGGAACAGCACTCAGCGCCACGTGCACGGCCTCCTCCTAATGCATGAAATTCAGCACCAGCCACTCACCCCTGAAATGCCACCGCAGTAATTCAACGAAACCCGGCTCCAACCCTCAACAGCAGGAGGGAGCCCGGGATGGTAACTGTGGGAGTCAGTCGTGCCTACCCTCCTTCCTCCCTTCTTTCTCTTCACGCTTCTTCCGATCAATCCTCTCCCCTGTTGTCACACCATGACTGTTACTGCTGCTTCTGCTTGGCCCGTGTCTCCTACAGCTCCTCTCCCGACTCATGCACCGAATCGTACACTCAACGACCCAGGAATACACGGATGGCTTCTTCCTGATACATGACAATCAATATCAACCCCAGCGGGATCTGAAACCACAGCCCACCGGACAGGATGGAAAGAAACTTTTCTGCACCCCTTGACAGCAGGAAGTAGCCAGATCGAGCCAACGCCCCAAATCCCCTCACCCTCCCATCCTGCCCAGTACAGTATAACCCAACACCCAGGTCCCCTAACATATATATATAACCAAAGAGTCAAGAATGTTAGAGGTTCCCCTTCACTAGGTTTGCAATAATTAACAAGCTGTGACTCAGTTTCCCCTGATGTGCATGGAAGAAGGACCAGCCTCCCCTTAAGCCTACGAGTCTGAAAGCACAGCACTTCCCCTAAGGTTGAACAAAGAAACCACATGGAGACGGGAGGAAAGTGAGATAGAGACCTTCACTCCCTCCACAGCAAAGCAGCACCTGCCCCTCCAGCATTCCCAGGACACATAGCTCCCTAATCCACTACCCTCTAGACATACAAGAGAAAACTTTTGCCTCTAGGGCTTCCTATTGGCCCCTGCACCATACTCAAACCCTGGACCCCCTCCCACTGACTATCATTTCCCCACCTAGGAATGTACTGTATAAATTCAAATCCTTCCTTTCCAGGGGTGGGCTGAAGTCTATTCTTCAGACCCCCTCTGTTGGGAGAGCTTCCCAATAAACTCCCTGCCTGCAACCATCAGTCTCCGTGTCCCGGTGAGTGTCCCCTTTTCTCTAACACAATAGAAAGCTTAAGAAAAAGACACTGACGGACCACTGGTCCATGGTATAGTCATATGAGGAGCTTATGGACCAAAGGGTCCCAGTCCTACAACTACAAGGAGCTGACCTCTGCCAATAACCCAAGTGATCACAGAAGACAATCCCAAGCTGCAGGTGAGGACATAGCCCTGCCCACACCTGGCTTGCAGATGGGTGGGGCCTGAGCAGAGGACAAACTGAGGACCCCTGAATGCTTGACCTAAAGAAACTGGGCGATAATAAACTTGTGTTCTTTCTAAAATGGAGTCAAACTCTTATTATTCATCCCAATAAAAGAGTATATAAGAACTTAATTAAGCATTTCAAAACAGGGATATTCAAGTGGCCAATAAGCACTTAGGAATATGCAAATCAAAACCACAATGCAGATCTACATTATTAATTCCCACCTCATAGGCTGGAAGTTTAAGAAAAATTGACAACACCAAGTGCTGGTAAGAATAGAACTTCTCATGTATTGATGATGAATATGAAATTAGTACCAACACTTTTTTAAAAAATGGCAGTGCCTGCCATACACTCTTTCTATGATCCCATCAATTCCAGCAACATCACATATGCAAAAGAAGTGAAAACATAGACTCACAAAAATATATCACCAGAAATGGTCAGGGGACATTTTTTGTAATAGTAGTAACAGTGAAAAAATCCAAGAGTCCATCAACACTAGGATGGATTACAAAACAAAAGTGAAGTATTCATACAGTACTATACAACAATGAAACACAACACAAGCAACTACTGAATTCAAGAATATGGATGATGACTCTTAGATTAATATTGACTATATATTCTTAAAAGTAAATCATAACCAAAGAGTGCATTCTTTATGATTCCATTATGTCATTCAAAATCAAGCACAATTAATAATATAGTGATTGAAAACATAATAGTTGCTATGGACGAGTTGCAGGACTCAGCGGGGAAAGAAGGGTTGATTCTTACGTGATGGCAGAAATCCTCATGTAGTTATTTAAAAATTCATCTCTTTGCAGTCCTTTAAAGAGTTACGTAATTTACTGTATGTATGTTACACTTCAATAAATAAGTTCAGAAAAAAATCAATTCACTGAGAAAAATAGATATGTAATAAAACTCACAAAGGGAAAAATGTGTAGTCTCTTTTCATTCATTTTCCTGTATTTTCTTTGGAGTCCTTAGAATCTAACACCTGAACTTTCTCCTTGATTTTTGTATTTCCCCATTTAAGAATATAAATACCTAATAGAGTTGAAACAACTGGAAGAATGCTTGCTTCTGCTCTTTATTTAGCACACCTCCCACAAAATAAGAACTAACCACGAATAGATGTAGGACAAACACATGAGAAAGGAGAAGCTATGCCGACACTGTCAATGAAACACTTAGACTAGGTAGAGAAGTAATAGCACATTCTCACATTGTATGTAAGGATACACCAACTATATCACAATAATACAACTCCAGATATAGGAATATTATTTTATGTATGGTATAGTATGAAGTAGAAATCAAGTTTCCTTTTCTTTGTTCTTTTTCCTTGTTAGTTGTTCAATTAATTCAGCATCACTTACTGAAAAAACTATTTTCTTCAATGCTATGAAATGCCACACATTCTGATTTAAATATCCTTGGGTCTATTTTTGAACTCTACTTTGTTCAGTTTCTCTCTATCACAGCACCATTACCCACTCTTTTAATTACAGCTGATTTGAAATACATTTTTGATATCTGTAAAAGGTAATTCCTTCAACTTTGCTTCTCTTTTTCAAGGTTATCTGACTAGATTTGTTTATTTGCATTTCCATATTATTTCCATATGACTTTTTCAAGTTACTCACATACAGATGTTTTGATTGTGTTTGTAACTAAATCTGTCAAAATATCTGGGAAAATAGGTCTCTTTAAAGTATTTAGTCTTCTATATAATCATGGAATATTTCTCAATTTATTTAGGACTTCCTAAATTTGTTTCAATAATAGTTCATGGGTTTCTACATACACATCGTAGATTTATCCCAAGAGTATTTAAACATTTCTTTTAATTTTAGGAGTTTTAAATTTTCATTTTAAGTGTTCATTGTGGAAATACAGATACTCACTTTTTTTTTTTTTTTTTTTTCCCAGTACTGATGCCTTGGAATGGACCCAGGACCTCATCTGTGGGAAGAAGGCACTCAGTCACTTGAGCTATATCCACTCAGTGGACTTTTGTTTACTAACATTTATCCAGTGGCTATGCCAATTTTAGTTGTAATTCTAACAGTTTAACTATAGCATCTTCTGGGATTTATACCGGCCTCTGTTAATAACTCTTTTCCAATTGTAATGCATTTTCCTTCATCGCTTGCCTTTCCAGGAAGTTGACCATTTCAAATATATTTTCACATTTAATGTCTTAAAATTTCTCATAATATCTTCTTATCATCTTTTTAAAGTCTGTAGAAACAATAGGGATATCACCATTTTTTATGCCTCATAATGATTAGTTGGGCAGTCTCTATTTTTTTCTAGACAAAGTTCACCAGAGGTTTATCATTATTATTCATCCTTTTAAAGAAACAACCTCTGGATATTCCTCTTATTGCAATATGTTTGTTTTTCTTTCCTTCATTTCTGTACTTGTTTTTATACACTTTCTTTAGATTAAATTTTGTAACTACCTAAATTGGGTGATTATATCAGTAATAATCAGTCTCTCTTATTTTCCAATACATTAATTTCAAGCTACAAAATTATCACTATGAAGAATTGTTTTCTATCCATCACACACTTTATAATTAATCAAGCCAAAATAATTTCTGATTTCTTTTGGGATAGATTTAATCATGTGGGTTATTTAGAAATATATTTAATAATATTGTTAGATAGAAGTGATTTTATAGTTATATTTTGTTATTGATTTCTGGCTCAATTTCAGCCTGGGATCAGAGATATAGTCTGAATTATTTCAATCTTTTGAAAATATTGAGGCATGTTTTAGTCCCAGTGTACTGTCAATTTATGCAAGAGTCGCACGTTTAACTTTTGCAGTCTAAACTTGACCGCTGCAGTGCGCGCGCCTGTCCCGTAGCATTGCGCATCCACATCTCCACAGCCTTCCCGAATTTCTTTCCCTCCGCTTTTCACCGGGAGGCAGGCCGCGCCCTCCCGTGGTCATAAGCATTAATGCACCTTCCTGCGCTCTGTGGACAGAACGACAGGGTCTGATCCCAGGTGTGCTTGTTCGCAGCTTTCTTGAAAACTTAGCCACACTTTTTGGAGAGGGGAAGAAACAGAAAATGAATATGGAAAATTACAGAAAAAATGTTTTTTTAAATGCAAAGCACTCCCTCTCCAGGAAGCCAGAATCCCAGCTCTGTTGGGTCTTTTTGCCCGTGGCGCTGGGATGTGGCCCGAGGGTGGCTTGGGAAATGGTCAGTGCGTGGTGACAGCCCAGGCAAGTCACGCAGTTTTCGCATCAGGCCAACTCTCAGGGTCCTAACCTTCCGGGGCTTTAGCTTTATTTCCATAATCAAGTGTATAATTAGAAGGATGGCCTTAGTGACTTCTTGTTACCTGGGTGCCCCTGAGGCGATCGGCCGAGAGCCCTCAGCCTAGCCCGCCCTGTCATGGACGGAATTCGAGACCGCCACAAAGGGGGCCGCATAAACGCTCCCTGCGGCCTTTCGGCTGGACATCGGAGCTGGAGTGGCACAGAACTGGCTCTTAACATTTCAAAACAAACAGCAGGTTGTCTACGGCAAGGATGAGGCGAGGAGCATGCGTTCACTACCTCCCAGGGGTCGTGGACCACCAGGGACCCCCGAGATACAGAACTACTGCACCCGGGTAACAAACGAGGGGGGTGGACGTGGATAGGGATGCTCTCACGTGATCCTCGGGGGGCTCTAAAATAAAAAAGATCTGAAGGCTTTCCCCCTACAATAGGCAACGTTCCAGTTTATAAGAACGATTTTATTTAGGACTCACGGAAAACCTGTAGCTAGTAACTATTATCATTATAGTTACTCAGCTGCTACCACTATTATTCTTCTTCCTGCTGCTTGCCAGATGAGGTGAAAGGGGATAAGTAACGTGCCCAAGATGAATTCTTCTTTTAGAAGGTGGTGGATTCAGGGTTTGAACCCATGATTCCTGATTCTAGACACTTTCATTTATTCTTCTTTCCCCCAGCAGTGACCAGACGTTGGACTAGAAGCAGGTGTACCTGACGGAATAACTTGCTTTGAGAAAAATGTGCATTTCCCTTAAATATGGACACAGCCCAGTGGGGCTTGACCCAGCAAGCCTGGGATCTTGGGAATAAAGTTTCAGGACGGTTAGGGTCTTTTCTAGCCATCATTACAGCCCCCATGTGAACTAGTGTCCCATCTCTGAGGCTACTTGCTGCTGCCTGGACTGTGTCAACCACCTCTTGCCCTCTCACATGCTCCCTGGTGACTGGGTGCTTAGCTCAGCCTGCTCAAGTGGGCCACTGCTTCCCTTCATTTCTCATGGTAACCCCCATGCTGATCAGCCAGGAGAGCCTGTGCTGCTGTGCAGAATGGTGAGTTGATCAGGAAGGGTCAGTGAAGTCCTGTCCCCTGACCCCTCAGTGTCTTATTGGGGAAAGAGGGCTTAGCTGATATGTATTCTCAGAGATGTAGGAAAGCATCAAATGCATAAAAAATCAGAACAGGGTTGTGCAATATGAGAAGATTCTCTGAGGACAGCGGTTTGGCCAGGCTATGAAATATTTGCTTATTTCTCCCAAGATGTACTGTCCAAAATTGCCTGTTATTAGTTCCCATGTGATATTTAAAACATGGGATTTTTTTTTTAGTTTCTAATAGTACATATGAGATATGAGCACTATAAAAGTAGAAGATATTGTCCACTATGAGATGACTGGACATGAACACAACTGGGAGCAACACAGGAGGGATTTGAAAGCAAACGCTCTTTCACATCAGCTGCATAGCTTTGGGCAGATTAGGTTTCCCGCATCTCAGAGCATTTTACTGGAGAGTGCTGGTCTATAAAAAGAGAATAATATACAATCTAGACACAGTGCTGGGAACATATCCCTATTACACAAGTAATAGTTCTAAATTCAGGATTCTGTTTTTTGTAAACCTGAACTTGCTATATATACCTGTGCTCCAAGTCTTTTTCGTGTGAAAAAAAATTGAAGCTGTCAAAGGAATATTCATTAACCAAGCAGTTAGAAGATGAAAGAGAGAGCTTATTGCAGAAAGAGCAAGTAAGTCCGCCTTCAAAGGAGATAGTATACCAATACAAAACTCAAGATGTATGAATAGGAAACATAACACAAAATCACAAAGTTTAGTTCATTGTGGGGGAAAAAAACAATATTCTCATATTCCAATATTCCAAATTAAGAGAAATTTTATATTTTAAAAATACTGTGCCTTCCACTCCCTGTTCGTGGAGTATCCCTCAATTTATTTAGCTCTTCCTAAATAAAAAATGATTTGTAATTTTATTGTACAACTTTAATTTCATTCCAAGGATATCTAAGTGAATTTTTATTTTGACTTTGATGATATAGAATTACAACAGATTTGTGTATATTGTCCTTCTATCCAATGTCCTCGCAAAGTATACTTTTAAATTTTAATCATTTATCTGCAAATTATCCTCAATTTTCCATTCCCTCCATCAGTAATTCATTTGCATTTCTAACATACTTCATTTCTTTGCTTGCCTTATTGCACAGCTAGGATCTGCAATAGCAAATATGGGCCTTTATGCTTTTCAGATTTTTTCAGAGTTTACATTTTAAAAGATTTCCTTAAGGGAATGATTTTTATTCACAGATTAAATTTATTTAGTAGAACAATATTCATATTTCTTGTTTCTGCTTCTGCCATTTTATTAATGAATGTGTTTATAGGAATATGACCATTTCATATACATTTTCAATCTAATGTCCTAATCTTGTTTCTGATATCCCCTTATCATTTTTAATGCATGTCATCATGTATTAATACCAATTTTTAAAATTCTTATTTGGATTATTTGAACCATCTTAAGTTTTTCTTGCTGTGATTCAACAGAAAAAAAAATATTTTGCTTGACTCATATCCTTTATTTAATATTTATTTTTTCTTCCATTAATTTCTTTTCTTTTCTTTATTATTTGTTTCAGAGTGCCTTCTTTGCTCCCATTTTTTAAAAAAATAGGATTTAATTTGTTGTCCTGCATGTTTGTATTGGAAATAGTCACACTCTCTTCTATTTTAAAATATAAATTTCCCACTAAGAAACGTGTTTTACAAACAAAATCCAATGGTTTATAAAAGCATGATACTTCATAACACAGAAGGGTTTTCTTGGAACATGGTTAAGTGAAATTTTTGAAAATCTATCAGTGTAAATAAACACAATGAGAAGTAAAAAAAAAAAAAAAAAAGATCATCTCAATAAACATAAAAACTAGTAGACAAAATCCAGCATACATTCATGATAAATACCCCTAGCAAAGTAGAAATATAAAAGAATGTCATTAACCGAATAAAATGAATCTATAAAATAACAAAGAACTCACAGATAAGGAAATTCAAAAGTACCTCTTGTGGGGCGTATGATAGAGACTGTTCTGGAAGGCTGTCCTGCCGGAGTACAGCACAAACCTGGGTGAATAAGTAGATTAGAAAGAAAGGAAACAAAGGCTCTACATTTGTTAAACCCGCAAGAGAAAATAAAAGCAAAGGTCAGTCAGGTCACAGAGCCTTATTAAATCAGCGTCTGGAATGGAAAATGCCTGGGGCGTCTACACAGTGGGGAAATGAAAATTAGAAACCACAATAAATTGAGACATCTGAACGGTGCTAAAGTGGCTTCAGGTCAGAAACGCTCCCTGATATTGACTCGCTGGTGAAAAAAAGGTAACTTAAACCCGTATGAATTTCCAAACAATAAAAACCAAATGAAAGAATGTTTTTAAAACAGAAAACAAGAGCTGAATGGAGTGAGAATCAACAGACCCAAGAAAATATACGCAGATCCCGTGGGCAAAAAATTGGAGTGAACGAAACAAAATTTATAAGAATCACGTATGAAAGGTTTCGGATGCTACATGACGAACCCTAAACGTAAGGAAACCACAAGGGCTCATGGTTAAAAGGAACCACAGAAAACGTGTGCAAATGAACAGATGAGATTAAATCCCACCTCAAAGGGATTTGACGCTACGCGCCAGAGGCCTTAAGAGAAGGGGGACTGGGGCGTGGCACGGCTGCCGCAGAGCCGGACAACGGCGTGCGGGGCGGGGCGGCGCGGGGCGCGGGGCGCGGAACAACGGCGAGAGCCGGCGGGAGCCCGAGGGGCACGCAGGGAGCGAGCGCTTCCCCCGGAGGAAGTCCCGGCGCGCCTGCGGCGGAAGCGGAGGGGAACACACAGCCAGGGGCACCAGGAAGGAGGGCGGAAGAAGAAGAACGCACTTCCGGGAAGGAGCCCCGCCCCCCCGCCCTCCCGGGCCTCGAGCCCGGACTGAAAAGACGCCGCGGGCGCCGCCGGGCGGGTCCGGCCCCATTTCGGGGCGAAGAACCTGCCATGGAAGAGCCTGCAGCTCCCACAGAGCCCCACGAGGAGGCAGGGGCCCCTACGGGCGCCGAGGCAGCAGAGGGGGCCGCCCCCGGGCCCCGCCTCCCTGCGCCGGAGGTTCCGCGGCCGCCCGCGGCTCCAGGCCCGGCCCCCTTTGGAGCGTCAGGGCGGGGGCCTGCGCGGGCCTCGGGGGGCGGGGCCAGGCCGCGCTGCCTGCAGGGGCGCAGTGGCGGCAGCTGGACGAGGCAGGTGGTTTGCAGGTATTATCTGTATGGGGTGTGCAAGGAGGGGGCGAACTGTCGCTACTCTCATGACCTCTCCGGCAGGCAGCCGGAGCGCCAAGGCCGCGGATCGCCCCCCCGGGCCTCTGCAGACAGAGGACCCAGTACGGCTGCGCGGAGTGAGCCCCTGACTCAGGAAGCAGTGGAAGCCCCCCCTGTTGTGTCCTCACGCTCCTCGTCTCGGATTGGCTCAGCTGCTGAAAGGGGTTTCTTTGAAGCTGAGACAGACAAGGCAGGCGCCGAAGCAGCTGCAGCAGGTGCAGAGTCCTGGGGAGATGCCATTGAGTTTGTCCCCGGTCAGCCCTACAGGGGCCGGAGGGTTCCTTCTGTCCCCAAGCCTCCTGTACAAAGCTCATTGACTGAGGAGCAGGTGGCAGTGGGCACGAGGAAGCAGCTGTGTCCCTATGCTACTGAAGGACGATGTTTTCGTGGGCAGAATTGTGCTTACCTCCATGGAGAGGCTTGCGACATGTGTGGGCTGCACATCTTGCACCCCTTGGATGCTGCCCAGAGAGCCGAGCATATAAAGGCCTGCATTGAAGCGCATGAGAAGGACATGGAACTCTCGTTTGCTGTGCAGCGCAGTATGGACAAGGTGTGTGGAATCTGCATGGAAGTTGTCTATGAGAAAGCCAACCCCAGTGATTGCCGCTTTGGTATACTCTCCAACTGCAACCACACCTACTGTCTTAAGTGCATCCGTGTGTGGAGGAGGGCCAAGCATTTTCAGTACAGGATCATTAAGTCGTGCCCACAGTGCAGGGTCACCTCCAACTTTGTCATTCCCAGTGAGTTCTGGGTAGAGGAAGAAGAAGAGAAGCAGAAACTAATTCAGCAATACAAGGAAGCAATGAGCAACAAGGCCTGCAGGTATTTTGATGAAGGCAGGGGTTGCTGTCAATTTGGAGAAAATTGTTTTTACAAGCATGCATACCCTGAGGGCCCAGGCGTGGAACCCCAGGGGCAGGCTGCAGAGGAGCCCCAGGGGCAAGCTGCAGCCGAGCCCCAGGGGCAAGCCGCAGCCGAGCCCCAGGGGCAAGCCGCAGCCGAGCCCCAGGGGCAAGCTGCACAGGAGCCTGAGGGGCAGGCTCCAGAGGAGCTCCAGGGGCAGGCAGCAGAGGAGCCCGAGGGGCAGGCTGCAGGGGAGCCTCCGAGGCAGGGTGGTGGGGCATACAGCACTTACTGGAATCAACTTATGGAGCCTGTGCATGTGAGAGCAGGAAGCATATCCTTTAGGAGATTTAAAAAGGAGCTTGTCACATGGAAGCTGGCCAATTGGTTGTTTAAGCATTTTCTTTCACTGGGGGGTGATGCCTGCTTCTTCTCCAAGGAACTGTGGGACTTACTTCAGTATGAGCTGGAAGAATATTTTAATTTGAATCTGTAACCTCGTGATGTGGCATGTGGTTTAATCTGCTGAGGCTTTGTCTTCGGATATTACTTGTGTTCCTTTATTGATATGTGTATCACTTGAAGTGGCTCTTGGAGCAGTTTTTGTATGGTGTCCATCTCTGTTTTCTTCCACAATTCCCATTGATTTCCCTCCTAGGATTATGGTGTTTTGCTGTGTTAAAAAATGGTGAAAATCCTTGAAGTTGCTGTTTGGTGAAGTGAATATCACCCTTAGCTTATGTTTTATTTTGTCACCTTTGGTTTGAACATGATGCACTCAGTTTAAGATTAATGTTTACATATTTCCACACTCATTTTGAAGTGTGAAGGGAGACGTCTTAATGGGTGAAGCTGCTTTTTGCTACCACGCCCTTCAGAATGGAGCCCTGTGGGGTCTTGTGGTGCAGTTGCACATCTTTGTTTGTTGTCCATCTGGTCCCTCATACCCTGTCAAGTGCAATCTTTAGCTTGTGGTTATCTTATCATTTCCTGTTTTACTTGATGAGAACCAGTCCATATGTTTACAAGTTTTTATCCTGTTTGGCTTGACGTAAAAAATATTTATATTTGGAAGTATATATTTAAGAATTTATTTATGTGTGTATAAAATTAATGTATTTGAGAAATATATTTAAAAGAATATGTATATGAACATATATATGTTTATGTAATAAAATAAATGCAGTTCTGGAAGTCCAAGGTCAAAGACTAACAGGATTGTCTGTTGAGAATTCGCGGTGTGTGAATAATCTCTGTCCCTGCATGGCCTTCTGTGATTAGAGTCTAAAGAAAACAGCTGTTGAGACGGTTTTGGCAAAGTGTGCAGACACAGATCCTAACAACTTTACAGAACATGATGCTGGCAATTCCTATGATAGCATTAATAGTTAACGTTTCTATTCTAAATGCAGAAATCCAAGTTCCTTTGGAGTTTGACATTATCTCATTATCCTTTTTAACAGCACAACCTCAGGGCTCAAATACACTGTACTTTATAGTCATTATTTTATCTCTAGCCTTTCCAACCTAGGAGCTTTTGGCAAAAGTTTTCAACGTGTAAGTAAAAAGATTATAAAAGTAAAAGAAAATATTAAAATACTGAAATAATTCAGAATACAAGATTGGAGAGAGAAAAGAATGAAGTGTAGATAGGACCAAAAACTCAATGCAGTAGTAATATGGAAAATTTTAAATGCAAATACACTATAATTAGATGCAATGAAGAGAGATTATCAAATTTGAAGAAAAACTGAAATTATATGCAATATAAATACACACTTAAAATATCAGAATGCAGAAATCTTGAAAGTAATAGAACAGATGGAAAAATTAGAAATGCTGTGACATTTTTATATATGAAGTCCATTATTAAAGATAAATGCATTGCTCCAGATGAAGAGGAAAGCTGTATAAATATGTACAATTTACCAGGGAGATTTAACCTTTCCTAGAATTTTGTATACATTTTAGGACATAGCCTTAATATGGATGTAAAGAAAAAATAGAAAAATCCAATGTATTAGTGGACAATTTTAATACATCTTTTTCAATAACTGAATAAGCAACAGTTTACGGTAAGTAAGGTTGTAGAGATTTGAACAACCCAATTTTAACAGTTGGCCTAATCTGCATAGAATACGGTATACAGGCAGCTGAAAATAATCTGGGGCCTGAGGCCTGAGGCCCAGAAGGTGTGACTATCCAATAAAAACAGGATACATTTAGAATTTAGGCCATGTATAAGGCACTTTTTAAAGCACTAAACTCTCAGAAGAATTTTTGGAAGTACTAGAGATATTTTTTCTTATTGTCCTGATGAGGTAAATGAGGTAAAGGTTAAAGTACTTGAGCATGAAGGCTCAAAACTTGAGTCTGGGTACTGACCTTGTTAGGGAAGACCTGAAGGAGGTGTTTTAATGCCGAGCCTGGAAAACCTTGAAAAATGTCTGCTAGCTTACACTGCTCAGTATGGTGAAGTGCTGAGGTTTTATTCAAATGATACGGGGAAATTTACATCATCATAAAATTCAAGAGATACAGTGAAGCAAGTGTTAATGAAGATAAAGGGGCTAGGAGACAGATTCAGTAGGACCCCAGCTCTGCTTCTCATCACATAGTCTTGAACAAGTTACTTAAATTTTCTAGACCTCGGTTTCTTCATTTGGGAAATGGGTGCAATACTGTAATTTTGCAGGGTTCGTGCGAGAGTCAAATGTAGTCTGGACCCAGATCTTGGAACAGAGGAAGCATGTGTAAAGTATTATGTATAAAAGTGGGATTGCGGGGTGGGGGGCTGAAAAAAGCTTGCACAAGAATTCGTACGTCCTTCTTTTGGGTAATCTTTGGATTGTGTGTTAAGGTAACATTATTATTTCATGATTAATTTCATAAGAAAGGGATATAATGCACTCATAATCATACTTCAAATACGAGTGATTTTTTTTCAGGAAAAATAATTACGTTAAAACTATAAATAGGCTATTCAAATTCCTTAAAATATAAAAAATATCAACATCAAAATACTAATGTATTTTTTGTGTCAGATGCCTACCTGTGGAGACAAAATAGCAAATAACAAGATGATTCTAAGAAATTGGGGTTCCCTGCTCCCTCCTCAGCCAATTCAGAAAGAGAAGAAATAACACAGACCATCCAGTAGGGCTGGGAGAAGTGCTGCAGTCAGGAACAAAGGACCCCGGCCACACACGTTTTCTCTGGGGGCTCATTCAGAGTGTGTGGTGGGCTCCTTTCCCAGTGGCTGTCCTGGACTGAGCCATGGGTCTACACAAAAGGTATTATTCTTCCTACCACGATAAAGCCTGAGTAAAGTAAGGATGATTTGCTTATGCTTTACACGTCTAAATTTGGTGTGTGAATGGGCTTAAAATATGCTTAAGAAATTTTACCTAGAAATCTCTCTCTTCGAAGTCATTGGAACGACTTTGGTTCGCAGTTCACGTCATTGAATCCATTTTCTGATTTTCACTGACCTAAATGGAAGCATTTCCAGTCCACAATCAATGCCCATATGATTTTCCAGTTTTCATTTTTGTAAGCACCTTCTGCCTCCACAGCTGATGTTAAGCCACAGCCTCTTTTGTGAGATGGGCTTGGGGTGTTGAGTGAGAAAAGAGGTGTTTAGAAAGTAACTCAGCACTAGTGCAAAGAAGTAGATTTATACATGTCATAGTTTTTGCCATGAAATTATATATAAATAGATATAGGTTTATATATACACCACACTTGCCAATGTTGATGGAACACACAACAAATAATTCAATTTGATCACAATGAAAATCTCAAATAGAGAAACTGAAAACAACACAGGCAACATTCTCTGATGCCAATAAAAGAAAATAAGCCATTACCATCTGAAAATCATTTTGAATGTCCAGAATAACTTGATAAAAGTGAATTTAAAATCACTTAGCAGAACAAAATATAAAATTAAGGAAAATTTATACACATCATAACCTATAAGATACTGCCAAATCTCTGCTCTGAGAAAAACTCCTAATTTTAAATGATATACATTTGTTAGAAATACAAATAACATAAATTGACATCCAAATTGCATTTTAAAGAAACCATGATGTGTGAGTATATACTTGTGCGTGCACATACACATGCACACAACTAAGGCAAGAAGGTATTAATTTTAAAGTACAAAGGGCAATGGAAATATAAAGACTAGTACTTTGGAGAAATCAATAAAGAGATAAACTGTTAATAACTTAATCAAATAAGGAGGATAGTGAAATTTCACAAAATTGGGAATGATTACACAAAGTAGGAAGTAATCAGAGATAAAATGACACAAAAGAAATAGGAAGGAAATCATTGTTACATCCAAGGCATTTGAAAATAGCACTTGCAAATAAAGATACTTAAAATTATCAATGTGAATATAATTATTGAAGCAGCAGTCGAGAAGACAAATCTTTTTAAAAAGTGATTGCTAATGAAAAATTAAAGTTATCAGAGACATGCTCACTTTCCCACCACAAAAAAAGAGCAGCAGAAAACACTTAACTCAGATATTTTCTAAAACTTTTAAATTCAGGTATGTGCTACTGGTAATTGAGAATTAAATTTCTCAATTATTTATATGATTAATTTTGGAAGAAAGAAAATTAAAAATTTTTTAAATTATGATTAATTTTATTTTCTTATTGTTGCTAGAGTGTTTGGCTTTATAAAATGTGTGATAAATAAGTTCATATAAGAAAAACTTATTAAATAATGGAGTTCACTATTATGTGCCAATTTCAACTTACATGAAAGGTCTTGGAACCTATTGTTTGGGTAAAACAAGGTCCTACTGTATAATTCAATCCTATATAAACCATTCCATAGAATTGAAGAAAGGAATGCTTATATAACTTATGAATGGCACATAACCATCATATCTAAATGTAACCAATGCAGTACATGCAAAGATTGCCATAGATCAATCTCCTTTATGAATATTAATGCAAAAAATTTCAAATGAAATATTAGCAAATAAAAAGCAGCAGAGTGGAAGAATAAGACATCATGAAGAAGTGGGTTATATTTCATGGAATTAAGGATGAAAAAATATTTTAAGCTAATATATGTTGAAAGAAATAATCATACAAGCATCTCCATATATTAAAAAAAAGAAAACTAAATTTACAATCAAAGTTACTAACATATATACTATAAATATATATGATATATGCATATAATATGATATATACTTATACATATATTACCCAAGCCTATAAGTTTTAAAAATGTACACTTTCACAAACACACATATCTAGGGAAATCAGAAAAAAAAGAAATGAAGGCAAAAATTAAATAAAAGTGAAAAATAAAAATATTAAGCATAAAGGCTGATTAAACCATTTTATAACTTAAGAAAATGATGGAAAAATAGAAACAAAAAGCATGTACACTGCACATGTAGGAGGAATTCAACACAAATAGAGATTATATTAAAGAAACATAAGAAAAAATATTACAACCAGGTATAAATCAATGGATAAACATGCAAGAAATGTGTAATTTTCTAGGCATAGAAAATATATTCAACATTTGCTAGAAAATGTATTAAACTTTGCCTTACCAGATAAAATCACTGAAATTAGTTATTCAAAAATTGCCTAAAAATAGAGATTTTCCATAAACCTTTAAAGAACAAATCATCTCAGTGTTATTTAACACAACCCAGAAATTAGAAAAACAAAAAAGGCTATTTTCATTTTTATTTATGAATGACACATAATTTTAATTCACAGTGTAGCCAAGGTAGTACACTCCCACACATACACACTCATTCATACACAAAAAGTAGTGATCAAACTTATCAATAATAATGCAAAAGTAAAAATTTACAAAAATAGCATATGAAAATATTTCAGCATTTTTATCCCTTTAGTAAATCAAAGTAAAGTGATCATATAATTGTCTCCTTTGATGGGGCAAAGACTAGAAGATCCCCTCTCTCCACCACCAATTGACATTGTTTTGAGTATGCAATTTTAGACAAAATTTTAAAAAAGACATACACAAATTTAAAAGAAAAATGTAAATTCATCTCTCTGAGTAGTTGAAATGACATTGTATGTTGAAAATCCAAGACCATCTAGAAAACTTTAAAAAATAAAAATGAGTGAGGTGCTAAGAAAAATTAACTTGATAATAAATTTCATATTATAAAACTGCAACCAGATAGAAAATGTAATGTAAGACCTATTTTGTGACTATAATTAAAGTGCATAGGTTTCAAAATAAATGTGAAAAACTGTGAAAGTAATATATAAGCACTTCAGAGGAATCGTAAAGAATGCTTGAAGAAATGAACATTTATACCCTGTAATTTGATTTAAAAAAAACTTGATATCACAAATATGTCAATTCCTTAAGTACATTTAGTATTTGGAAAAATTCTTAAAATTTAGAGTAAATTAAATTATAAAAAGATCATTTATAACTAAGCAAGCTATCGTGAAAGTTCATATGTAGAAGGGAAAAAAAAAGCCAAGAAAACCCAAAAGTTTTAAAATTGAAAAATAAACAAAGTCAAGATCCCTGACAAATCTTACAACATATTATATGTCAGCAATTTACAGAGGGAGATACGGGCATTTGAATTGACAGGTCAAAAATGTCCATAAGTGGAGGAGCAGATGTTGCTCAAGTGGTTAAACACCTGCTTCCCATGGATGAGACCCTGGATTTGATCCCCGGTAACTCCTAAAAAACAAAACAAACAAAGGAAAATTGGCAACTCTCATTGGGGAGCAGATGTAGCTCAGTAGTTGAGCACCTGCTTCCCATGTACCAGGTCCTGGGTTCAATCTCCCGTACCTCCTAAGAGAGAGAGAGAGAGAGAGAGAGAGAGAGAGGGAGGGAGGGAGAGAAATGTCTATAAGTAGATACAAATTAATTTGGAAATTGAGTTTATGATAAAGATATCAAAACTAACTTGGGGGAGGCGGCTGTGGCTCAATCAGTGGGGCTCCCGTTTACCATATGGGAGGCCCCGGGTTCGGTTCCCGGGGCCTCCTGGTGAAGGCAAGCCCGCCCGCACGGCGTGGTTGGCTGACCCAGCGAGCACAAGCAGCAAGGGGGGGATAAATGAATAAATAAATAAAATCTTTAAAAAAAAAAAAAAAAATATGACCACTTTAAAATGAGCCTGACACATATCTGTTCAAGTCCCTGCTTTCAATTCTTTTGGGTATACACGCAATGGAATATATTCAGCCATCAAAAATGAATGGAGTTCTGATACATGCTACAACATGGATGAAACTTGAAAACATCATGTTACGTGAAACAAGCCAGACACAGTAACAGATATTGTATGATCTTGCTTACAATACCAGGAACAAGGAAATTCATAGGTTACAAGGTACGAGGTGAGGGAAGGGAAAGTTAACTGCTTAATGGGTGCAGAGTTTCTGTCTGAGGTGATGAAAAGTTGGGGTAACGGATGTTGGTGATGTTGGACAATATTGGGAATGTAATTAGTATCACAGGATTGTACACTAGAAAGTGGTTAAAATGGGAATTTTAGTATACATGTTACCACAATAAGAAGTTAAAAACTAAAATGACCCTAACATATTTCACCCTGAGCAAAACCAAAAGATAAGTATCAAAATACAAAAAATAAATGTAATCCATAAAATGGCACAAGGGTCTATTATCATAATTATAAAATGTCCAATAAAATAGAAAGAAAAATCCAATAACTTAATAAACCAATTATCAAAATGTATGCATACAGCTTTCACAGAAAATGCAAATGCAAAGAGATTTAAGGATAGGAAAATTTATCCGACATTGCTGCTAATAAGAGGAGAACTTGCTAAAACTGCGCAGAGTTTCCATTTTCTCCTACCAGTTTGTCAAGACCCAATTGTCTGGATACAGACTCTGTTGGTCAGGGCTGGGGGGGAAGCGCCCCTCGCCTATTGCTTATCGGGTGTAGTTGGTACACCCGACATGAAGGCTACCCGGCTATGTCAATCAGATCATGAATTAACATATACATACCCTTGACCCTGCAATTCTAAACTTACATATGTGACTTACAGATTAACTCTACACTTATGAAATCATGCAAGTACAATGAGTTTAATTACAGCCTTCATTGAATCAGATTGTAAATGACTGAAAAATCAAACAAAGAACTGGTTTAATAATTTCATAGCCATATAGTGAAATAGTGTGAAGTCATAATTAAGAAGTAAATGAACAAACAAATGAAAATAGCATGAGGAAATCTGTAAAGGCGGACATGAAAATATATGGTGGTAAGTAGGAAATAAAAGTGCAGAAGTTTATAGAATTAAATCACTTGTATATACAGGCAGTAAATTATATATATAATATCTTTGTTTTTGTATGCATATAACTTTCCCAATACATGGAAAAACAATAAATCATTTGTATTTGAAAGAATATTTTATTTAAAATATATGTGTGTATATATACATATATATTCATATATAAAACAAAAAATATTTAAGTGAACATAGGAAAATATGTAGTCATACACACATACACATGAGTATATCTAAACTAAAGTAAACGCAAAGATGAAAATTAAATGTCAGTGTTTAATACTTGTAGCTGCTTTGTGGGTATGGATTGTGTGGGGAAAAAGATGCAAATTTGTGGTCCATGAGACTGGCATGAGAAAAATTGTTTAAGTGCTTTCCGATGTAACAGATTCTCAATGTAAGGTCTAACAATGAAAGGATCTGCTGGCAATCACTATGACAACAGAGCTGGTTTTAGGGGCTCCCACAGATGTGAACACAACTTTACTGAAAAGGCTTGGTGCTGTCTCTTATTGTCATGTAATAATACAATCTGGGACTCAGGTACACAAGTCTATATACTCAATACCTTTTATTCTCCTGAGCCTCTCTAAAGAAAGTATTTCTTGAAAAATTATTGAATCAGTTACTAATAAGCTTGGCAAAGCAGAATAAAAATATTAAATTTGTAGGGAGGCAAGAAAAAGGATAATGAATATAGAACAGCAGAACAAATAGAAAGTAAACATTACAATACTGTAAGTCAAACACAATACAAAAAGATTTTCTAGATTTCTTTATATGAAAGTTAATTTTAAGGCAAAAGTGTTAGAATAAATGAGAAAACATCAAAGCACCTGAAAATTAAAAGCATTTTAAATTTGTATTCATATAATTAGACTTAAAATATACAAAGAAAAAACCAAAAGAACTAATAGGGGAATACTAAAACCTACAAGATTAGTGGATAATTTTAATGTACTTTATGCAGTCACTTATTTAAAAAGCAGTAAGGATAGAGTAGGTTTGAAAGAGATAATGAATACATTGGATATAATTGTCATGCTTAGAATGCTATTTGATTCTTTCATTACAGATGAGCCAGCCACAAAGGTAAGAGCTGAGCAGGCTTGAGCTGATGGGGATAAATACTGAGGAACCATCAGGCACTTATCTGTCCATTTTAACTACCTCTGTACAAGGGACCACTGCTCTACTACCTGGATCATGCCTACTCCCTCAGATTTTGCAAAGACGTTCTTATTATGCTCCCATGTTTCTTGGATCCATGGGTCAGCCTGCTTAACTGTGGCTCTGCTTATTTCTTCCCTCATGGTCTTTGATCTCCCCTGATGGTTGACACAGAATGTTAGTTTGGATCCTCTGAGAAGAAGACACAAAGACAGGATTAAATGTATAAGGATTTTATTTGGGGAAATGCCCATGATAGAAAATGAGTAAGGAGCTGGGGAGGCTGGGAAAGCTTCCAAACCCTGATGCAAGCCTGACTCAGTGAAGGGAAAAGAGAAGAAAGATATGATGGAAGCATCTTAGACAGCTGTGTAGTTTAGGGGAGGCCCAGGCTATCTGCGAGTCCTTAAGCCAAGGCTGGCCATAACCAGAATCCCATAATTCTCAAAAATAGCCCTAGCCACATTCAGTACTTAGCTGGGAGCAGCTCATTGGAAGCAAAGCTTTGATGTATATATGGTGATAGATTTCAGAGTTAGCAGCCAGGGCTCTGGGTCACCTGAACTCCCTGAAGTTGGAGGTCCTCCAGGTGAATTCTCATGACCATTAAATGAGCCAAGAGGTCTTGATGTTCCTCCCATGCTGCTATTCAAGTCATTGGATAAATTGTTAGATCTTATCCATTAACCCACCTTTGAGATGCTTAGACTCTTAATAGGGAAAAGGGCTTAGAGTAGCCAAACAGAGAATCAGAACAGGTCACACGTTCTCTGAAAATCTGATTAAAAATAGGTTGCTCCAAAATATCAGGGTACAGGAGTAGGATAAGGCAATTGGAGCAGATCCCCTAAAGAAGGAAAATTTTGACCAGACCTGTAGATTTTAAGGACTTTCTCCCAAGCTACATTGCTCATCTTTGGACATGACACATTTCCTGTTAGATATATATCTACTAATATTTATATTTTAAAAGGTACCGTTTACATAGACTATCCCAAATAAGAGACAGAAGAGACACTGGATTGTGCTTGGAGAAGTTGAACTATCTTCTGGCCCTGGCACATGGAGGTTTGGAAGCAAACATTCTCTCTTATCTTACTAGTTGGGCAAGTTAATTCAATGTTCTATAGTTCAGTTTCCTCATATGAGAAGAAATGGATAATGTAACCTCATTTGTAGGGTTCTTCTGAGGATCATATGAAATCTATATGAAGGGGAACAACTGGAATCTAGACACGGTATAAACAAAGGATTCTTGAGTGTTTGGTCCTATGATGAGCATGGTCAACATATTCAAGTGTTTCAGTTTGCTCACTGCTAAAGCAAATACCATGCAATGGGCTGGCTTAAACAACAGGGATTTATCGGCCCAGTTTTGAGGCTAGGAGAAGTCCAAAATCAGGGTGTCAGCAAGGTGATGCTTTCTCCAAGAGGACTGTGGTGTTCTCTGTCCTTGGCTCCTCTATCACATGGCAAGGCACATGGTGGCCTCTGCTGGCTTCTTTCTCTTCTGGGTTCCATTGACTTTCTGCCTCTGGCTGCTCCTTCTGGCTTCATCTCTCTGTGTGACCTTCCCTATAAGGCCTTCCGTAAGAGAATTAAGACCCATCCTGATTCAGATGGGCTCACATCTTACCTGAAGTAACCTCATCAAAAGGTCCTATTTATTAAAGTTCACACCAAAAGGAATGGATTAAATTTAATGGCATGTTTTTCTGAGGTGCATAGCTCCAAAACACCACATCAAGGAATTGTACTCCACCAATATTTTGTGAGTGAAATCTTTGGAGATTATCTCCACAGAAATAGTGAATTAGGCAGGAGGCATATTAATCCCATGTTCCCAAAATTTTAATAGATAGGAAATTTCAATTTAATAGAATAACTGTTGAAACAATTACATTTCAAATCTTATAAATTCCTTTTAATTTTCTGGAAAAAAAAATAGCAAAACGCTAGGTATGTTGTTTGGGGCACCTGGAAAGAAGAGATATCAAAACAATAATTTTTTTCCAAAGAAAATATATAAATGGCCAATAAGCACATGAAAAGATGCTAAACATCAGTGGTCATCAGGGAAGTGCAAATCAAAACCACAACAAGATACCACACCGCACCCATTAGGATGGCTATTGTTAAAACAAACAAACAGCAACAACAACAACAACAAAAAAAAACAGGACATAAGTGTTGGCAAGGATGCAGAGAAATTGGAATCCTTATAAACAAATGGTGAGATTGAAAAATGGTACAACATCCTAGAAATCAAGTTTTCAGTTCCTCAGAAAACTGAACAAAGAATTACCATAGGACCCAGTAGTCCCAATTCTAGGAATTAAAAGCAAGGACTAGAACAGATATTTGTGCAACCAATGTTTATAGCAGCAGTATTCGCAATAGACAAAAGGCTGAAGAGCCACAGTGTCTATTGACAGAAGATTGGATAAATGAAATGTGGTGCATGCACACAAGGGAAGACTATTCAGTCATAGAAAAGGAATGAAGCTCTGATACCTGCTATGTGGATGAACCTTGAGGACAACATGTTGAGTGAAAGAACTCAGTTGCAAAAAGACAAATGTTGTATCACCTTACTCACATGAAGTACCTAGGAAAAGCAAATTCATACAGACAGATAGTAGGTTACAGGTTACCAGGGTCTTATGTGAGGGTAATGGGAAGTTATTGCTTAATGGTACAGAATTTGTTTGACATGATGGAAAATTGAGGTAATGGATGTTGATGATGGTAGCAAAATATTGTAAGCATAATTAATACCTCTTAATTGTACACTTGACATTGATTAAAATGAGCTATTTTGAGTTTTATATGTTACTCCAATTAAAAGTTTTAAAATAGAGCAATACACTTAGCGAAAAGAGCTTGATACTTAAAAAGATATACGGCATGATTTAATTTATATAAAGTTAATGATTAAGAGTCAAACCAAAATTATTGTGATAGAAAACAGAACGTTGGTTACCTCTGTGGATGGGGACATGAGAGAGCACTCTTGGGTGGTGGAAATGTTCTGTGTCTTGAGCAGGGCGTTTCGCATAGGTCCAGGCATGTGCTGCAGTTTGCTCTGATGGCGCATAAGAGCCAAATGTGTGCATCTCTTCCCAGCTCTGCGTTCTTTAAGATCATTTGGTGGCTTGAAATTGGCCAGGGTAGGAGTGCTTACACCATAAAAATTGGCAAGCAGTACAAATCGTTGCACTGTTTTACACCATTGCACAGATCTATACATCTGTCCAAAGTCATTAAATCATAAGGTCTCAAGGTCTGATCACTTCACAGTTCATACATTTTATCTCAATAAAAATAATAATGGAAAGGTGCCATCCACTTCTGCTTTATGGCAGACCTCAAGAGCAAACTGAGGCTCAGCTCAAAAAAGCTGGCTAAATTATAAATGTCTTACTTTTGGTGGCGTAAGAGCTGTGGAAGCAGCAAAAGCTAAAAGAACGAAAATACCAGAAATGATTGGAAATTGCAGGAGTACACTGAGTATCTACTACTGCTCTTTTCTTTGAGTATTTTATGAGTGATATTTAAGACTTGGGGAAGAGAGCTACTACAAAAATTTTAGTAGTCACATGGGTATGAATGAAAAAAAAAATGGAAATGAAAGGCTTTAGCTAATTTCTCAAGACATTTTCTTAATTCTGAAGCTCCACCCAGTGGCAGAGGAGCCTAAAAAGCTCAGCCAAAATCTTTTTAAGAGCCAGGAATCATTTTCCTCAGTCCCAGGCACCGAGGAAAGAAAATCCACTGAAGGAAAATCCTTCTGAAAACCTACCAGACTAGACTTAAAGTCCTGGAGAAAGTAAGTGATTGGCTGACACTGATGACCTGCAGTTGCTTTTTCCATGGGAACACACTGATTCTGTGTATAGATCGATGACAGGCTACAAATACATGCTTGTCTTTGGCATAAGAACAGTGCTAGAGGATAGAGAACATATCAGAAATTTTGGAGTTTGTGCAGGGATGCAGGAATAAAATTGGGTATTTTAAAAGCTTCAGAATATGTCAAATTCATAGGTCCATGTGGCAAGTAGTTAAAATTTTACAACAACAAAAAAAAAAACTTTTGAAAACCACACAACAAATATAGACACGAAGGTGTTCCAGATATTGGAGTTAACAGACATGGACTTATCCTGGCTTCAGTCTTTTATAGACCCCAGAAAATGATGTTCTTAAGCTAACACATTCCTGTGCATGTGAGCCTACTTATATGGGACCTTTTGGTTAGATTCAATCAAGGAACCTTTTGATTAGATCACTTTTGATTAGATCGTTCCAAAGGTTAAGGCCTTTGAGTAGATGGTGAGACACAGGGTGGGTCCTAATCCTTTTACTAGAGTCTTATATAAATGGAACACAGATAAAGAGAGCCACCATTTCACCCTGCCATGTGAGAGAGGACTCTAGGACCACCTACAGCTGCAGAAAGACAGAGAACCCCCTAGAGGCTGAGAGAGAGGCCGGAGGCTGTAGTCGGTGGAGCTGAAGAGGTGGCCCAGGTAAGACAAGCCATACGCCTGATTACCACAACCTGAGCTGGGGGACAAAGTAAGACTGGAGAAAAAGACAGAGTCCAGCCGCCATTTTGCTTTGTCATGTGGCAGGAGTCCAGGATCTGCCAGCAGCTGACCTTTGTGAGACAGCATCTCTGATGTTGCCTTGATTTGCACATTTTAACAGCCTTAGAACTGTAAGATTTTACCCTAATAAATTCCCACTATAAAAGCCAACCCATTTCTGGTATTTTTGCATTGGCAGCCTTTAGCAAACTAAAACAGAACATTTAACCAGTCAAAGGATCAAAGAAAAGAAACACAAAAGAAAATAAAATATAGTTTTGACCAAATAAAAATTAAAATGTTATATAGTTATACTAATAAGGTACAGCTAAAGCAGTACGTAGAGAGACACTTAGGAAAGAAACCAAACTAATGCAAATCATCTAAGAATCTATATCAATAAGCTAGAAGAAATCATCAAATCAAACTTTTAAAAATATAAGAAAATACAATAAAGATAAGCACACAGATCAATTACATAGAAAACAGAGAAACTCGATGAAGTCAAATGAGGGTTCATGGCAAAGGTTAATACATTTGATAACAATAGAAAGACTGACCAAGGGAAAAAAAGGCATAAAAATTTACCAATATCAAGAACTTAAAGGGGGTCATCATGAAAGATCCTGCAAAGATCATAACGATAAGTAGATGTTTTGAATATTGATATATCAATACTTGACTATTCTGATGAAATAGACAAATTCCTTGAAATATACTGTATTAGTCAGCCAAAGGGGTGCTAATGTGAAATACCAAAAATGGGTTGGTCTTTATAAAGGGTATTTATTTGGGGTAGAAGTCCATAAATACCAGGCCATAAAGCATTACGTTTCTTCTCTCACCACAGTCTATTGCCACATGTTAGAGCAAGACAGCTGCTGGCGTTTGCCAGGGTTCAGGCTTCTGGGGTTCCTCTCTTCCCGAGGCTGCGTTTCTCTCCAGGCTTAGCTCCTATTTCCTCCACAAGGTTAGCTGTAGACGATTAGGCAAACGGCTAGCTTCTCTTCTCCTTGCGCCTTCTTTCCAATATCAAAACTGCTTCTCAAAACACTGCTTCAACTGTCCTTTGCCTTGCCTTTTATATTTGATTCTCCACCCACCAAGGGGTGGGGCTCAACGCCCTAATCCTAACCTAATCATGCCCAGATTAACAGATCAGTTTACAAGCATGATTCAATTATATTTTTGGAATTCATAATTACATCAAACTGCCACATTCCACCCTCTGAATTCCAAAATTACATTACAATATTTTAAAAAACTTAAATCAGTAACAATCCAAGTACAAAATCATATCATAATCAGTTTAAAGAAATACAGTTCATCTTGAGGCAAAGTCCCATCTGCTATAGACCTTTGAAATTTACAAAACCATTTAACTGCTTCCAATACACAAATGGAAAGACAAAGGATAAGCATTTTCAATATCATAAGAAGAAATTGGGATGTTAAACATGAGTTATGGATCCTCTACAGTTCAGTATACCTGTAGGGCATCCTCCATTCGATTTCAAAGTCTGAGAGTCATTCTTAAGACGATGGTTTCTTCTCCTTGGGGCCACATGGGAACCCACCCTTTCCACAGGCTTGCCCAATGGCCATTTTCTTGGTTCCACCCTCATCGACCAAGCTTCAGACCTCACCCTCCAAGAGTGTTGGGGTGATTGCCACACCTTATCCAATCTTTGGGTTAGAATCTTAGCCCCACTAGCACAGTGAGGTGAAGACAACATTCCCCCTAACCTTTGGCATACAGGCTCAACCCTCTCAGAGCAACGAATTGACCACCTGGGCTTCCCTAACCTTTGGCATACAGGCTCAACACTCTCAAAGCAATAGGTTGACCACCTGGCCTTCTCTAATCCATGGGGGACAGGTACACCCCTCTCAGACCTATGGTGTGTTGACCTTAACCGCCCTAATCTTTGAGGAATGTGCTCCAACCTCTTTGCACCCTGGGGTGGCAAAACTCTTCCTGAACATCGGGTGGGGACATCCACCTTCTTCAACTGCTGGGGAAAACTCACCCTCTCTGCGCCATGCAGCATCAAAACTTTCTCAGAACATCTGGTAGGAACATCCACCCTCTTCAACTGCAGGGGCAAACTCACCCTCTCTGTACACATGGGTGGGGTTCCTCTCTTGGCCCAAGGAGATGTCTTAAGTCCAGATCTCTGCTTCCATGGTTTTCTTCTTAAAGCTGATTCTCCTTCAATCTCTCCTTTCCATGTCCTCTTTTGTCCAAGCTGACAGTGGTTTTGTTCATGCAGCTCTCTCAAAAACTTTGTTGGTTTAGCATGCAGGAAGCAGGGGTCCAAGCCATCAGACAGTAAGACTTTCCACAAGTCTCTCCAAGATAACTGCATCTTCAATTCTGGTTTACAAGTTTCAGGCTTAGCTAAGTCTTCAAATGGGGCACTCTCATCTAGGAATTTGATTTCCACAAACTTGGAAGTTCGAGAATCAGTTTCTGTTTTCTTTGTGCCCAAAAGTTCAGCCCTTAGTGTATTTCGCTCATCTAGTATTTTGCTATAAGCTGCAAGGAGAAGCCAAGCCACATTCTCTGAGTTTACCTTGGAAAGTTCTTCAGCTAAATGCTCTGGTTTGCCATTTTCAAATTCTGTCTTCCATATAACACCAGGAGTTAATCTTGTTAAGTTCTCTGCAACTTTAAACCATGGATCGCCTTTCCTCCAGTTTCCAATAATAGTTTTATCATTTACTTCTAAGGCATCATAGAAAGTCTCTTTAGCATCCATATTACTATCAACAGTCTCTTCAAAGTGGTCTAGGCCTTTTCCATCAAGCATTTCACAATTTCTCCAAAAAATACCCCTTACCCATTTACAAAACCGTTCCAACATTTTGGTATATGCAAAAGCACTACCCCACTCCTGGTACCAAATTCTGTATTAGTCAGCCAAAGGGGTGCTAATGTGAAATACCAAAAATGGGTTGGTCTTTATAAAGGGTATTTATTTGGGGTAGAAGTCCATAAATACCAGGCCATAAAGCATTAAGTTTCTTCTCTCACCACAGTCTATTGCCACGTGTTAGAGCAAGATAGCTGCTGGCGTTTGCCAGGGGTCAGGCTTCTGGGGTTCCTCTCTTCCTGGGGCTGCGTTTCTCTCCAGACTTAGCTCCTGTTTCCTCCACAAGGTCAGCTGTAGACGATTAGGCGAACGGCTAGCTTCTCTTCTCCTGGGGCCTTCTTTCCAATATCAAAACTGCTTCTCAAAACACTGCTTCAACTGTCCTTTGCCTTGCCTTTTATATTCGATTCCCCACCCACCAAGGGGTGGGGCTCAACGCCCTAATCCTAACCTAATCATGCCCAGATTAACAGATCAGTTTACAAGCATGATTCAATTATATTTTTGGAATTCATAATTACATCAAACTGCCACATATACAATTTACCAAAACTGGCTAAAGAAAATGGCCAGTCTGAATAGTCCAACATCAATTAAAGAAATTTATTTGGTTATGAATGTTCCATAAAAATACTTTGCCACTGAATTCTTCCCAACAATTAAAGAAGATATTTTAAATTATCTAATGAAAACTCCTTTCAAGAATTTAATAAGAGGAAACACTTTTCCAAGCCCATTTTATAAGGCAAACATAACCTTGATAACAAAACCTGACAAGGATACATCAAGAAAGGAAAAATAAAAGTTAGCTTCAATCTTAAACAAAATATCATTAAATAGAAAACAGAAATATATAAAGAACATACAGCACCATGAGCAAGTGCATTGTATTTCAAGAATGAAAGAGTGGATTCACATTTGGAAATAAATTAATATACTCATCATAGTTACATTAAAAGAGATAGAAGTCATATGGTATTCTCAGTAGAGGCAGAAAATGGTTTTTTAAAAAGGTCAACATCTATGTATGATACAAATGTTTAGGAAATAAATGGAAACTTCCTTAATTTGGTAAGTATATTTTCCAAATGATTACAGCATCTTGGTACTTAAAAGTAAAATATTGAATGCTTTCATTCTTAGATATGGAATGAGATAATGATGTTCACTATCATCTCTTTTTCTAAACTCTGTATTAGATGTAGTAGTCATTGCAGTAAGTGATAAAAAAATAAAGTGCATAAATGTTGGAAAGAAGAAATAAAACTATCATCATTCACTGAAAAAATGATCGTGTATGTCAAACATCCAAAAGAAGCTATACATTATTATAATTAATAAGGAACTTTTAACAGGCTGCTGGACACCAGGAAAATACACAATAATCTATTTTAATCCTATATACTAACCATACACGAATATCAGAATTTTATAATTATACCGTCTGTAGTAGCATCAGATAGCAGTTTGTGCCGTTTACAATGCTACACATCAAGAGGCTTTGCATCCAGCCTTGCTCTCTTGGACATTTGTTTCTTCCGTTAGATCAGTTCAGAGCTAGCCTGATAGAAGCTGAGACCCCCTCAGAGCAGAGCCAAGTCACTCGGCCCAAGCCCCTGACCATCCTGCCTGTTACAGAAGACGCATCAGGCCGTCCCTCCAGGACCAGCTGAGGCCAGCGCAGGGGAGCCTGAGCGCCAACCTGAATACACGTGAGAAACAATAAGCAGGTGTTTTGTTACATAACAAGAGCTGACATAAATCTAATGACAGATGTGCAAGAGCTCCACACGGAAACCTAGCAAGCACCTTGTTGGTGGTAAAGGGTGGGAGGTGATAAACCTTCACAACCTGCTGCATCATGATTTTTAAAACTCTCACCTGTGGTGAATTCAGATGGGATTCGGGTGGAAAGCGATTCATTGGCTTATAGTAAATCTAACATTTGAGAAAATTGGGCATATGGTTTTACAAGGATTATGGAGTTGCCTGGTTATTAATAAATACCATCTAAATGTAAAAGCGTTGAAGCATGGGATCTCCAAATAGCCTTTTCTGGCTGGAGTGAGGTGGGGCCACAGTTTTTTCTGTGGGTTTTGGATGGAGTCCAGCTGATGTCTAAATGTTCTCTGTCTTGCAAGGCCACCCTCTTCCTAGTCCTTTGGTGAGGGAGAATAGACTCGGGGGTGGGAGAACTTTTTGCCTCCATCTGTTAGCATTTCTGGGTTGCTGGCTTCTCCAGTACCAATCTGGGATATATAAGGGGGAAAAAGAGAACGCAGCACCATTTCATTCTTAAAGTTCTCATGTCCCTAACTGTTCTTCCTTCTTCTCTACGCCTTTCAGAGAATTCTTATGTTTGTATTTTATAAAATACATAGGGTTGTAACTCTACTTAGTGAAAGGGATATGGAGAAGTGTACATCTATTATATCTTGTCCTGAAACTACAAGTCACTCCAGTATTTTGACATATGTTGAGTCTTACTTTACAGAAAAGCACATCATCAATTTTGGTAAATATGTTATGTGAATTTGAAAAGAGTGTGCATTTTGTCATCTTCAAGGAGCTGTTTTCTCTATAAGAATTAAGTCAAGTTTGTTGACTGTTTTTGGATCAATTCTTTTATATCCTCCGAATTTGTGTGTGTTTGTTCTAAGAATTTGTGAAGAAAGTATGTTAACATTAACTTTCAAGGTAGAGCTGGTCACTAATTTAGTTTTTTTATTATAGAAATCACATTCAATTTAGTATTTTTATTAGAGAAGTTGTGAGTTCAGAAAACAATCATACATACCATAAAGGATTCCCATATATCACCCCACCACCACCACCTGCATTGATGCTAAATGGCAACAATGGGGAATATAAGTGGATCTAGGATATTTCATTTTGGAGTAATGAAAACTTAGTAAAATTGACTGAGGTGATGACAGCACAACTCTGTGCTAAAACCGAGTCATTGATTGTACATCTTGGATAGATTGTATAAGGCATAGGACCATATAATGCCGTGAACCCCATGGTGGATGACGGACTGTGGATAATAGTAAACATATGAGAATGTTCTCTCACGAACTATAGCAAATATATAGTACTAATATACGGTATTACTAATAGGATGGTGTGGCAGTTTGAGATTATTTATGAGAGATTATGCTTGTAAACTGGTCTGTTCCTCTGGGAAAGATACCCTTTGACTGTATTCGATTCAGCTGAGATGTCTTTGATTAAATTATGTTAAGATCAGGGCTTTGATTCGCCGTGTCAGTGGAGTGTAACTCAGGTTAAGTCCCTGCCCCCTTGATGGGCTGATATAAACAGGCACTCACTCAAGAAGACACACAGAAGAAGGCACAGGAAGAAAGAGGGCTCCATAGACACAGAAGAGGAGGGAACTTGGTCATTTCAGTCCTACAGAAAGGAGAAGGCTCCAACAGCTACAGCCCGGGGAGAGCTGAGCAATTCGCCTGATAGTTTGCAGCTGAAGAAGCCAGAGCATTGAGCAACTGAGAAGATGTGGAAAGAAACAAGCTCTCCAGCCTACAGCTGAGATCAGAAGAAGCTGGGTCCACGGAGCCTGAAGAGGAAGAGGAAGGCTGAACCCTCACAGACATCGGCAACCATCTTGCATCTTGTGGCAACAGACTTTGGTGAGAAAATACTTTTTATGGTATCTAAGTTGGACTCTTTAGGGCCTGGTAACTGTGAGCTTTTACCCCAAATAACTACCCCTTATAAAAGCCAACAGATTTCTGGTACTTTGCATCAGCAACCCTTTGGCTGACTAATACAGGTGGTTTGTGGGAAAAATACACCAAATGTAAGCTATGGACTGTAAATAATAGTAATATTATGATGATGTTCTTTCATCATTTGTAGCAAATGTTCCACTAATTTAGTTTTCATTTGACTTTAGGTGTTTTCATTTTACCTTCATTTTTAAGGATATTTTTGTTTGGAGAGAATTCTATGTTTGTATTTATTTTCTTTCAGAAGATAAGAGAAGATAACTGTCCATCTCTTTAATACAAATTTGTGTAGGACCTTGTTTCTCTGTATCATTTGAAGACTTTTTCCCATACTTTGCCCCTTACCTCTTGTATTCAACAGTTTTACTATGAAGTGCCTATTGGAAGTTTCCTTTATCTTTATCTTGATTGTGTTTCACAGTGATTCTGCAATCTTGCTTAATGTGTGCAACCAGCTTGAAGCTGGGCTCTAATTTCATGAATGTAAGAACTTTGCTCTATATATCATACATATTTACCAGGCTCTTTGGGTATTTTACACCGTAATTTTATTCTGTGGTTCATTCTGTATTATTTAAGAACCATATTCTAATCACAAATCTCTTTTCACTGTGTATAATCTGTTGTTTAATCCATCTATGGTTTTTAATATCAATTATTGTATTTTCAGTTCTGTAGCTCTCATGTGGTTCTTTTCTATGATTCAAAATCTCTGCCAAGATGTTTAATTATGTATTTTTCTTCTTTGAAAATATTGTGTGTTTATTTTAATGTTTATGCTTGATAACTCTACTATGGGGGACACCGTGGGTCCATGTCTACTGTCCATTGTTCTCTCAATTATATTGCCTAATCTACTTCTATAGCTGATTTGTCTTTAAATTTTGCTTCTGAAATTATATATGAAAATATTAGAGAGAAATTTTGATTCTTTTACTGGATAGAGGCACTGATGACCCAGACCACCTTAATTAAATTTTAGAAAAATTTGAAAGTGATTTTTATCCCTTTGAAGGTGGCCTATTTCTGGCTAGCCCTTATTTATACATTGTACCAGGGACTTATCTATATTCCATGAATCAGTCTAAGGTGTTCTCAACTCCTCAGCCTCTCAGCAACACCTACCAGAATTAGTGGACACTTCTACATCATGCCTCTTGATTTCCCTTTACCCATGGGGTTGCTTTGGTAGACTTCAAACTCCTTAAAACATATGTGTTATGTAATTCCAGTTTTTCAGATTGTTCTCAATGGGTGGGTGGGAGGTGATCTCAAGCACCTGTCTGCCACTGCAGGAAGGGCTCTACGTCTACCATATCTGTGCAAGTGCCTGACTCCCCGACACAACTAAGTGCTCATACATCCATTCTCAAATGCTCAAAAGATGTTGACAAAATCACAGAGGTCTAGCTCATAAGTCTTTTCCAAAACACACATCTTTATGCGTAAGGAAAGATACTGATGTCCACATGGTTTGTCCCCAAAAGCAAATGGAAAAATTACAAAACACAGAACAATGGAGAGGAAAATATTCTTAAATTTGTCCTTAATTAATCTCTTTCTCTTGAACCACATAAAATATCTGTCAAAAAAAAAATCAGTCTTCTCTCTCTACATTAGAGTATATCCAACCACTCCTCAACACCTCTACCACCACTCTGGAAAAAGCCACCATCGTTTCTAGCCTGAATTACTGCAATCATTTTTAAATAGTTTTCCTGCTTCCACCATTATACCCTAACACTCTAAAATTAGTGCAACAGCCATAATGTTCCACTTTAAACCTATTATGTCACTCTTCTGCCCAAAATTCTGCAACAGCTTTCCATCTCACTCAGAGTAAAATCTAAATGCCTCACAGCAGTTTATAGCAATGCCCCGAATTCATCTCATCACTTCCACCTCCATTGGACCACATCAGCCTCAATAGCCACCTTAGCATTCCCTGAATAAGGGGTAATTTTTTTTTTGGCCTTAGAACATTTACACTGGCTCTTCTTCTGCCTATAACTTATTGCTAACTCACTTTTTTTGAGGTAATTGCTCAAATGACACAATCTCATTAAAACCTACCCTGACTCCCTACACAAAATTGCAGCCCTTATCCCCTCTTTGACACTTTGATACACTTTACCTTGAGCTATTATTTTTATGAACCTATAGCACATTACTTCCTAACATATTGTATAATTTGCTTTTTTATATTTATTGTTGATTGCTTGACCCTTCCTGTATCTAAGTTCTATGCACTAGGTTATTTTTTAAAGTGGTTTGACAATTTACTATATCCAAAGCCCCTAAAATATCTAAGTTCTACGCACTAGGTTATTTTTAAAATGGTTTGACAATTTACTATATCCAAAGCCCCTAAAATAGTGCCTGACCACAAAGGGCATTCAGCAAATATTTATTAAATAAATGAATGCTTAAATGAATGGGTTTCTTGACAATGGATTTTAAAGAGAAACAAGGGAAAATAAAGCACCTTTGAATGTCCATTATTTTCTTGAAATCTTTGTCTAGGTGATTTAAGTGAATCATAGCAAGGTCTGAACCAGGTATGGTAAGCAGCCCCATATTTCATCAGATCTGAAAGAAGCCAGAAGGCTGGGGGATTTGATAAAAATCTAGGCTATTTCTATTAAAATCATTATATTCAGTTAGTAGCTGTTCTATTAATTTTCTTCATGAGAACTGTAGATAAGAGACTCCAAGCAGTCGCCATTGCTTCAGTGCCATGAGGAGTGGTAAAGCAAGAACACAAACTTTACTCCTAGTGCCTAAGCGTGCTCACACACATATGCTCACACTTGGTTGCTTCCCTTTACCTTCTATGTCCTTCTGGCTATCTGCCTCTACCACTACTTCCATTCAGAACTCATTTCTAGAACCTACCTGCTCAGGCTTCTTCATCTGTTTACTCTTAAACCATTGTTATTAGAATTTCACTTATTTTTGCTCTATTATTGCTGATGCCAAGAAATAAATTTCTGTCACCGTCCAGATCTGTGTGTATCACTTGAACCACTCCTTTACTGGATTATTTAAGAACATTTTTCTAGTGCTTATGTAGGTTTTTTGGATCATTTTTTTCTTATTTTTGTGTTGTGGGTACCTCTTCCCCTCCTGGCACAGTCTATGGTTGTTCTCCAAGATCCTCATCTTTGGCCCTCTTCTCATGATTTTGTACTCCTTGTGCACCACGTGAGTTCCAACCTACAACTCTGAACTGGACTGTGTCCTCACATAAAGAATGTGAGTCTTTACTGTTTTATTCTCATGCTCCTATTGGAAAGTTGTTAATTTACTCAGCATATATTCATTGAGAACTTACTATAAACCAGGTATTGCAGTAAGAGCTGAGGAATCAGTTGTAAGGAAAGAAGACACCACTCTGGCCATCACAGTGCTTGCACCTTAATAGAAAAGCTAAGCACTTATCACAGAATTCCAACAACTATAGGGTGCCCTATATAGCAGGATGTGCCTCTTTGCTGCTCAGAGGGTGATTTCTATACCTGACCTTTCCTTCTAGAAGGATGTGACAGTTTGGTATTGTTTACGAATTCCAAAAATGGATGTTGGATTGTGTTTGTAAACTGGTCTGTTCTTCTGTGCATATTAGATTGTATTAAGTTCAGATCTTTCACTTTTACTTGATTAAATTATGATTAGGGCTTTGATTCATTCACGTCAGTAGGGTGTTGAGTCCCCCTCCCTTTGGTAGGCAGAGGCTCACAGAGAAAATGACACAGCAGAGAAGAGAGTTTTAGTTTTGATGCTGGAGCCCTGGGAGGTAAATACACTGAGAAGAATAGAACAGAGGAAGAGAGACAGCTCATTAGACACAGCAGAGGCCCTGGGAAGAGAGATGAGCCTGATAGTCTACAGCTGACCTTGTAAAGAGACCTGAGCAGGTGAGCCTGGAAAGAAATGAGTCCCAGGGGTAGAGACAATCCTTATACCAGCCTACAGCTGAGATTGGAAGAATCTGGGCCCAAGGAACCTTAGAGGGAGAAGGAAGGTTGAACCATTGCAGACATCGGCAGCCATCTTGCTCCAACACGTGGCAACAGCCTTTGGTGAGGGAAGTAGCTTATACTTCATGGCCTGATAACTGAAAGTTTCTACCCCAAATAAATACTTTTTATAAAAGCCAACAGAGTTCTGGTAGTTTGCATCAGCACCCCTTTGACTGACTAATATAAAGTTCCCAGCAGAAACATGAAGCATTGAGTTAGAATCTATGTAACTCTAAGTTGTAAAGTCCCTTTTCACCCTACCGTACGACCACAACCATCACTCCACCTCTCTAAATCAAGTATTATCCATTCCTTTCTCTATTCCATTAGCATGGTCTCTCCCCCAGTGGTATTTCATAATTCCTTTGATTGTTGTGCATCTCATTTTCCTTTCCAAATGAGAATTAATGTGATTCTTTCACTTCCCTCCACTGACTATTTGGTATCAGAGGAAAATGACTCATTGTTTTAGTTCCCAAATTTTCTGATCATGAAAAACCACCACAGACTTAATAGAGAGGACAGAGTACCACTCAGATCCTGGGCAGTGAGCTGAATACAATATCTAGTTGAATTTTGAGTTGAATCCATTAGGCAAGGAGTGTGTTCAATGTGTGAGAAGAGTGTATAGATATGTGATGAACAAGATGGCTAAATTGGCAGAAAAACCCTCGGTCTTCATTAAATCCTATTTTCCACTGAGCACATAACTGACCTACATTTGACATCCACAGTTGTAATTTTTTGAGGCCATGTGACTGAATTCCAAAATAAACGGAATGTAGGCAGGAATGGAGCACTTTACTACTGTGACTGATTCTTAAAAGTCTCCAACTTAATTCCCCATGCTCTCTCACTTTCTCTGATAGGTAAGTGGCATGGATTCTGAGAACCAAAAGAAGAGCAGAGTCATAAAAGAGCAGGTGCCTGGGTCTTTGAATCATTGCATGAAGTAGAGCCTCTCAATCTCCACCCCTTCTATATTAGTCTGCCAAAGGGGTGCCAATGCAAAGTACCAGAAATCTGTTGGCTTTTGTAACGGGTATTTATTAGGGGTAAAAACTTACAGTCCCAAGGCTGTGGAAAGGCCAACTCAAGGTACCATAAAAAGTACTCTCTCACCAAAGTCAGCTGCCACATGTTGAAGCAAGATGGGGTTCAGCCTTCCCCTCTGGGTTTCCTGTATCAGTCGGGCTCTCTTCCAAAGGTCAGCTGTAAGCTATCAGGCAAATGGTCCATCTCTCCCCAGGGCGTTAGCTGTTTGAGTCTCCTCCTTTCTGTCACATGGCAGGATCAAAATGACAGTTCTCTCCTCTTCCCTGTGTCTTCTTGAGTGAGTGTCCATTTATATCAGCCCAACAAGGAGGCAGGGACTCAACCTGAGTTACACCTTACTGACGTGGCCCAATCAGAATCCCTAAAGGGACTTTATCAAGTAAACTTAATCAGCAGCCCCTCACTGAATTTAATACGATCAAAAGGTATCACACCCAGAGGAATAGATTAGTTTATAAACATAATCTTTCTTTTTTTGGGATTCATAAAATAGTCTCAAACTGTCACACCCTCTTTAATATGTACTGAAATTTAAATGATCAGGAATAATATAATGGTATTATATGATGTAAGATATATGATGTAATATGAAATAAGATATATGATATGGTGCTGTAGGATGTGATATGATATGATGTGATATGATGTGATATGATAAATGATAACTAAGACAACCAGTAGAACTAATTTCTAATGAATGAGGAGGAGAGCTGTAAGAAATGAGGTTGAAAAGGAAGGTGGAGACCAAGTCATGCATGGCAACATAGGCCATGGCAAAGAATTTATATTTCACTCTTTTTGTGACGGAACATAATAGGAGGATTTTAGGCAATGAAAATTTATTGTTTTATTTTGAGACATATGTTTTTAAAAGACAAATCAGACTGCTTTTGAAGAGTGAGCTATTGGCTCAAGAGAGGAAACAGGGAGACCAATTAGGAGTTAATGGCCATCTTTCAGGCAAGAGGTTTTAATGATTTGAACAGATGATTGTAGTGGAAAAGGGAAAAATAAATATATTCCACTGAGATATTCGATGAATAAAGGCTAGGGTAATCATATGGATTAATCATTGTGTAGTAGGTTTATATATGATAGTATTATAATTACATGAACAGAATGTGTGGGTCCTGAATTCTGTTCTGTGTACTTCCTGACATAGCTTTATAGACGCTGTGAAAATATGAACCGCTGCTGGTTTGCCTTGTGGCCAGCAGATGGCCCCGAGAGAATCCACTTCAGGACCTAAAGACAGAATGAAGGGCATACGGCTCCCCAGGACTCCCTAGATGCTCCTGAAGACTGGATTATAAAAAGACTTTGCTACTGTTTACTGCGAGTGAGAAGACATCTTCAACAACGTTATGTAAATAAAACACTTTCAGAAACCACGAGGCTCTTCTGTAAGGTCCCACAAAACTGAAATTAAATAAGACCTTTCTCAGATGGGATGCACTCGTTTTAGACCAAGAACAGAAATACGTACGTGTGTGCAAAGTTTGTGCTCTTACTCTGAAGCTCCTGCTAAAAAGTAATGCAGGCCTCATTGCCCTCCTCTTCTTAAAGAGGATAGCTCCTAGACACTCATATTTGGAAACTCTACCGACAGAAAAGGGTTTAGTAGGGGCAAAATATCTAATGCTACGGCTTCTGCAGACTATGCACAGGTGAACTGAATGTCTTTGGTGAGAAATGGCGAGATATGCAAATTTATTAATTGTTATTAGCTTTCTGTTTGTTAAGGTTTAAGAGTTCTTTGTATATGCTAGATACAAGTTCTTTATTTAATATGTGTTGTACAAATATATTTTCTGAGGCTATGGCTAGTTTTTCAGTGATTTTCACAGAACAAAATATTTTAATTTTAATTAAGTATAATTTATCAGTTTTTTCAATCTCATGGGTTGCACTTTTCTTATTGTTTCTAATAACTCAACAAACTCAGAGTCAGATTTTCGCCTATATCTTCTTCAAAACGTTTTATAAATTTCCATTACATATTTGACAATGATCTCTTTTGAGTTGAGGTAACTTTTGTATTTGGTATGAAGTCTTTATTTTTGTTTGCTTGCAGCCTGTCAAGGAAATTTCTAACTCAGATCTGGTTTGATTTGGGTACCTAAGCCACATAGTGTCAACCCACACAAACGCTAAAGACAGGTGGTTCATATATTTTTCGCAGAATGATTTGGACATATCAAAAGATTCTACATCATACACCAAAGTAGCCATTTTGAAACTACTATCAATTTTTAATAAATACTTCTCTCAATGATCAATAATTGCAAGAAAATGTACTAAGAATTTTGCATCATATCAAAAATATTCTTTTTTCCCTCATAGTTCCAGCATTTTTTGGCTAGCTGCATGAACCTGGATCATTTAACATCTTTCTGCTCATTTCCACTGCTGAACCTCGTAAAATTCCCAAGTGAAATCCATAAGCAAGCATATTATGTAGCAACCTATAATCACCTAATAGAACAACAATATAAACTGTGGCTCAAAAGTTAATCTGCTCATTTATGTTTATTAATCTCCCAAAAACAGCCACCACTCTCACCAGCTCTCGACAAGATTGGTCATCCAAGCCAAGAAAGAAGTTGAAGTGCCCCGGGGGCTAAACAGAGAGTGGCATATCCAAAAGGACATACCCTCGAATGAAAAGACTTTAGCGGCAATGCCAGATGTGTGGGACCCTCCCAGAGAGGCCACAGCCACACTCGAGTAACTCATCAACAGAAGACGCAATGCCAGAGAGAAAGCTGTGTCAGGGTGTGCAACAGGCTGTGCCGACTGGCTTGGCATCCAGCATTACCATCTCCTCTAAACGACCTTCAAAAACGCACTAAACTCTTATAAGCTTGAGTTTCACTTGTGAAATGAGAACGCTAGTTTACCTACCCCCTTAATTTTTGAAAAAATTGAACATGTTGATCCATGAGAAATGTTTAACATTATTGCCATGCAATAAGTCCACAATAGCCACATCCTGAGAAAGTGATTTGGGGACTCAAAACATTTTGGAATACTTGTAAATTGTTTGACATTTGCAGCGGCTAGAACTATTTTCCGTTATTCTCTACCATGTCTGGATTTCCAAAATCACAGCTTCTGGCAGTGGGAATCTCCCAAGCCATCTGCCTACTATTAGCAGGATGGCTCACAGATATGGCAGGCTCCCACACTCACACCCTGAAATAGCCAGAATGGGAGTGTACCCTAAGGTGTTTGGGGGACTCGGGGCCAGAATTCTGAGTATGCTATTACAGAGTGTGACAGAAAGAGCCTGGCACACTTTATGGCAGGAGTAAGGAGGAAGTGCTTTGGCAGGAGGGAAACCCAGCGCAGCTGTCCTCCTGCACAATATTGCCAGCACAAGATGGACTCATTCAGAGTCGCAGTGGAGCCTGGCTCATTTCCAGGTGAGGAGGAAGGTGGAGGGAAAGCCCAAGATGAAGGGTTCATTGTATATCAGTGCTCAGAACAGTTTTAACCATTAATCACTTGAGGCCAAAGACAAGATAAAGAAATCAGGCCTATAGGTTAATGATTCAGCAGTGAATAGGAGTTCAGTGTAATTTACAGACTTTAGTTATGTTAATAATGCTTCTGCATGATATTTCGCACTGAAAAATAGGTTTGCATTTGGCTATATTGGAGGAGGCAGACGAACTATTCCCAATAATGCTTGAACTGAGGTTAACAATCTCCCAAAGCAGCCCCCTGACATTGAGACTCTTCCGGGAATAACATTGTCCAAGAAGCAGAAATGAATACAGAAAAGCTGGAATCGATGGCTATTGGGGGAAAAAACACGTACATTGTTTCCAGAATAAGACTGGAGTTTGAATTGACTTGGAGTCAATTCAGGTGCTGTACCTGGAATTACCAACTAAAAGTGGTTTGAAAATGTTCCACAGGGGAGCCCTCCACGGTTTGTCATTTCAGTGGCTCAATGACATCATCGAAGCCATGGGCTGTTTCATGTCTTTGCAACCTACTCTCCTCAGCAGGTTGGTGGCGTTTCCTTCTTGTTTGTCTGGGAACGATAGCAGTTCCAGGACTCCCACGCAGGCACGCGGCTTCCGCTGATGAGGGAAGTTAATCCTCATCTCTCTCTCTTTCTTAGGAGCTACCTGGGATTGAGCCCAGGACTTCGTTCATTGGGAGCAGGCGCTCGGCTGCTGAGCTAATCCGCGCCCCAATGACAGTTGGTTTTTCCTTGTTTATTTGTTTGTTTTAAGAGGTACCGGGGAACAAACCCAGGACCTCATCTCTTTTTGAAAAGCACTCATTTCTTATTATATATTTCTCAAAAGTCCCCCCTTAGCCTTTACCCTAAATTAGCTATAATTAGGTTTCAAATCCATCACTACAGGGCAATTTTAATGATTAAGATTGGTTTAAACGAATGTGGCTCTGGTAATGGACTCACCTTCACGAATACATGAGAGAGTGAGGAGCCTAACAGTATCTAGTCTGTACCAGCAATCAGTGATGGGACATGGGGAAGGGTAGAGCTGGACTGTGATTGGCGACGCCCAAATGATAAAAATTCTTCCCTCCTAATATAAAACTGTCCAGAACACCAAATAAAATAAAAAATTGATTTTTCAATCTCTGCATAGAACAGTTTTCCCTGATGCAATGCTCACACTCTGCTTCAGCTGTGAATTATGGAATATGAGGTAAGAATGTGGCTACCAAAAATGAAAGTTTAAGTGGCTATAAGAGTTGTCATTGAGGGTATCAGGTAGATTGGATCCAGTGGATACGGGAACTTTGTAGGCATGCAATGACTCTCTAGGTTTTTATGTATGCCACATTTTCACAGGCTATCTAAGCCCTGGTACTTTCTCTGGTAATTTCTCTTAAATTCTTTCTGTCCCTATTCCATGATTGCTCCCTCTTTACCATCTTGGCACTATCTATTTCCTCTGATTAGAATAGTGTTCTCCCAGATTGTCACGTGGCTGTCTCCACTGCCATCTAAATATTAGCCCAAATGTTTGCTTCCCACAGAATCCTTCTCTGACCACATGATCTATGGAGCCCTTAATTCTACAGAGTCCATAATTCACCTTGGACTAGTGACACTATGGTACTATTACTACCTGATGTTTTCTTGCTAGTTTGTTATTCATATCTCTCCACTAGAATGTAAGCCCCACAAGAATAGGGGATTTATATATCTTTTCTCTCTTTTGCTCCAATTGTTTTTAACAGTGTGCCCACTAATAGCAGAAGTTCCCCTTCTCTATGGGAAGTAAGTGGTCAGCAAATGCAGGAGAAGCAAAATATTTTGGATGACAGCTCATCAGGATATAAGCTTTACTCATGCATTATTGCTTTTTATCTATCGCATAAAATATACTGGTTAATGTAGAAATAAATTAACTTAAATGCTGCTATTCCTGTTGCTGAACATATCTTCAGAAATGGGCACTTGATGCCAGGATTTTGATGTGAGGTTGCAAATACATGCAGTCAGCCTACTCACTGCAGAGAAAGCGCAAAAACATATAGTGGCAGGTGTGATGATAACGGCTGAGTCCCAGACTACGGGACCCTCTGTCACCTCCACTACATATGAGAATCACTTAATATTATTATTGTCTCCTTTATACTTTCATTCCCTAAGAATAAGGATGCTGATGTCTTTGTTTTTAACTTTGGAAATTCACTGTGTGAAAGTGAGAAATATCTCAGGCAACAAGGCCAAGCTCTCTGTCTTCTGGCAATAGAAGGCAGAGGTGGGGAGACACAGCAACATACCTGGATTCCAGGTACCAGTTAAAAGCTGGAGTCCAGAGCTAGGACACCGACCCTCAGCCAACGGGAGAGGCTGGCTTGCAACCTGGTTTCCCCTTGGGAGAAAAGATGATGCTCATTATTGGATCATCTTAAGGGATAGTCTGAAATATTAGCTTTGGAAGCTGTACCAAACGTGATGCTGATGTGCACCAGAATTTCCTAAATCTCGAAGCAGAAATATATCAGAAAACAATTCCTTGGAAAAGCAATGTCTGAACACATTCCTGAAGGTCAGGGATGGGTTAACCAAGAGAAAAGTGGTGGAAAATCCATCCAAGCATAATAAGTAATATATAAAGGCCTGGGGATAAATGATGACATATTCAGAAAATTGTAGGAAATTTTATAATCAAGCATCTGTAAAGCACATAATGTTCAAATGCCTCATAGAGGAATTTCAGTTTCAGACGAGATAGACTCTCTTCTACCTATGTTTCCTGTAGGTACAGCTAAAAGTCCTTGACTATATATATATGTGTGTAACAAATGAAGAATGCTCTGAAGGATGGAGTGTAGAAGGCAAACTAGGACATTGGCAACCTACACAGACTTGGTGCTGAAGAAGCTGCCCACCGCGAAACTCTAATGGGCGTGGGTAAAGTGCCCCTGAAAAAGCCTGCTCTCTCTAGTCAAAGAAACAGGAAGGTAGAACCTAGCAAGATGCAAGGCCTTCAGACAATAAATTCCCTACTTCAGCCAAACACTCTGAAAACACCTGTGGCCCTATCCACACCACTGCCAATAAGGCCAAGGGGCAAGCCCAGACCACCCTTTTCCAGCCATAATGAGGTGCCCCTCCCTCTTCCCTATTGGGGTGGTACCTGAGAAGCCCCTCCCCCAGTGTGATGTCAGTGGACATTATTTGACCCCCACCCAGTGATAATGAGACACCCCTCCCTGCTGGGGGTATCAGAGAATGCCTAGTAAGAAACCAGGACTTTCAACATCTTCCACTGGTATGAGGCCTCTGTCTACCTGAGATGTCACTTGAGGTCATGCGGAGTCTTAGTTTGCTACAGGCAGCCAATGTGAAATACTGGAAATGGGCTGGCTTTTATAATGGAAATGTATTAAGGTAGAAGATTACAGTTCCAAGGCTGTGAAAATGTCCACATCAAGGCATCATCAGAGATGCTGTATCACCCAAGGTTGGCTGCTGGCAGAGGCTGGACTCCTGCCACGTGACAAGGCAAAATGGCGGCCCGTCTCTCTGTTTCCTCCAGGCTCAGTTGCGGGTGATCAGGCACCTGGCTCCTCCGGCCTCGTCTTTCTCAGCTTCGGGCTGCTCCACTGACTCCAACCTCTGGCCTCTCTCTCAGCCTCTCGGGTTTTCTCTGTCTTTCGGCAGCTGCAGGTGATGCTGGAGCCCTCTCTCAGGTGGCAGGTAAAACGGCAGCTCTCTTTCTCTGTGTGTTTCCGCTGGTCTGTTTATAGAGGACTCCCACAAGAGGGCCGATGCCCACCCTAGGTCACGCCTCGCTGAATAATCCAATCAGAGGCCTCTAACTGATTCAATCAAGTGATCTAATCAAAACGTCCCTTAAACAAATCTAACCAAAAGGGCTCATGTACAATAGGTCCACACACCCAGCAGCGGGTTAGGCTTAAGCACATCATTTCCTGGGGTCCACAAGACTCAAACCAGCCCATGTAGGGAGCAGGAGGCATAGTGGGGCATGGTGGGGAGCCTGAGCTCCCATCCCAACTCAGGGTGTCAGTGAGGAGCAAGTGGGGTGTCTGAATATGAATCCCCAACAAGCCGCACTGAGTCGGCATCCTCACTCCACCACGGGAGGCAGTGCCCAAGGAGGTGGGCTAAAGGAGAAGGTTTGAGTGAGAGCCAGCGCCTCATAATACAATACACAATATGTTTGGATACAATAAAAAATCACTCTTCATACCAAGATCCAGGAAAATATCAATTGAATCAGAAAAGATAATCAAAGGACACCAATACCAGGATGACAGAGATGTTGGAATTATATGACAAGGAATTAAGAGCAGCTATCCTAAAAATGCTTTACTGAGAAATTACAAGCATGATTGCTAAAAGAAAGACCAGAAGGTTTAACTGAAGAATTCTACCAAATGTTTAAAGAAGAATTAACACCTATTTTAGACAATCCCTTCCAAAAAATAGAAAAGGAAGGTACAATTCTTTTTTTTTTTTTTTTTTTGAAAATGGCATTATGTGTTTACCAAAACCAGAAAAAAACAGAACAAAAGGAAAGAAAGGAAAAGACAACTATAGATCAACATCCCTTACGAATATGGATGTAAAAAATCCTAACAAATAGAATTCCGCAATGCATAAAAATAATTATACACTATGATCAAACGAGGACCATTCCAGAGACCCTAGGCTGGTTCAATGTCCAAAAATAAAGTCGTACACTCCGCCACATTAACAGGCAAAAGAGGGAAAATCCTAGGTGATGGCAAGCAATATGGGAAAGCCACCTAAAGTCAACACCCGTTCATCACAAAACTCTCAGAAACATAGGAGTAAAAGGGAACTTCTTCCACTTGAGAAAGAACATCTATTCAAAACCTGCAACTAATATTATCCTTAATATTGAAAGACTGCATTTCCCTAAGATGGGGAACGAGGCAAGAATGCCCACTCACCACTCCTGTTAAACATACTATTGGAAATACAACACAGTAAGGCAAGAAAGAGAAATAAAAAGCATATAGAGGGAAGCAGGTATAGCTCAGGGGTTTGAACACCTGCTTCCCATGTACAAGGTCCTGGGTTCAATCCCATACCTCCTTAAATATATATAAATCTTCAAGGAAGAAGTAAAATTGGCTCCGTTTGCAAATGACATGATTGTCTATGTAGAACATTCCAAGAAATCTATATGAAAAGTCCTAGAAATAATAAGTTCAGCAAGGTCACAGGGTACTATATCAACATATAAAATCATTTGTGTTTCTAAATACTAGCAACAAACACAAGGAAACAAATTTAAAAACATATACCATTTTCAATTACTGAAAAAGACTGAAATGCTTTGGAATAAATCTAATCAACATACATAGGATATTTATGCTGGAAAATAGGAAAGGAATCAAAGATCTATATAAATGGAAAGATACACTGTATTTGGTGATTGGAAGACTCAATATGGTAAAGCTGTTGATTCTACCCATTGATCCAAATATGTCTGTCCTTGTGACAGTACCGTGCTGGGTTTTTTTTTTTTTTTAAGATTTTATTTATTTATTTCCCTCCTGCCCCCCATTGTTTGCACTCGCTGTCTGCTCTCTGTGTCTGCTTGTCTTCTTTTTTAGGAGGCAGCAGAACCAAACCCAGGACCTCTGATGTGGGAGGGAAGCACCCAATCAGTTGAGCCACTTCCACTCCATGCTTGTTGTGTCTTTCACTGTGGCTCCTTGTTGTGTCTCCTCCTTGTGTCATCTTGTTGCATCAGCTCACCACGCCAGCCCGTCATGCGAGCCCATTGCATCAGCTCACTGTCTTTTTTTTTTTTTTTTTTTAAGATTTTATTTATTTGCTTTATTCATTTTAAACCCCCCCTTCCCCGTTTGCTGTTTTGTTTCCATTCACTGGGCCATTCTCTGTCTGTTTCCTGCCATCTCTTCTCATCCTCCTCCTCCAGTCTTCACCAGGATTCGATCCTGGAGACCTCCGATGTAGGAGAGAGGTGTCCTGCCACCTGTGCCACCTTGGTTCCTGGTTTTAGGAATATCTCGTCTTGTCTCTCCCCTGCGTCTCTCTCCTCTTATGTCAGCATCTTGCTGCATGGCTCCCGGGGCCTGGCGGCTCACCGGCACACAGAGCCTGGCAGCCCATGCGCCTTCTATGTATATATATATATATATTTTTTTTTTTTTTACCGGGAGGTCACGGGGATCGAACCCAGGTCCCTCCGTATGGGAGACGGACGCCCAACCATTTGAGCCACATCCGCCCCCAGCTCACTGTCTTGATCATCTTTTTAAAGAGGAACCAGGAACCAAAGCCAGGACCTCCCATGTGTTAGGTGGGTGCCCAACTGCTTGAGTCACATCCGCTCCCCACCACGCTGTTGTGATCACTGTGGCTTTGTAATAAGTTTTAAGATCCGGAAGTGTGACTCCTCCAAATTCATTCTTCTTATCCAAAATGGTTTTGGCTGTTCACGGCCCCTTACCCTTCCATGTGAATTTATTTTATTTCATTTATTTATTTCCATTTCTCGAACTTTTCTATTTCTGCAAAGAAGGTTGTTAGGATTTTCATTGGGATTGTGATGAATCTGTGAATAGCTTTGGATAGAATTGACATATTAACAATATTTAGTCTTCCAATCTATGAACGGTGACTGTCCTTCCATTTATTTAGGTCTTCTTTGATTTCTTTTAACAAAGCTTTGCAGTTTTCTGTGTACAAGTCCTCTACATCCTTGGTTAAATTTATTCTTAGATATTTGATTCTTTTAGGTGCTATTGTAAAGAGAATTTTTAAATTTCCTCCTCAGATTGCTTATTATTAATGTTTAGAAACACTACAGATTATTGATATTGTGCCCCACCACTTTGGTGATTTCTTTTATTCGCTCTAGTAGCTTTGTTTTAGGTTTTCTCATATGTATGTCCTCTGCAAATAGGGGGAGTTTTACTTCTTCCTTTCTAATTTGGATGTCTTTTATTTCTTTTTCTTGACTAACTCCTCTGACAAGAACTTCTAGTACAATTTTAAATAATAGTGGCTGCAGTAGGCATCCTTGTCTTGTTCCTGATCTTAGAGGGAAAACTTTCAGACTTTCACCCTTAAGTAGGATGTTAGCTGTGGTTTTTTCATATATGCTCTTTTTCGTGTTGGGGACATTTCCTTATACCCCTAGTTTTCTAAGTGTGATGTCAAGAACTCCTGCTGGATTTTTTCAAATGCCTTTTCTGCATCAATTAAAATGATCATGTGCTTTCCCCCTTCATTCTATTAAGTGGTATATTACATTAATTGATTTTCTTATGTTGAATCTCCCTTACACGCTGGGATAAATCCCACATGATCATGGATTATAATTCTTTTAACATATTAGACTGTTGTGTTTGGTTTCCAAGTATTTTGTTGAGGATTTTTTTTGCATCTACATCTGTAAGAGATGTTGTTCTGTAATTTTTTTTCTTGTGGTATCTTTACCTGGCTTTCATATGAGTGTGATGTTGGCATCACAGAATGAATGAGGTATTTTTCCCTCCTCTCCGGTATTAAGGAAGAGTTTGAGCAGGATTGGTGTTAATTCTTCTTGGAATGTTTCATAAAATTTCCCTGTGAAGCCATCTGCTCTTGGCGGTTTCTCTTTTGGGAGGTTTTTTATTACCCATTCGATCTTTTTACTAGTTATGGTTTGTTGAGATCTCCTGTTTCTCTTGAATCAGTGTAGGTAGTTTATTCCTTTCTAAGAATGTGTGTATTTCCTCTAGGATGCCTACTTTATTGGTATACAGTTGTTCATAATGTCCTCTTGTAGTCCTTTTTATTTCGGTAGTAACATCCCACTTTTCATTTCTTTTTCTTTGTTTAGCTAAAAGCTTGTCAGTGTTGTTGATCTTTTAAATTAACCAACTGTACGTTTTCTTGATTCTCTCTATAGTTTTTCTTTTCTCTGTTTCAAGTATCTCTGTTCTAATAGTTATTTCCTTCCTTCTGCTTGCTTGCCTTTGGTTTAGTTTGCTCTTCTTTTCCTCGTTCTTCCAGTTTTGAAGTTAGTTCTCTGATGTGAAATCTTTCTTTCTTCCTTTTCTTTTCAGGAGGTACCAGGAATTGAACCCAGGACCTCGTACATGGGAAACAGGCAATCAACCACTGAGCTACACCTACTCTCCTCTTTCTTACTTTTAATGTAAGCACTTAGAGGTATAAATTTCACTTCACCACTGCCTTTGCTGAATCCCAAAAGTTTTTGTATGTTGTATTTTCATTTTCATTCACCTCAACATATTTCCTAATTTCCCTTATGATTTATTTTTTAACCCTTTGGTTGGTTAAGAGTACGTTGTTAAATTTCCACATCTGTGAGAAATTTCCATTTCTCCCTCTTTTATTTATTTCTAGCATCATTCTGTTGTGGTCAGAGAACATACATTGTATGATTTCAATAATTTTGAATTTATTGAGACTTTTTTTGTGACCTAAGATATGGTCCATCGTGGCGAATGACCCATGTGAGAATGTATATTCTGTTGTTGGGTGAAGTGTTCTATATTTGTCTGTTAGGTTTAGTTGGTTTAGAATATCATTCAAGTCTTGTATTTCTTTATTGATCTTCTGTCTAGGTGTTCTATCCATTATTTAAAGGGTTGTATTAAAATGCCCACTATTAAAGTAGAACCATTTATTTCTCCCTTCAAATCTGTCATTATTCACTTCCCATATTTTGAGGGTCTGTTGTTAAGTGCATGTATATTTATAATTATGTCTTCTTGTTGAATTGACCCCTTATTGTGTAAAATGACCTCTCTGCCTCTCTTAACTGTCTTTGACTTAAAGTCTATTTCATCTGATATTAGTATAGCTACCCCAGCTCTTTTTTAGTTATTTCTTGCATGGTATATTTTTTCCATTCCTTCACTTTCAACCTATTCTATCTTTGAATTTAAGGTGAGTCTCTTGCTGGCAGCATATGGTTGGGGCATACTTTTAAATCCATTGTGCCAGTATCTGCCTTTTTACTGGAGAGTTTAATCCGTTTACATTTAAATTCACTACTGGTAATGCAGGAGTTCTTTCTGCCATTTTACTATTTAGCCTTTGTAAGTCTTACACCTTTTTCGTCCCTCAACTCTTCAATTAATGCCTAATTTTATATTTATTTGATTTTTGCATTGTACTATTTTTAGTGCCTTCTGATTTCAATCTGGACTTATTTTTCACACATTTTCCTTGTGGGTACCATTGGGTTAAAATTTAACATCCTGAATATATAACAAACATATTTAGTTTGATAACAACCTGACTTCAGTAGCACACACAGTTATCGCATACCCCACTGTACCCCTACCTTTTTTGTGCTAGTTGTCAATAATATCTTTGTACCATGTATGTCCAGAAACATATATTTTTATCATTGCTTTTTATGCATTTACATTTTAGCCCCTGTATTAGTCAGCCAAAGGGGTGCTGGTGCAAAGTACCAGAACTCTGTTGGCTTTTATAAAGGGTATTTATTTGGGGTAGAAGCTTACAGTCACAAGGCCCTAAAGAACCCAATTCAAGGTACCATAAGAGGTAATTTCTCACCCAAAATCTGTTGCCACTTGTTGAAGCAAGATGGCAGGCAATGTCTATGAGGGTTCACCCTTCCTATTTCCTTTTAAGGCTCTGTGGTCCCAGCTTCTTCTGATCTCAGCTGTAGGCTGGCAAAAAGCTCTTCTCTCTTCCTAGGGCTTGTTTCTTTCTGGGCTCAGCTGCTCTGTTCTCTCTACTAGGTCAGCTGTAGACCAAACAGGCTCATTTCTCCGCCCAGGGCTGTGTCTATTGAGCACTCTCTCTTCCTGTGTATCTGCTTCTGTGTTATTCTTCTCTGTGTGTTTACTTCCCTGTTAGTGTCTGTTTTTATCCCCAAGGGAGCAGGGACTTGACACTAGAGTCGCACTCTAATGATATGGTTGGATCAGAGCCCTAATCTTAACATAATTTAATCAGATGTCTCAGCTGAATCTAATAAAATCAAAGGGTTATCATGGGGAAGCGGCTGTGGCTCAATCAGTAGGGCTCCCATTTACCATATGGGAGGCCCCAGGTTCGGTTCCCGGGGCCTCCTGGTGAAGGCAAGCCCGCCCGCACGGCGTGGTTAGCTGACCCAGCGAGCACAAGCAGCAAGGGGGGGATAAATGAATAAATAAATAAAATCTTAAAAAAAAAAAAAAAAAGGGGGGGGATCATGCCAGGGGAGCTGATCTGTTTACAGACATAATCTATATTTCTTTTTGGAATTCATAAATAATATCAAACTGCTACAGCACCTGTAGGAAGTAAGAAGTGGAGTTACACATCAGAAAACACAATACTATATAGTACCGCCATTTATAATTACCCATATAGTTACTTTCCCTGCAGGAACTTACTTCTTTATGCCACTTTGAACCACTGTTTAGTGTCCTTTCCTTTCAGTCTGAAGAGCTATCTTTAGTATTGCTTGTAGGGCAGGTCAAGCAGTGACGTACTCCCACAGCTTTTATTTATCTGGGAATGTCTTAAACCTCTCCCTCATTTTTGAAGTAAGTCTCACTGGATGTAAAGTTCTTGGCCAGCAGTGTTTTCTATCAGCTCTTTATGCAGTTCAGCTCACTGCCTCCTGCTTCCATGCTTTGTGATGAGAAACTGGTAATCACTCTGTCTGGACTCCCTCCTACGTAACATGTTGCTTTTCTCTTGCAGCTTTCAAAACGCTCTCCCTGTCCCTTGCATTTGATAGTATGATCAATATATGAAGGTATATTTTCCTTCCTGTTTTTCCTGTTTGGTATTCTCTGGGCTTCTTGGATGAGCATGTCCATGTCTTTTGTTAAGTTTGGGAAGTTCTTTGTCATTGTTTATTTGGATATCCCTTCTGCCCCTTTCTCTTCTTCTTCTCTTTATGGAACTCCCATAATGTGTGTATTGGTATGATTGATGATGTCCCAGAGCTCTCTTGGGCTATTTTGTCTTTTTGTGATTCTTTTTTCTTTTTGATCCTCAGCCTGACTCATTTCAACTTTTTGTCTTCAAGTTGACTGATTCTTTCTTCTGCCAGTTCCAATCCACTTTTGAAACTCCACCTGGGCCTTTTTTCATTTTAGTTTTTAAGGTATTCAAACCCATTAGTTCTTTTGGTTCCTTTTTAGAGTTTCTATCTCTTTACTAAAATTCTGTAATTGTCCATTCATTGTTTCCCTGATACCAAAATAAATTTTAGTATGTAGGTAAATTCACAAATACGTAATCAGCAAATAATGGTGATTAACTGTATATGGAAATCCAAATACAATCCAAATAGCAAAAACAATTTTGAAATAGAAAAGTAATGTAGGAGGAATCACAGTAGTCAATATCAAGACTTATTTAGTTACAGTAATCAAGACAATGTGTTGCTGGTGAAAGAATTGGCACATATACCAATGAGACAAACTAGAGGATTCAGAAACAGTCCCTATGATAACACCAAGTTATTTATTTACAAAGACACATAGCAGTTCATTTTTAGGTAACTTTCATTTTGGGGTAACTTTTGCAATGAATGCTGCTGGAAAATTACACATCCATTATTAAAAAAAAAAAAAAAAAAAAAAAAAACAACTCTCAGCCTAATACAATCATCTTATACCAAAATTAACTCAAAAATTTTCACGGTTTAAATGTAAAATGTAAAACCTGCATAACTACAAATCTTTTAGCAGAAGATATAGGAGAACATCTTCAGAACCCAAGGTTTGATGAAGAGTGCTTAGACATGATACTAATAGTAGGATCCATGAAAAAGAAACCAGTAAACTTAACTTTAGCAAAATTTAGAACACTTGTTCTGTGAAAATCCTTGTTATGATGATGGAAAGTCAAACAGCTCTCTGAGAAAAAATACTTTTAAATCACATATCCGATAAGGAAGTCATCTATAGACTTTATAAAGAACTCTCAAAACTCAATGTTATGAAACAAAAATTCATTTAGACAATGGGCAAAAGATATGAACAGATATTTCAACAAAAAGATTCTGTAAATGACAACCAAGTATATGAAAATATGCTCAAGATCTCTAGCCCTTAGGGAAATGCAAATTAAGACCACAAAAAGACCTCACTATACACATAACAGGACAGCTAAATTGAAAAAAGTGACAATTCCAAAAGCTGGAGAGAATGCTGAAAAACAGTATCTCCTATGTCGGTGGAAATGTAAAATACACAGCGACATTGCGAAATAGTTTGGCCATTTCTTAAAAATCCGAAGCATAAACTTACCTTACCACTCAGCAATGGCACTCATGGGTATTCATCCAAATTTTAGATAAATGGAAACTTATATCCATACAAAACCTGGTACACAAATTTTCATAGCACCTTTGTTTGAGGAGAAAAACACTGGAAACAACCAAAATGCCCTTCAATAAGGTAATATTAGCCAAATTAAAATGGAAAGAACTATTGACATACATAACAAATTGGGTGGAGTTCAGGGACATTGTTTTACTTTGTCACAGGGCTGCTGATGCAAATTACCAGAAATGGGTTGGCTTTTATAGAGGGGATTTATTTCAGGGGGGAAAAAAACAAATCAAGGCACCATCAGAGGTGCTTTCTCACCAAAGTCAGCAACCAGTGATCCAGTCGTCCCGCCACGTGGTAAAGCAAGATGGCCACCGATTTCTGCTGAGGTCTCTGCCTTCCCCTCCAAGGCTCACCATATCTCAGAGCCCTGCTGTGGGCAACCAGGCCTAGGGCTCTTTCCAAGCCTCTTCTATCCGTCTTGGCTGCTCTGCTCTCTTTCCAAGTTCAGCTGTGAGCTAGCAGGCATATGGCTCGTCTCTCCTCGGCCCTCAGCTCCTTGAGCTTCTGCTTTCCTGCAGTCCCCTCTCTCAAGTGACAGGATCAATATAACATGGTGGCTGCCTTTTCCTCTGTGTGTGTCTGTTTATATGAGACCCAGCAAAAGGGTGGAGACTCAACCTGAGCCACGCCTCACCGACTTAGTCCAATTGAAAGGGTCTCACACACACAAGAATGGACTGGTTCACAAACATAAGCTTTCCCTTTTTGATAATCATAAAAGAATACCAAACTGCCACAGGCATTATGCTGAGTGCAAAAAAAAGGGTCCAAAAAGTTACTTACTGTATGACTTCATTTACATAACATTCTCAAGATGACCAAATTTTAGAGACTGAGAACAGGGTAGTGGTTGTCAGCTGGGGGCTGGGGATGTGTAGGGTTCTGAAGGGATGGAATGTGAGAAACGGCGGCGGTTTAATGGTTCTGTACCTGGTTTTGACAGCGGTTTTGCAAGTCTGCACATGATCAAACGGCAGGGAACCACACATACACACTGGACACCTGTCACTCTATTTGACTGGATACTGTACTACAGTTTTGTAAGACATAAATTTTGTAGGAAAAGAGGTGAAGTGCAAAGAAACTCTCTGTTTCTTGGCACCATCTTATGTATCGACAATTCTTTCCAAATTAAAAGCCTTTTGAACACGTCTCACAGAAGCTAATAAGGAAAACCCTGGTGCTCCACAGCTTCATCACAGGTGATGGCAGAGTGACTCTGCGAGGCCCGGAAGATGCTTCTGTGCTGGATGCTGCTGACTGGCACCACCAACCCATGTTTGCCATGGCTCCCAAGCGGAATTCCCTCTGAACAATGACAGCATTCCAAAAAGGTCTCACTGGGAAGTGGATTAGCAGCTTCTGGAGCCAGGTCATTTGCACTGGGAAACTAAGGATTCGTTCTTTAGTGCCACCAAGCAAAAAAAGGAGGAGGCTGATAACGAAGGAGGCTTAATCTCTTAAATAGAGAGCCTCAGGTATAAATTTTGGAATCTCAAAGCATTAGGGGGTTGGACTAACAGACTAGTATCATAACAGATTCCTTCACGGAATCCACAGGGAGCCCACCAGGAGATGTGGAAGAAAGACATTGCTTGCAGTGGGGAAACGTGCTGCTTTAGTCCTCAAGATGGATGCACCCTAGGCTTCCATTTCCAGACAGTCCAGACCAATTATCTGAACAAACTAGTTTCTTTCCTGTGCCTATGGAACTTTCTAGGTTGAGGACAATAGAAAGCAGCGTTCTCAGGGGCTTCTCTTTAGGACCCATCCTTCTTGGTATGCCTGGGTTTTCAGTACAGAATTGAGGGGTTCTTTGAACAGTCCAAGCAGGGGATCTCTGACTTCATTTGTAGGTTCCTATTTAGGTTGCTACACCTCTAACCAGCTTTTCCTCGTCCCTAATGATGGGGAAAATGAGCTGAGGAGGGTGAAATCTTACTCCGAGGAATGGTGGGAGCCATCAAATGCTCTGAACTGGGTGAGGGACTATGATTACGAGGTTTGCACCCCTGTGCAGTCAAGGCACAGAGGCACTTGGGGTGACCAATGAAGGCTTGACTGAGGGACCCTACTGAAGGCGAAGACCACAGAAGAGGTGGCTGCCAAGTCCAGGCAGGAAACGATGCAGCAGGGGTGGAGAGAAGGGCGCATGCTCACTACACAAGATGACAATGCTGGCATGACAGATTAACCAATCAGATAAGGGAGATGCTTCCCAGATTGACTCCTAGGTACAGGAGTGTAAGGGTGACCCTGCAATACTTTCTAGTATAGTGGTAGTATATTGTGGGTGTGCCTGTAACACTGAAAATAAGTTAATAACATGCAGGCTAGATGGCCAGTGGGTGGAACTTACTGAGGCTGCAAGGACCCCATACCTGACACCCATAAAATGCTTAATCTCAGGAGCAACTCATTATTCATTACTGTTTGCAGACAACATTGCTTTATTGTTCGGCTTTGACAAACATCTGGCCTTTTTCTCTGTTGCTCTCAGGAGAAATGGCTTAGACAAAAGCTGGTCCAAAATTCAGATCATCTTTTTTAGGCAAATATCCTAACATTAACTTGCTTATGACTTAACACTCTACACAGAAGTACAGCAGATCCAGTCACTTTGAGAAATATGTTGCAATTTCTCATCGCTGGGGCATTAACAGCTTAGCATGGGGCAGCTTTTATTACGGCCTTGGGCGGAGCAGCAGCCACTTATAAATTTTTTAGGTAGAGGTTGCCGTAACTTCAGCATGAGCTTCCAGAGGCTGTTTCCCCTTTTCCATGCGGCCCGCCCAGATCCTAACCCGTCTCCTCCACGGTGAGAGAAGCAGTCTGTATGAAGAAGGCGTCACTCCCGTTGCACGTGCTTTCCAGCCAACACATCTCAATATGTGCAATTTCTAGGTAAAGGAGAGCCAATAGTTTTAAAACTCTTGAAGATGAGGGAGACTGTAGGAATTTATATTTCCATGAGTAGTGTGTAAGGGTGTCACTTTCATAACAACATACTTACGTTCGGTGTTCCTTGGCATTTTGTTTTACTCTATGCCAATTCAATTAGTGGAAATGTGAATACTAGACTCATATTTCTGCCTTTAAATGTTAGTAGGTGGAATAATTTTCAATGATCATTTTCTGCTTGTATTTCTTTTGTTTTTGTCACTTGCTACCGTTTGCCTGTTTTAATTTTTTTTCACCATCCTACATTAAAAAGCTTCCTGTTGCATCTATTTATATTTTAACTCTTTCAAATAAGTGGGTCTTGAATTTGTTCCACGGCTTTTAACCCTGTATTTTCATTTATTCCCGAAGTTGGGTCGCTGCCTTCTGCTTTCAAGATATTAGCTTTTCTTGAGCCTTTCAGTAGAACATTTTTCTAGAATATGGTTTAACTAAGAATTAGGTATTTTAATGGGATTTTCTTTTAGGGGCCCAAGTACTATGTCAATCCTAAAATTTGCTTCACAATTATATTTGTAGGTGTAAATTTATCCTTCTTCCCGCAATATTTTCTTGGCCTCTCTCGAACGCCGCAGCAATACTTTATTGGTAAAGAGAAAAGTTAATTCTCATTATTATTATAATTTGTTTCTCGTTACAATTCCATCAGATTCATGCCTTAAGCACTCGGCGTCACCTAAAGAAGGCTATTAGGTTTATATAAGTGAATGAGATGTGTGAGACGGAAGGCTGAAAGGTGACGCGCCCCCTGCGCCCGGGCATGCCTCGCGTGGGGGGCGGGGGCGCCATCGTGGCAGAAAGCTCGGCCCTGCCTCTGCCGGGAGGGGGCGCTTCGTCCCCGAGCTCCTGCCCTGCTGAAGGGGCTTCGGCTCCCGGGCAGCAGCCGCTGCCCTCCCCGAGGCGGCAGTGCCCGAGCGGGGCTCGCACGGCACCTGGAGAAAAGGCTGCACCCTCGCCCACGATGCCGCAGCCGCCTGGAGCACAGGGACCCCGCGCGAGGGCGTTACCCCCCTGCCTGCAGCCTGCAGAGAAGCGCCATGTGGCGTTGCGTTCCCACGTCTGAGAGGACAGCAGGGGTTGCAAGCAGGGCTGCTCCTCCCTGCAGGACAAATCCCTGCGCACAGACCAGCCTGGTGTGCGCAGGAGCTTATCTCCCCAAACCGCTCGGGCCAGCTCTCTCCCCCAGCCCTGACCACTGGCCCAGGGCATCTGGAATCGGGGGCTGCCCGCTGACGCCCCCTGCACACCAGGGCGACCCCCGGGAGCTTCCCCTGACGAGACAGCTCACATCTCGACGTGACTAGGAGTCCCTCGTTCCTTCCCGCTGTTGGAAGGCTGGACGTCTGGCCGGAAGCACGCTTCTCTCCAACGCCAGTGTGTGTGTGCAACCTCAGCTCCCACCCCTGTTCCCCGGTTCCCTCTGAAACCCAGATCTGAACTGCTCAACGCCCGCCAGGGCAATCCCTCCACATGGCTAACAAACCTGGATGCTCGTGTTCATGCACACAGACGGTTCTCCTCTTTCCACATCACCTTCGGACATTTTCTGCTTCAAAATACACTTCAGTTGAATTAACACCACCATGGGCAACTTCACGACTCTTCTTGAGGCCTGGACCCTCACTTATAAAGTGAGAACGATAGTGCTGCCTGTGAAGGGCTATTGAGAGAACTCCACTGGACCCTTTCTTGAGTCAGCCTCACTGCCTTGTGAACTTCTGGCTCGGTATGCAACCCACACTGACGTTTGGTTTAGTGGTGACTGGGTTTCATCATGACCAGTGTGAGTGTAGCACTCTCCTTGGAAGACAGTTTCATTGCTGTGATTCATTCTATCACTAGTGTGGGCACTGGTCTTCAAGCCTATTCAGAGAGCAGGGTGAAACTTGGCTGCCATCGCTGACAGGACAAATCAGAATAAAGACAGACACTCCCATGTTATGCTGAAAGTATATAGCTATAGATATAGATATTTATTTTTCTGCAGACATTTTTTACTGGTGAGTCATTTTAACTTTCAAAGAACAGCCTATTTCAACACTACATAATCTGTACCAGCATGAGATGGAGAGCTTCTCGATTCATTTCACAAAGCCAGCACAACTCTGACACCAAAAACATGACAATTATAACACAAAATAGGAGAACCACAGATCTCACTTAAAAATATAGGTGCAAAAGTGCCAAAGAGAACGGTAGGCAATTGAAATCAACACCACATTAAAATATACAAAGCTTTGGCAGATACAAAACCAAATCGAAAATCCAAACTTACACACATACAACTGGAACAGAAACACCAAAATGTTCCCCACCCCGTCAGTGGGCCCGAAGGGAACACTCTCGGATACACCGTGTTAGCGGGGAGGGGAACTGCTGGTGCGGGGGCCGCTGGCGCTGCCACCAGACTCTGTCTCATCCTCCTCCAGATCTTCAGAATCACACTCAGACAGCGCCTCGAGGTAATGGAATGGCCAGGACCGTGGGTCCTTCTTATGCAGCCTGGCCACGAACCTCAGGACAAGCATTTTGCTGGTTTCAAGGAATGCCCGGGGGCCCCAGAGGAGCTCGTACTCTGCTGGCTCAGTGTGGGGGATACGCCTATGTTCTAGGTACCTCTGCCTCACAAACACTTCAGTGATGAGCTTCTTCGTGTTCCCAAAGAAAGCATGGGTCTCCTGGACATCCAGCCCCAACCTGAACAGAAAATCAAAGATGAGCTCCTCCCTGACACAATTGCCTTTCATGAAAATGAGAGTCAGGACTACCATCAGGAGACCCAGCTTGGGCGTGTCAAAATAGGATGCCACCGGATCACCTTTATGACACCCGAGCTTGTCGATGATGACATAAGAGTGGTTTTTTGGATCAATTTCCTTTAATTGATAACCAAAGAAACACTCCAGCTTATTATTGGCCCGGCTGATGATATCTAAGCATTCATCTTTATACTCGCGAATTATGACTTTCACCATCTCCGAGCGCCTGATGGGCTCCTTGGCTTGGTCTTTGACCAAGAGGAACTGCACCAAAGCGTTTGCTCGCTCATCCAAGGGAGACAAAGGCTGAGTCTCCATCTCGGACTCATCCTGGGTGGCAGCGGGCCTCTGAGTAAGATGTGGGACTTCAGAGATGATCATGGACTCGGGGCTCCCTGGGCTCTCCCAGAGGTTCAGGGCTCTGGCAATGCTTGGGCACTCCCAGGCACTCAGAGCCCAGGACGTGTTGGGCCCTTCCCAGCCACTCAGCATCCTGGAGGTGCTCTGGCCTTCCCAGCCACTCAGGCTGCGCGAGGTGCACAGGGCCTCCCAGTCTCCCTGGGCCGGGATGGGGCTTTGACCCTCCCAGTCCCTCAAGTTCAGGCTTTCCCAGGGTCTTGGGGCCTGCCAGTCACGCAGGGCCAACATCTGCCGGCCGCTGTCCTCTCCGGCCTCCAGGTGCTTCTTCTTGCGGGTGGCTTTGCCTGGGCGACGCTCCTCGGTGGTCTTGGAGGACGCCTCGGTGGTGGCCGTGGCCTGGGGGGCAGCTGCTGTCGCCATCAGGAGGGTGGGTGCGCCCTTGGCCGCCTTCGAGGCGCTGGAGCTGGGCTGCGGAACCCAGGAGACGGCAGGCAGGGCTTCTGCGCAGGCGAACGGGTCCTGCAGAGCTAGTGGCAGTGACTTCGGGGTCTTTGAGGTGGCAGGCGGACCCTTAAAGGCATTGGAAGGGGCAGGCTGGCCCTGGGAGGTAGCTGGAAAGACCCTTGAGGGGGCGGTAAAAGTCTCGGATGGCGCAGGCAAGTTTCTCCAGGCGGTCGGCAGGTGTGCCCGGGCCGCTGACACTGCCCTCGGAGCGCACAGCGTGGCAGCGAAGATCACGCGGTCCTTAGACGGAGTCTTGCGTTCGTTGGAAGAGGTCCTGGGCTCCTCGGAGGAGCCCCTCCGCTCTGTGGAAGAGGCCCTGGATTCTCCTGATGGGGGAGTCAACAGGGATTTAGCGGAGCCCACGTGAAAATTTGCCGCCGCTAGGGAAGCTGCGGGCTGGGTCTGCGGGGCTCCCGGCGGGGCCGTCCAGGAGGGCTGGAGCTGCAGGGCGGGCAGCTCTGCCTGCGGGCCCGAGGGCTGGGCCTGCTGGGCGGGTAGCTGGATTTGCAGGGCCTTCTGGGAGGGCGGGGCCCCCTGAAAGGGCGGCTCCAGCTGGACCAGCGGAGGGCCCTGCCGCTGGGCCTCCTGCGCGGCCAGGGGTGGCCAGAAGTGCGCGGGGGCCTTCGGGACCTGCCAGGCGAGCGCTTGGACCTGCTGCGCCTCCGGGAACTCCATCGACGCCGGCAGCTCGTGCGGCACCGGCGCTTGGCCTTTGGGGGCCTGCCAGATGATGGGCGGGCAGTGCGCAGCCTGCGGGGCCCGCGGCGGGGCCAGGGGCGCGGCAGGCCCCGCGGGCACCTGCGCGGCCGCTGGGACCGCCTGCACCTGCCGGGCCGCCTGCACCTGCGGCG
>JAKSZT010053833.1:1147385-1174825 GCA_026826555.1 Tolypeutes matacus
GACCTGCGGGGCCGGGCGGATGGGCGGCGGCGCCTGGCGGATCAGCGGCGGGGCCTGGCGGATGGCGGGCGGCGCCTGGCGCACCGGCGGCGGCCCGGGTCGGATGGGCGGCGGGCCCTGGCGCACGGGCGGCGGCGCCTGCCAGGCGATCGCCGGGCCCTGCCAGGTGACCTGCGTGGCCTGCCAGGCCAGGGGCGCGGCCTGCCAGCCCTGCGGCGGCGCCTGCCACCCGGGCGAGGTGGCCTGCCAGCCCGGGGGCGTGGCCAGCTGCGCCTGCGGGGCCTGCGGGCCCTGGGGAACCTGCGGAGGAGCCCTTATAACCTGAGACTGGATTTGCAGGATCAGAGGCTGCGCCTGGGGAGCCCAGGACGCCAGAGGCTGCGCAGGTGGGGCTGCCGGCTGCACCATCGCGGCTCCCGAAACCGGACTCTGGACGACCGGAGCTCTGGAGCCTGGAGGGTGGATCATCAGCACTCCGGGACCTGGAGGCTTGGCCATCGGGGCGACCGGAGGCGGAGGCTGAGCCATCGGAGCTCCCGGCGCTGGAGGCTGGACCATCAGGACTCCCGGAGTCAAAGACTGGGCCATCAGGACTCCCGGAGCGGGAGGCTGGGCCATCGGGGTCCCCGAAGGCGGAGGATGGGCCATCGGGGTGCCCGGAGGGGCAGGGGGAACCAGCGGGGTCCCCGGAGGGGGCGGGTGAGCCATCGGTGTCCCCGGAGGGGGAGGGTGCACCATCGGGGTGCCCGGAGGAGGCGGGTGGGCCATGGGAGTCCCCGGAGGGGGAGGGGGGGCCATGGGGGTCCCCGGAGGGGGAGGGGGGGCCATGGGGGTCCCCGCAGCCGCGGGACGGACCATCAGGACTGCAGGAGCAGGAGGCTGGGCCATCGGGGCTCCCGGAGGAGGACGGACCATCAGGACTCCGGGGGTCGGAGGCTTGCCCAACGGTCCTCCCAGAGGGGGACCCTGGACCAGCGGGCCCCCCAGGGCCGGAGGCTGGGCCATCGCAGCCACTGGGGCAGGCGGCTGCCCCTGCGGGGCCTCCCAGGCGGGCTGAGGCGCCTGCCAAGCGGCCAGCGAAGCCTGCAAGTCCATCGGAGGAGGATCCCACGGGACTGGAGGCGCCCGCGAGGAGGCAGGCGGGGCCCGCATCAGAACCGTGGGGCGGCTGTAGACCGCAGGCTTGGCGGCCGCCACCGGGGGACTCGAATCACCCAGATTCTTACTTAGCTGCGACATGTCCCTTTGCTCCGACAGCTGCTGGGCCTTTTCCTCCAGAGAGAAGAGAATGCCTACGTGGCTGCTCCGAGGCTCCCTCCCCGCTGAATGCTCAATAGGAAGTGAGTGCCGCTAGCTCTGCAGCTTTCCGCAGTAAGGAGGAGGGGGGAAGGGGGCTCAATCCCGCCCCCTTCCCCGCCCCGACCACCACAAGTGGATAGAGCATAGGGGCGTCTACCAGAAGTCCTGGCTGACACAAGATCCCTTACCACTCGGTCCAGTCCCCGAATGCAGCTCTGACTCTCTTTGGATGAGTTTCCACAAGGGAGTGACAGGAGCAGATAGATGTCTTAGGAAGACCACCCTTGTACACTGTGGAGTGGGGACCGTGGCAGGCATCCAGGAGGGGGAGATGGTGTGGTCTGAGCTCCACCGGGAGCTGGAGGATGAAAGAAGTGTATGTGTGTAAGAGCAATTTAGGAGGTGCGGTAGACAGCTATTCCAATTTAAGGAAAGAGTGCAAGAGATGGAGAAAGCATGCAGAGTTCTCTCCTGGGAAAGTGGGGAGTTGCTGCTGATGTTTCCTCTCTTAGGACACACTGGGAGGCACAGGAGGAGATCAATAGATGGCAATTGACTTGGGCGCAGGGAATTTGCTGTGCTGTGGGGCTGCCAAGGAGACAGCTCCTGTGGGCAGTCTTGTGTAATGGCCTGGAGTTCAGAAGACATCTGAGGTAGGAGTCAAGGATGGGCACTCATGCGATTAAAACTTTAGGGGAGAGTGTGTTTGCACAGGAGTGTTTAAGTGAAAGGTACAGTCCAAGAAACTTCTGAGAAATGTCTTCAAGAAGACAGGCCTTTTAGAGACAGGCAGGAAAAACGATCACAGAGCGTAGAGAGTGAAAAACTGAAATTAAGCCATGCCAAAAGTCAATGGAAGAGAGCATTTTAGTATGGGGAAAACTTCCTCTGAGCCGGCTGATCTGAGGGAATGGAGGTTGTGTGTGTGTGTGTGTGTGTGCGCGCGCGCGCACGTGTGTGTTGCATCAGATGCAAGAAGGAAAGAAATAGTAATCATGAAAACAAAAGGTGCACTAGAAAATAATAAAAATGGGTGAATGAACTCATCCAAGATAGGAAAAACAGTTGAAGAATAAGATACAACATTTCTGGGAAATCTACTCATGAAAAATCAGTTTAAAATTGGGACAGATGATGTCCCAGAAGGTAGCAAGATTATTGGATAGCGCTACTATTCTATGCTGAAGAACATCTCAGTTTATTTGGGCAGTTTTCTGAAAACCCACCAACTATCAAGGGTGTTTGATTGAGACCAGGCTGCGCACAGCCTAGGGCAAGAGTCCCGCGTGACCTGAAGCATGGAGGATGCCACAAGGGGGCGGAAGAGGATGCCGAAGACCAGACCCCAGCCCTCCTAAGGGACCCTTAGCCAGCCTTGCTCACATTTGGTCCTCGATCTATCCCAAAGGAGGCATTTACGCGCTACCACGGGCTCTCTAAGGCCTTAACTAGAGAGAGAAGGACTCGGGACGGGGGTTTGGGTCCCATGGCTTTTCTGAACACTGAAGGAATGAGAAACCAGGGTCGTTATCCCCTAGGACAACTTTTTTCCCGAAGACGCGCAGCTCCTTCTGGGTGCCTGGGGGCATGCCGCCCCTGTGCGCACCTGCAGAAGGGCATTCCCCGCTGGGTGCGCGCTCTGGCGCGCAGAAAACTGATTCCACGGAGTGGGCGCTGCCGCCTTGCAGGGCCCGCGCCCCTCCACGTGTTTATATCCTGCAGTCACAGAGGACTTCACGGTTTCATGGGCGTTTATAGAAACACTTCATGTTCCCCGAAACCAGCGCTGCCACACGAGAATTTCTGATAGGGGACGGCTTGAGGAAAGGCAATCCATTTTCAACCTGTGGCGTTTGTAGTCTCACTAAAGCATCCCTTTTCCTCCTCAGTTTCAAAGGCATTAGCTCATCAGAGCTTGGGTTCTCCCGTTAACTCTTTCTCTCTCAGGATTATGATAGTTTTGCCTCTCACACACCCAGGCTGTGGGTCATTTGTCCCAGGAGGTCTCGTTTGTCTTTACCAATGCAGAGCGGAATGCTGCGTCCAGCAGCCAGGAAGTGCCGGCACTGTGGACAGGGTCCAGTGTGTCGGCACCAGGAGAGCTGGAAGGTGCTCAAGGCATCACCGGCACCTTTGCAACTCCTCAGTAACATTCTCGAACTAGGGGAGAAAATTTGTGACATAAAGATCCAGTGATTCTGTTTGAACCAGTAAAGGTGGGTAAATTGAGTTTATACTCCCCCTGGAAAACATGCCTGCCTATTTCAAGCAATCAGTTAGAAACGATGGTCTCAGCCTAGTAGACAAAATTACCTACCCCCAATATCAAATATGCCTGAGGAACTCAGGGACATACAGCTCCCTTATGAAAACTGACCGCCTTAAGAAAGCAAACTCCAGATCTGCCGTGTCCAGTGGGGAATGTGACCACAAACCGTAAATATGTTTTCCCCAAGTCCCCTTCTTCTTGTGGTGTCTTCTAACTTAGGAAAGCCTCCTCCATACCTCTGAACTAGGTGTTGTCGAAATTTCCTTGTCTTGCTTCTCCATGAAACAGCCTGAAAACTCAAGGTGAGTAGATAAAAAAGGAAATAAGTACAAAACATCCATGTAATATTGGTATTTGTCCTCTATTTAGAAATGATTTGCAGTGGCTTATGTAAGTGTACATTGAAATTGTAAAATACGTTATTGATAATATTGGGGGAAGGGAAACTGAGGATGGCATTGTTCCATGTGTAGATAGAATCCATATACTTCTTCTTAAAATCTGGCTTGCCACAAGAGCAAGTCCTGCCCACGGGCTGGACTTGTGTACTCTTGTATCATCAGCTCATATTGAGCAATCAATAAGGATAAACTGAATGAAAGTGTGAGATTAAACCAGGAATGCATAGTTTTACTCCTCTACAGCTGTTAGACTTGGTCTTCATATGAGACAAAAAATCAGTTACAATTGTCACAAACTCTAAAATCATTTATGAAACACATTGTTATTAAGCATTCACTATGTGCCCAGTTCTGTGCTATGGGCAGATCCACAGAGAAAAATCTAACACGGGCTCTTATAGCCATATAGGGATATTAATATACTTTATAGTGCAAGAAAGTGCTGTTGTTGCAATACTACAACCCATTTTGGTCGCAGTTGATGCAAATAACTGAGCCCTCACTTCTGCTTGGAGTGTGGAGGCCTGAGATGCTAGCTATGGCAATAAAAATAAAGACAAAGGAACCCAAAGCTGTGAGACATTCACGAATGTTCTTCAAGTAGACAAGCTTGGAAATGCAGGAAGAGCAGTAAAACCAAAAAGCATAGGTGATACCAAGAGTAGAGGCGTTGGGAAGCAGATGTGGCTCAAGCGATTGAGCCCCCACCTACCACATGCGAGGTCCCGGATTCGGTTCCCGGTGCCTCCTACAGAAGGCAAGACAGTGAGCTGACGCAACAGGCTGGCACGGCGAGCTGAGGCAGCAAGACGATGCAACAAGAGACACACAGAGGAAAACATAATGAGAGACACAAAAAAGCAGTGAGCCGAGGTGGCTGAAACGATTAGGCACCTCCCTCCCACATGGGAGATCCTAGGTTCAGTTCCCGGTGCCTACTTAAAAAAAAAGAAAGGAAGAAAAATAAAGAAGACCAGCACACAACAAACAGACACAGCAAATGCAAACAACGGGAGTGGGGAGGGGGAAATAAATAAAATAAATCTTTAAAAAAAAAAAGTACAGGCATTCAAAAGATTTGTAAAGAGCTCATTAAAATAGTGTAATTACTATTTATTCAGTGCTTACTATTTGATAAAATGCTACCCTAAGAGGTTTGCATATACGGCTTATGGATTCTTCACAAAAGTCACAAGAAGTTGGACCCATTTTACACATGAGATTGAAGCTCAAGAGGTAAGCTCTGGCACTATATTGAAGTCTGGTCTATTTTTACCAAAACCATCATTCTTTTTTCTTTTTTTTTAAATTTTTTTCTCCCCGCTGCCCTCGTTATTTGTGCTTGCTCTCTGTTTGCGCTCACTGTCTGCTCTGTGTCCATTTGTTATTTGCTCATCTTCTTTTTAGGAGGCACCGGAAACTGAATCCAGGACCTTTCACGTGGTAGGTGGAAGCTCAATCGCTTGAGCCACATCTGCTCCCTGCCTGCTGTGTCTCTCATTGTGTTTTTCCTTGTTGTGTCTCCTTGTTGCATCATCTCATTGAGTCAGCTTGCCACAGCAGCCCGTGGGGTCAGTTCACGTCTTGCTCATCTTCTTTAGGAGGCACCAGGAGCTGAACCCAGAACCTCCCATGTGGTAGGTGGGTCCCCAGCTGCTTAAGCCATATCTGCTTCCCCAAAACAATCATTCTGAACAATTATACCAATGCTGCATAAACCTGCTTTTAAAATTGTAGGGATAATTAGCATGCAGTAAAATGCGCAGATCTCAACTGTTCTACTTATTGAGCTTTGTCACCCCAGTAACCAACACCAAACAAGATGAAGAATATTTTCTTTATCAAACAAAGTTCTCGTGTGCCCTTTTCCAGATGATTCCCCTGCTTCCTAAAGGCAACCACTTTCTGATTTCTCTCACCATGAATTAATTTTGCCAGTCTTCAAATTTAATATAAATGGAAAAAATACATATATACTATTTATGTGCTTGGCTTCCCTTGTTCAATATAATTTTGGGAGATTCAACTATATTGTTGAATGTGTCGGAAGTTTGTTGATGGGCATTTTGGCTAATTGCAATTTGGGGATATTATGATTTTTTAAAATCTCCTTTGAAAATAAATACTTTTACAAGTTGCTTTTTGTTTTTGTTATTGTGGTTGTTTTTCAGACATATGTTTTCATTTATCTAGGGTAAAATCCTGGAAGTTGAATGGCTGGGTCATAGGGTATTTTTCAAAGAACCTACAACTGTTTTCTATAGTAGAGTTATACCAAAATGTTTAAGAATTTCAGGTGATCAGCATCCTTGCAGAACTTTTTTATTCTTAATGATTTTTTTGTGTGGCCATTCTAGGGGATGTGAACGGCTGATTGTATAATTTTACATTCTTGTTAGCAATGTATGAGAGTTCCATATCCTCTGCATTGTTGTCAAAATTTATGTAGGCATTAGATATTCCAGTGGGTTAGAAATGACATGTCATTATGGATTTAATTTTTGTTTCCAAAATGGCTGATGATGCTGAGCACATTTTCATGTACTTAGAGTCCATTATCTTTTGTGTATTTTGTAAATCTTGTTCTGTTACCCAACTCTATATTGTGTTGTCTTTTTATTATTAATTTTAATAGGAAACATCCTATTAATTTTTTTCTAATTCTTCATTTGCCAGTTTGTGTAAGTTCTGCTTTTCAATGAATTTTTCCCAGTTCATCTAAGTTGTCAAGTTTACTGACATAAAATTAGTTCGAATGTCCCTTTATTATCCTTTTAATGCCTGAGAAATATGTAGTATTGTCCCTCTTGCATTTCCTTTTGTATCAGTATTTTGCTTTCTGTTTTTAGAAATTGTATTTCCAGAGGATTATCAGGTTTATTACTATTTTCTGTGAATCAACTGTTGATGTGTGATTTTCTCTTGTGTTTGTTTTCTATTTAATGGATTTAAGCTCTTATTTATATTTCCATTCTGACTTTGATTTTACTTATTCTTTTTCAATATTCTTCATATGAAAGGTTCCATCATTGATTCTAAATATTTATTCTTTTTGGAGTATAGATACTTGAAGCTATACATTCTTCTCTAAGCCCTACTTTAAAAGCATCTTACAGATCTTAGCATGTTATGTTTTTAATTATCATTGATTACAAAATATTTTATATAATTTTCTTTGTGATTTCTTCTTTAACTTATGGGTTTTCTAGAAGTAAGTAATTTAATTTACAAATATGTTTGTATTTTATACACATTTTAATGGTATTGATTGCTAATTTAATTCTAATGTGATCCAAGAATACGCTCAGTAGGATTTCAGTCGTTTTAAATATGTTAAGATTTGTTTTATTGCCTGGTTTATTTTGGTGAATGTTCTGTGTGCACTTCAAAAAAAGTATAGTCTGCCATTACTAGGTATAGTTCTATTAATGTCACCCAGGTCAGGTTGGTTGACAATATTGTTCACATCCTCTGTATCCTTATTGCTTTTTATCTGGCTATCTCAATTATTCATAAAAGTGCGTTAAAAATTTCCAAATATCACTGGATTTGTCTATTTCTCCACTTAGTTTGGTAATTTTAACTTCACATATTAGTGTTTTTAATAGGTTCACAAACATGTAAGACTGTTATGCATTTTTTTAATGAAATGACTCTTTTATCCTTAAGAAATGTCCCCCTTACCTATACTAATATTCTGTCTTGAAGTCTACTTTGACTATTAACACAACCACTTCTGTGCTTTCGTATGCTTAGAAATTACATACTGTTTATTTCCACCCTTTTAATTTTCAACCTGCCCAGGTTGTTATATTTAAAGTCCATTTTTATAAACAAGATAAACTTAAGCTGTGCTTTTAAAATCCATTCTAACAATGTCTGCCTTTCTCATAAAATATTTAATGTATTAACATTAATGGAATTACAGATAGGTTACACGTAACTTGACTATTTTGGTATTTCTTTTTTTTATTAAGCATTTTTAATTCACATGCCCTAGAACCCAGCCAAAGTGTATAATCAATGGCTCTCATATAATCACAGAATTGTGCTTTCATCACCACAATCAATTTTAGAACATTTTCATTACTCCGAAAGAAAAGTACCATACTCTTTATACCCCCCTATTATTGACACTTAGCATTAGTGTGGTACCTTTGTTATAACTGATGGAAGAATATTAAGACATTACTATTCACTGTCGTCCATAGTTTGCATTAGGTGTAGTTTTGCCCATCTACCACCCTATTATTAACACCTTGTAATAGTAACGAACATTTGTTCTAATTCATGAAAGACCATTCTTATATATCAACCACATTCATCCACAACAGCGTTCACTATGCTATACAGTCCCATGTTTCATCCTCTAGCTTCCTTCTAGGGACATACATGGCCCTAAACTTTCCCTTTCAAACACAATCACACACACAATTCTGCGCAGTTCCTTAGATTCACGGTCGTGTACTACCATCACCTCTATCCATTTCCAAACATTTACAGTCAGTCTTATTACAAATTCTGCACAAATTAAGCATCAGCTCACCATTCTCTCCCCTCATTCTATCTTCTGGTGACCTATTTTCTAGATAGTAACCCCATGAGTTTGCTCATTATAATTAGTTCGCATCAGTGAGATCATACAGTATTTGTCCTTTTGTGTCTGACATTTCACTCAAGGTTCATCCATGTTGTCTCATGCACCAAGACTTTATTCCTTCTTACAGCTGAATAATAGTCCATCGTATGTCTGTACCACAATTTGTTTACCCGTTCTTCACTTGATAGACACTTGAGTTGTTTCCATCTTTTGGCAATTGTGCATAATGCCGCTATGAGCATAGGTGTGCAAATGTCTTTTCACATCCTTGCTTTCAGTTCTTCCGAGTATATACCTAGTAACGGGATTGCAGATCATACAACAGTTCTAAACTTAGCTTCCTGAGGAACCGCCAAACCATCATCCACAGTGGCTGTGCATTCTGCATTCCCATCAGCAGTGAATAAATGTTCCTGTTTCTTCCACATCCTCTCCAATACTTGTATTTTTCTGGTTTTTAAAATATTGTCCATTCTTGTAGATGTGAAATGATATCTCATTGCAGTTTTGATTTGCATTTCCCTAATAGCTAGTGTTGTTGAACATATTTTCATGCGCTTTTTTAGCCATTTGCATTTCCTCTTTGGACAGATGTCTGTTCATGTCTTTTGCCCGTTTTTAATTGGGTTGTTTGTCCTGTTATCATTGAGTTGTAGGATCTCTTTATATATTCTGGATATTAAGCCCTTATTGGATATGTGGTTTCCAAATATTTTCTCCCAGTAGGTAGGCTGCCTTTTCACCTTCCTGACAAAATCCTTTCAAGCACAAAAGGATTCACTTGAGAGGAGGTCCAGTTTATCCATTTTTTCTTTCGTTGCTTGTGCTTTTGGTGTAAGATGTAAGAAATCACTTCCTACCAAAAGATCTTGAATATACTTCCCTACATTTTCTTCTAGGAGTTTTATGGTCCTGGCTCCTATATGTAGGTCTTTGATCCATTTTGAGCTGATTTTTCTACGAAGTATGAGGCTTTTATTTGTATGTCCTTTTAATAATGGTTGCTCTACACATTACAAAATGCATCTTTAACTTAGAACCAGTTACCCAAAAATAGTATCTGTTTAATGAATAATATAAGAATTTTACAAGCTATAAATCCATTTAAACTCCTTATATCCTTTGTGTTCTTGTTGCCATTGATTTTATATCTATATATGTTTTCTAAAACTCACAACACCTTTCTATTATCTTTGCTTTTAAATGACCAGTTGTCTTTTAAAGAAATTATGTATAATATGTATCATATACACATTAAATATACAAGTGGGTCTCCCTTTGCACAGAATTATATTAACTTAAACATGCATATTTGCATGTTTCTGTGGTAGCTGAAATTCAATGAAAGCAGAGACATGATTCTAAATTTAGTCAACCCAGTACTGTGCAAAGTGAGGACTTCATATATGTAATTTAAATGTATAAATAATATATGCATTAAATGCTAAAGAGTAAACAGAGTTTAAACATTTAATTATATTAAGATAATTTCAAAACCTTTTAACATTTTAATTTTTTAAAAAACCATACACATATCTTCACTTTCTGGCTCTGTTCATTCATTCCCGCACATTCAGGCTTCCCTTTAGTATCAATTCCCTTCAGCCTGAGAAATGTTCCTTAGCTTTTCTTGTAGTGTACATCTGCAGGAAACTAATTCTCTCAGCTTTTGTCTATATGACAACAACTTTATTTCACTTTTATTTTTGAAGTCTATTTTTGCTGGACATAGAATTACGTACTATTTATTTTTCTCTTTTTTTTTTTTTTTTTAAGATTTTATTTATTTATTCATTTATCCCCTTGCTGCTTGTGCTCACTGGGCCTTTCAGCTCTTTAAATATCCATGTTATCCCATTGTCTCCCAGCAAAAAGCCGTCAGTCTTATTGTTGCTCCCCTGCACGTAAATCCCGAACAGCTTTTCTCTTAATCTGTTTCCATCAGCTTGACTATTATATGCATAGGTGTGGATTACTTTGCATTTATCCTGATTGGGGTTCACTGAGCGGAGGTTAACATATTTCATTAAGTAAACAAAATTCTTAGCCATTATCTCTTCAGATAATTTTTCTGCCTTATTCTCTCACCTGTCATTCTTTGCCTCTAATTAGCCATATATTATACTTTTTTACATTGCTTCGGGTGTCTTGAATACTCTTTCACTTTTTCTCGTTTTTTTTCATTTGTGTTTCAGTTTAGATGTTTATATTTACCTCCCTTTATGTTCACTGATCTTTTCCTCTGCTGCTGCATCCAGTCTACTATTAGACGCATTGAATTATTTAATCACTCATCTTGATATTGTGTTTTCTCTTACAGCAATTCCATGAGTTTTTTTCGAGTTTTCTGTCTTTTAGCTGAGATTCCGTATCTGCTCATGCATGTTATCCAAATTTTTCACTATATCCTTTAACATATTTATCAAAGTTCTCTTGAAGTCTTTCTTCCCTAATTCCACCATTTAGATCACCTCTGAATCTTCTTGTGTCTATTTCCTTTCTTGTCCATGGGTCATATTTTCCTGCTCCATCTGTTTCTTAAATTTTTTATTGTTTGGAAAATGTGTATAAAAAATTATAGATTGAAGTAAATAATATTTACTCCCAGAAAAAATGACAGTTCTTCTGTCATACCACTACCATACCAATCTAATAGGTATTTGAGTTTGATTTGGTATATCTTGGAACTATGCTTAGATTTATTTTCCCAAAGTCTTCCTATCTTTTGAAAGTGGGAGAAAGACTTTCCCTTCAGTGGAGTTTCAAATCTGTGTTCAGTGAGACTTCAAAGATCTCAAATCTCTCTCTATGCATTAGTTACAGCTGCTTGTTTTATGAGTATGGGGAATCTCTCTCTCTCTCTCTCTCTCCCTTCTCTCCCTCTCCCTTTACTGCTACCTCTATGTCTAACTCTCTTTCCCTTTAAAGAAGTTTCCAGAGTTTTGGTCCACTGGAGGCTTTCTTTACTCTCCAGCTCTGCCTCTGGATCTCTAAGCCTCAGGAAATCTCTCTTCTTCCTAGTTTCCTGCCCCAGTCTTTAGCAGGGCACTGTAGGACACTCCTTGAAGGCTTTTTGCATCGGAGGAGGGATTGCTGTGTTCTCTCTGCCTGCTCCCAGTCTAGGCAGGTTCCTGCCTTACACTGAGGGAAGGCTCGGGAAATGTATCAAATCTCCTGTATCACCCCAGCCTTCTCCTAGCCAGTCTCTTGCACCATGTGTCTGTCCCATCACCCCTACCCGCTCCCAGCCATTAGCATGCTACTCCCATGCAGCCAGTGAGAGCCTCGTAGGAGAGATTTGGAAGGTGGACTTTCACTTTCTTGGTGTGCAATGCTCCTTGGATTTCCAGGCTGTCACACTAGAACATTTACAGTTAACAACGTTTGTTAATAATTTGGCTGGTTTCACATTACATCCATCCATGGGGAGTTTGTTCCTATTCCTGCTTTATCCCCAGATATTAAAACAGCAATGGGACTATTTGCTCCTATGAATGGCTGGTCTTTTCTGTAATTTCATTCATTTAGCTTTTTTATGTCTTCAGTTCTTTGCTGTGTTTTGAAGTTTATCCATATTGCTCTGATTATTAGCATGGAAGCAAGTCTCTCTTTTTTAATCATGAAAGAGGATGAGTCCAGAATGCCTGCATTTTTATTTATTTACTTACTTACTTTTTATCGACTTTAAAGCCCACTCCCCCCGTGTTTTTTTGTTGTTGTTGTTTTGTTTGTTTGTTTTTTGCTGTTTTTGTGTCCATTTGCTGGGCAATTCTCTGTGTCTGTTTCCTGCCCTCTCTTCTCATCCTTCTCCTGTCTTCACCGGGATTTCATCCTGCAAACCTCTGATGTGGGACAGGGGCGTTCTGCCACCTGCGCCACCTCAGTTCCTGGTTTTTCTGTGCGTCTCCTCTTGGCTCTCCCTTGTGTCACTCTCCTGTTATGTCATCATCTTGCTGCGTGGTTAGGTGGGGCCTGATGGTGCACCCGCTCGCGGGGCCTGGTGGCTCACCCGCGCACCTTCTATATTTTTCTTTTATTTTACCGGAAGGTCCTGGGGATCAAACCCAGACCCCTCCATGTGGGAAACAGACATCCAACCATCTGGGCCACATCTGCCCCGCAACAGCCTCTTTAGCTTTTTGTGACCAATCAGCAGTGGAAATACTTTCCAAACCTTTTAGCCAAAGAATCCCAAGAACTCGTCACTGTACAATAGAACTGGAGACACTGCAATAACTGCAGCAATGCTTCAGCCTGAAATTTCTTTGAAATCTCATGATTTATATTTTAAAAATCCACACAAGGCGAACCCTCCTCGGAACGACTTTACCGTCAGTCCTGGAACTATCTGTGCCCTACAAGGAGAATGGGAAGCGCACGATAAAGGGCAGGGGCTGGGGCGCGCAGTGTCTAAGAGGTGGAGAAGGAGATGGAAGCCGCAGGAGGGCGAGCCTAGGAAACTGCTGTTCCACAGTACATGGAATATGGTGGTGGACTGATACCCAGACGAGGGAAGAAAGCAGAGAGGTTAGACCCGGGCATGGAGCTTAAACAGCTCGAGGGACAGACCTCGAGGGAGCTGAGCCTGGATTTCCTCACGAACTGTGAGGACAGCGGGGACAGACTGCTGTGTTGTTGAGGAGGAGAGAGAGTTGACTATGGACATGCAGATCAATTTACTAACCAGGTAGGAAACCATGAATGTGCAGTAGTTTCGATTTCCAGCAGGCAAGTAGAGATTAAAGACGGCTGGATCACTGCCAGTCGACCACTTGTAATACAGAAGTGACAAATAATCAAGTGGCGTGACAAGGAGGAAAGGTGCATAGGGGATATGGCCATTTTATTCCTCAGTTCACTTTCTCCCCATGCCTCTCCTTAAGCTTTTGCTCCCTCAGGGTCTCAGGCATTCAAGAAGTATACCTGATCTCCTAGGCCTCTTCCTCATAATCCACCCTCCACTTCATTAACAAACACCTTCTTCCATTTGTGCTTTGTTATGTATGGAAGAGTCCTCTGTGGCTGCATATTCTGTGATCCTGTCCTGAACCCTTCCCAAAAATCATATCCCTATCAAAGGAATTTCTCAACGTGGCGTGCATCTAATGGTAAGAGAGAGATGGAATCAGTCACAAGGTGGCAGAAGAGTTCAACCCCACCCTCTATCAGAAGTCTTGAGCAGCCTCAATTTCTTCCAGGAACAGTGGGGGAGGGTTTTGGGGTTGGGGTTCCATTTCTTCCGCTGGGACTGCAGAGAATGAGGAATCACGATTCCACGATTGACACCAGGCTCCCCTGGGTTCCCCGAAGGCCAGGCTTTGGTGCCGCCCCGGCAGGGGTGCCCGTGAGAACGTATCTTCCAAGTATACCCAAGGAAAGTCCGCTCATGACAGGTGGAGGGGTTCTACACATTGGGTTCTGTCTGGTGAAGGAATATCACAGTCCTTGATTATAAAACAAGCCAACAGACAAGAAAAGAAAACTAAATCAAAACAGAGAGTGGCTGCGCGAAGAGTCTCTGCGCATGGGACCCCATCCTGACCAGCCCTCCAGCACAGTCCGTCTCCCTCACCCGATTTCGTCCAGATGGGCCCACTTACTAACCTTGGATCCAGTCCTAGCACCGGAGAAAATGTAGGGTCTGTGTGTATCGATAGTCCACTCCTTTTTATTGCGGAGTAAAATTCTGTTGTATGACTATACCACAGTTTGTAGATCCATTCATCTGTTGAAAGAAATGTGGGTTGTTTCCAATTTGGTGCTCTTGAAAATAAAGCGGCTTTAAACATTAGTATACATTTTTGTATATACATATGCCTTCATTTCCATAGAGTAAATACTCAGGAGTGGGGTAACTGGATTATATGATAAATGGATGTTTATAAGAAACTTCCAAACTGTTCTGCAGGGTGGTTATACAATTTTACATCCTCATCAGCAATGTCAGGGTGTTGCAACTGCTCCACGACTTCAATTGAATATAGAGAGTTAATTTTATTTTAGCCATTCTGTATGTGTGTTGTGGAGTCTCATGGCTTTATTGTACATTTCCATAATGGCTAATGGTTTTCATATGCTTATTTGTCATCTATATATCAATTTCGGGTAAGTGTCTTTTCATGTCGTTGACCATTTCTAATTGGATTATTTGTTTTCTCACTTTTAAGTGTCTTTCACAGAACAATAATCTTTAATTTTCATGAACTCCAGCTTATCATTTTTTTCTTTTATGGATCATGCTTTTGATGTCATGTCTAAGAATTCTCTACCTAACACTAGGGAATGAAGATTTTTCCATACATTTTCTTCCAAAAATTTTAGAGTTGTGCATTTTATTTTAAATCTATAATCCATTTTGAAGTAATTTTTGTATAAGTTGTGAGGTTTAAGTTGAGGGTTTTTTTTGTTTGTTTGTTTGTTTTTATCTATAGGTGTCTACTCCAATATCATTTGTCAAAATGACTATCCTTTAATTTAATTGTGTTTGCATCATTGTCAGAAATCAGTTGGGTGTACTTGTGTGTGTCTATTTCCAAGTTCTTTATTCTGTTCCAATGAAATACGCATCTATTCCTCTGTGAAATACACTGTCTTCTTTGCTTTAGCTATATCATAAGTCATAATACTGGATAGTGTGATTCCTCCAACTTTATTCATTTTTTACAAAATCGTTTTAGCTATTCTAGTTCCTTTGCCTTTCCATACATTTTTTTCTTCATTAGAGAAGTTTTGGGTTTACAGAAAAATCCTGCAAAAATACAGGATTCCCATACACCGCCCCACCAACACCTTGCGTTTGTATGGAACATTTGTTCCAATTGATGAAAGCACACTTTATACTGGTATTATTAACTATAATACATGGTTTAGACGAGGGCGTCACTATATGTGTAGTGCAGTTCCATAGATTTTGTTTCAAATTTTTATTCTGTTTCCATTTGTGCAATGTAAAATGTCCCCTTTTAATCACATTCCGATCTATATTTCAGTGCCGTTAATTACATTTACATTCACAGTCCTGTGCTAACATCACCACACCCATTACTGAAACATTTTCACCATTCCAAATAGGAATCTTTAACATTTGTACATTTAAGCTTTAACTTTCCATTCACTATCCCCATCCTGTCCCCTGGTAACCTATATTCTAGCTTCTGACGTCATGAGAGTTCGCTTACTCCAACTATTTCAAATCATTAAGATAATAAAATATATGTCCTTTTGTGGCTGGCTTATTTCATTCAACATGATATCTACAAGGTTCCTCCATGTTGTCACATGTATCAGGACTTCATTCCTTTTAATGGCTGAATAATTTTCCATCGCATGTATATACCACGTGTTATTTCTCCATCCATTGGTTGAGGAACATTTGAATTTGTTCCATCTTTTGGCAAGTGTGAATAACGCTATGGACATCATTGTACATGTGCCTGTTTGAGTTCCTGTTTTCATTTCTTTTGGGTACATGCCTAGTAGTGGGATTGCCGGGTCATATAGTAATTCTAAACTTAGCTTTCTGTGGAACCGCCAAACTGTCTTCCACAGTGACTACACCATTTTACACTGCCACCAGCAATGAATGAGTGTTCCTATTTCTCTGCATCCCCTCCAGCACTTATTTTCTGTTTTTTTTTTTTTTTTTAAATAACAGCCATTCTAATGAGTATGAAATTATATCTCATTGCAGTTTTGATTTGCATTTCCAAGATGGGTAATGACATTGAGTATTTTTTCATGTGCTTTCTGGCCAATTGTATATCTTCTTTTGCCAATTTTTAATCAGTGTGTTTGTCTTTTTGTTGCTAAGTTGAAGGATTTCTTTATATATTCTGGTTATTAAACCTTTATCAGATATGTGGTTTCCAAATATTTTCTCCTATTGTGTAGATTGTCCTTTTATGTTCATGATAAAATCCTTTGAGCATGAAAAGTCCCATTTATATGTTGTTTTCTTTTGATGCTTGTGATTTGGGTGTAAAGTATGAGAAACCATTTCCTAACACAAGGTAATGAAAACGCTTCCGACATTTTCTTCTACAATTTTGATAGTTCTGGCTCTTACCTGTGGGTCTTTGATCCATTTCCAGTTGACTTTTGTATAAGGTGTGAGGCAAAGGTCCTCCTTCCCTCTTTTGCAAGTGGAGATCCAGTTTTCCCAGCATCATTTTGTTGAAGAGACCATTCTTTCCCAATTGAGTGCTCTTTGCCCCCTTGTGAAAAATCATGTGGCCATAAATGTGTGAGTTGATTGCTGAGCTCTCTCTCTGATTCCATTGGTCTATATGTTTGTCCTTGTGGCGGTACCATGCTCTTTTGTTTACTGTGGCTTGGTGATATGTTTTACGATGTAGAAGTGCGAGTCCCTCAACTTCATTTTTCTTTTTCAAGATGGCTTTGGATATTTGGGGCCTCTTATATTTTCATATAAATCTGATGATTGGATTTCCATTTTTGCAAAAAGGGTTATTGGAATTTAATCGGGATTGCATTGAATCCATACTTTGCATTTGTCATAAGTGTTGACATCTTAACGGTATCCAGCCTTCCATTCCATGAACATGGAATATCCTTCCACTTATTGAGGACTTCTTTGATATCTTCTACCAATGGTTTTTTAGATTTCTGTGTACAAGTCATTTACATCTGGGTTAGATGTATTCCTAGGTAATTGATTCTTTTGGTTGGTATTGTGAATGGAAAATTTTTTTTCATTCTTTTCTTGATTGCTTCTTCCATTTGTTCATTGCTTGTGTATATAAATATATACTTTTTATTTTATTTTATTTTTTTTTTTTTTAAGATTTATTTATTTATTTATTCATGTATCCCCCCCTTGCTGCTTGTGCTCGCTGGGTCAGCTAACCACACTGTGCAGGCGGGCTTGCCTTCACCAGGAGGCCCCGGGAACCGAACCCGGGGCCTCCCATATGGTAAACGGGAGCCCTACTGATTGAGCCACAGCCGCTTCCCAATATATATACTTTTTAAAAAGAGCTTCCCTACCTAGGGTTAACAATGTTTTAAAGAGTTGAAGCAGTACACAGTCATGTTATACAATAGAAATCATAATAATATGATATATATAATAAATACAAATACATATATGCTGTTATTCTAAAATACCATGAAAATAGGTATTTACTTGAAAATATCCATTATTCTGCATCACTAACTTTTATGTTACATAAATGATATGTAATAAAAACAGAAACATAACAAGTTAAGAAAGACAATTATTAGTAAAGAGTAGGACTAATTAAATAATATTTTGCATGAAAAATATAACAGTCTTTTTATAACATTTCTTTATGGCCTTGGATACAGCAATTCATTTGAACTTTTTATTGCATATTTAAATATTATAGGCTATACTTTTATTCTTAAGAAACATAAATATATTACTAGAGACGGTATATCAAAAGAACTACAGAATATTCCCATATTCAATTAGAAAATAACAATAGAAATGTTTTTCTGTCCCAGGGTACTCTGGGATATTTTTTCTCCTTTTATTTCCTTTTCTAATAATATTTCTTTACACTAACTGCAGATTTCATGGCAACCTTATTTTCTTAGTACATCAAACATATAATTCACTTTGACTTGCAGCTCTGCTTTATTAAGCCCACATTACAATTATTCCTGGTGTCAGTTCAATATGATGACAGTAAGCTAAATATCCTCTCAACAAAAGCATTTGAGCATGGGATTATTAGGTTTTGACTTAATAGCAACAGTATGTTTTAAACTTTTAGGAATTGGTTTCAAGCTCTCATAAAATGTCCATCCACTTTGTATCTACAGGCTTCTTTTCACAGACCAGTTTGTCATCAGTCAGGTCTTTTGCATCTATAAATTCATCATATAGGCTAGCAGCATACAAAAACGTCCACGATTCATAAACACGGAAAAACGTATTGGATGTCATCATAAGTTAACTCCCTCTTTTTCAGGAAAAATGGTTTTAAAACACAGATGTAATTTGAACTTGAGAAATAAAAATTGGATTCCAAGTTACAATTACAATTTTAATAAAGAAATTGAGAAAGTCTTGTTTAACTTGGTTGTTCTTTTCTGGTGATATTTTTTTGAGTTCTGATATAGATTTATTTCCAAAAATATTCAGTAGTTTTTTTTTTTTTTTCTTTTTAATAGTTTCTGTTGCAAAGAAAACGTAACATGAAGTAACTCAGGTGCAGCCAGTTCAACCTCTCCTTGACTCCTCATAGCCTCATGAAAGATCATCAAGCAATCCAGCAATTTGGGCAAGGGGTGGGGGAGGGAAACATATAGATGTCTGTTTTACTGTAATTATTTTCTTCACTCTTGTCCTCAATATATTTCCAAATTATAGAAGGACAGTCTTCTTCTCCCGTGATTTGAATGGTCTCATGGCAGGTCAACATTTTGGTATCTTTTCCATGGCCAGCAAAAATGAGACCCATCTTCAAGCACATCACTAAGGTGTCCTTCCATTTCTCTAAAGCCAAAAATAGGTTAAGTGTTTCTGCATGTTTTGAGAAAACTGAAAAGTGACTGAAAACTTTAATTATGAAATCCTGAATATCACAAGCAGTACTGTGTAAAATGTGTGCAGGACATTTAACGGTTAATATCTTTTCATTTTCTTTGGTATGAAGCTCACAGACTAAATGGAATTTGCCAACATTTACATTTGCACTGCCTGCCAAATATGCATATATATGAGTAATGTCTACTTTGAATTTCGATGAGATATCAATAGTCTTTTGTTTTATGCTTTCTGGACTTTAATTAGCATGTTCATAGAAATCAAGAAGACAGTTTGAAGCTCCATTTTTCAATTTTAAATACCTAAGAGCTAGGGCAAACCATTTTCATTGCTATGATTCAACATATGCCTTGATATACTGTAGAAAGCATGATCAGTCTAAGGCAACAGCGCAGCTGTTATCAAAATCTCCCCTTTGTCCAGAGGATGTTTCAGTTGCAATCTCTAGATAAAGAAATGAAACTGCATTCAGTTTCATAGAGCATTCAAGAGAGCTATACAATTATGATGTGTGTTCATTTGTGTGATCTGCCCAAGTTCATTCGGCTGCCCCTATTTTCAGCTGAGCATTGGTCTCTTTGGAAGAGATGGAAAAATTTTTGACATGTTTAGAAGTTCTTGCTTGTCTCCTGTGGAACTTATGAGATTTAGTCTCCACATGGGCTTTCACATCACCTTCTCTGCCATGTGAAATCCCAAATTATTTTCTGTGTATTGTGCAGTATATTCTGTTTTGTTTATTTACCTGCCTAAGCCAGTTGTACATGTCTATCATATGTCATTAAAATAACACAGTCATTTAGTCTTCATTTCCAGTGATGTCCAACCCATAGTAGCCATGGTAGAGAAATCATTCTCATTTTCACAGTTTGAATATTTAGAAATATGGTCACAATACTTACCATAATAAAAATTGAGGGAAGCGGCTGTGGCTCAAGTGGTTGGGCCCCCCCGTTTACCATACGGGAGGCCCCAGGTTTGATTCCCGGGGCCTCCTGGGGAAGGCGAGCCGGCCCCTGCCGCGTGGCAAGCTGGCGCAGCAAGATGATGCAACAAAGGGATACAAGCAGACACAGAACAACACACAGCAAAGGGACACAGCGAGCACAAGCAGCAAGGAGGGGGGGGGATAAATAAAAATAAAATAATAAATCTAAAAAACATATTTAATGGAGAGTCTGAGGGAGGTGCAAGGAAAATTTTAAAAAGAAAAAAAAAAACTGAACTAGCACTACACTGATACAGAGTGCTGTGGCTAATCTGCAGGTGAAGCCAAATGCAGACTAACACTCAGGATTATCAGCCGTGTTTAATAGAGGAATGGATGACCCATCACTGTGAAGTACACAAAGCATGGCTGCAAAAGCAGCGAGAGAAAGAGGATAATCCATGCAGTATCCATTTGACAACAAAATGCTTCCAGCCCTTATTCTGGCGCTGTCATATGGGTTTTGTAGTTTATCTCCAATCTTTTTCACTCCCTAGCCCACTACCGGGATTTTTCCGCATCTCACAAAGGGGGTCCTCAGGAAGTGTGATTTTCAGTGCAATAACCAGGATAATCCCCAGTAAACTTCTAAGAGTTTTATCGGTATTGCTTTAAATCGATAGAATGATCAATTTAATCTATTTACTATGTTGAGTTTTTTGATCTATGAACATTTTTCTATCTATATTTTAATTTTTATCAGTTTTTTAGATTTTTCAACATACAGATCCTGTATGTTATATTTGTTAGATTTATGCCCAAGTATTTTTTGACTATTATAAATGGTATGGAGTTTTAAATTTCAGTTTTCATTTCTCATTGCTAGGACATAGAAAACAAAACTGATTTTTTGTGTTGAGCTTGTATTCTGTGGCCTTGATAAACCCACTTGCTAGTTCTGAAAGGATTGTTTTTGTTCTTATTCGTTTGTTTGTTTTTTGGGTTTTTCTTTTTGGTTCTGTAGATTCCTTGGAATAATCATGTCATCTTCAAATAGCAATAGTTTAATTTTTTCCTTTTCAAGGTGTGAGCTTTTTGTTTTGTTTTGTTTTTATTTTTGAAATGGCTGGTTCCTTCACTTTTCATTACCAAGTTGAAACGGAATGGTAAGAGTGGATATCCTTCTCTTGTACACAGTCTTAGGTGGAAACATTCAGTCTTTCACCATTAAGTAATGTTAATGGTAATTGACAGCCTTTTTAAAGATGATCTGTTCCAGGCTGAAGACGTTCCTTTCTATGCCTGGTTTGCTGAGTGTTTATCATGAACCGGAGTTGAACTTTGTCAAGTGCTTTCTCTGCATGAATTGATATGATCATATGGTTTTTCTTCTTCTGTTATATTTTCTAAAAACGTCTTTATTGAGGTATAATTCACTTAAACTGCATATATTTAAATCATACAATTTGATAAGTCTTGACATATACATCCAAAAATGAACCCATTCACCATAATCAAAATCATGAACACATATATCACGCCCCAAAGTTTTCTCATACCCTTTCTCTCTAGTCTCTCCCTGCCTCTTCTTTTCTTTCCACAAGCAATCACTGGTCTGCTTTCTGTCACTGAAAATTAGTTTGCATTTTTAAGAATTTTGCAACTACATGTAAATATACTCTCTTTCCTGTCTGGCTTCTTTCATTAGCATGATTATTTTGAGATTCATGGTGATCAACTTTTAATTCCCACATTAAGCCTTTTCTCCCATTTTGTATTCCATTTTTATTTTGATCTAATTTTAAAATTTCAGAAAAGTTGCAAAAATAGTAAAAGAATTCTTTTATGTCACCGGGCTTCCCCTAATGTTGACGCTTTCATGACCAGAGAATAATTATCAAGGATAGGAAGTTAACAATGGTGAAGGAATATTTACTAAACTTAGAAACATTATTCAGTTTTTCCACGAATATCCTTTTTCTGTTTCAGGACTCAATCCAGGATCACTCCGTGTTGAATTTAGTTGCTATTCTCATTAGTTTCCTGCTATCTGTAGCAGCCCTTCAGCTTTGTCTTTTAATGAACTTGGCACTTTTGAAGAGCATTGGTCAGTTATTTTGTAGAAGGCCCCTCAGCTTGGTTTTGGCTGATATTTTCTCATGACTAGACTGTGGTGTTATGCACTTTGGGCTATGGAATGCCACAGAAATGACGCCGGGTCCTTCTCAGTGCCGCATATCACGAGGCTGATGACGTTGATGGCTCTTGTTACTGTGTTGTTGCCCTAGAGCAGTGGGTTAAGTTTTCTACACTGTAAAGTTATCTTCCTTTCTGTACTTCATAAATATCTTGGGGGAAATACTTTGAGAAAATTCAAATACTATTTCTCTTTAAACTTTTACGCATTTACGTTAGCTTCCAACTGTGTATCTTCCCTGCAACAATTATTACTGTGGTTCTTGCTTAATGGATATTCTCTATTTCTCTCTTTCCTAGTGTGTTTATTTTTTATTTTCTTATTTTTAATATACCATAATTCACCAATGTGTACCCAATGCTAGCACAATTTGACCATATAGTTAAAGTTCATTATGTCTCTTTTATATAAATATATACAGACAAATGAATTTATTCATCAAACAGCCAAAAGTTTAATTTTTCTATCAAATAGGTTGCTAAAAAGAGAGTACATAAACTCTTTAGGAAGGAAAGATATGTATTATTGTTAACAGCTATAAACCACTTAGCAGATGCAACAAAGAAAAAGGAGGCAAATTAAGAAGTAATTTGTGTGTTTTAGACCTCTGGTTAGTTATTAGAGTAAAGACAGAGGAGGCATACTCAAAAGAAGCCTATCCTGGGAAGCAGATGTAGCTCAGTAGTTGAGTGCCTGCCTCCCATGTAGGAGGTCCCAGGTTCAATCCCCGTGTGTTCCTCCTGAAAAAAAAAAAAAAAGAAAAGCCTGTCGTTTAGCATTGTTCATTCTAAATCTGTTGGGCCTCCATAAAATTAGCCTTCCCTGAGGACCTTGACTCTCTCTTCAACATGGTATTTTTCTCTCTATCTTATGTTCCAGCCTCTGGCCCATCCTAAAATGTACTTATTTCCCACCTCCTTTCTAGTAGCTTGCCAAAGACTGTTCTTACAGATTCACTGGCCTCTGCCTGTGCCACAAAGAAGCCATGCTCCCAAGTCCAGCCTTCTCTACACCACTTTCATTTCTCTAATTCCCTCTCATTCTATAGATGTCAATTATGTATTTACTTATTTCTCCCACCGCACGCCTGTTGTTTTGCGCTCGCTGTCTGCTCTCTGTGTGTTCTTCTGTGTTTGTCTTCTCTTCAGTCAGCACCAGGAACTCATCCTGGGACCTTCCGGAGTGGACAGAGGCTGCGCAATCCCTTGTGCCACCTCAAGGCTGTGTCCCTCATTGTCGTTCTCCTGTGTCTCTCTTCGTTGCGTCTTGCTGCGCCAGCTCTCCGCGGGTGCCAGTGCTCCGTGAGGGCCAGCACTCTGCGCGGGTCAGCTTGCTTTTCACCAGGAGGCCCCGGGAATCGAACCCTGGGCCTCCTATATGGTAGGCAGGAGCCCAATCACGCGAGCCACATGTGCTTGCCTGGATGTCAGCTTATATGTCAATGCTATTGGAGGGAATAGGAGGAAAATGCGGCTGAGTTTTGAGGGCCAGGAGAGGGTCCCCACAAGAAGCGGTGTTCATGAGATGGCTAGGTACAATTCAAAGGGAAGCTTGATAGCCTTTCCAAGCAGGTGAAGTATCGAACTGCTGGTCTCTTCTCTGGATTCCTTAACGGGTGCCATTATAGTCTATACTAATTTTTTGCCCCTCAGTACTTTAATAAGATGATATTAATTCCAGGGAAATAGGTGTAAGGGGGTATTCATAAAGGAGTGGGGTCCTGGTTGGCAGGTCAGACAGCTAAAAAGTCATGTGCTCCTGGGAATTGGGAAAACTGCTCCCAGCCACAGCAGCCTGATATTTAATACACCAGACCTGGACTGAAATTGAGGACCCAACGACCCCTTCCTCAAAGATCTACTTCAGCATCTTTTAGGGGTATCTTCTGTAAAATGTTTAACAAACCCTCAACCTGTCAACTCAGAGCCCAGTGTGGAAACCGAGGAGATATAGAACACTCCCTCCTGTGCCCGTAAGGTGCTGCCCCTGAGGGTGCCGTGAACTGAGCCTGCTGCACGTCTCAAAAGCCTTTTCCTCTAGGTGTGGCTGCCCCGGAGACAGCGTGGGAGGCAGGCAGCCCTGCCCTGGTGCCCTGCTGGTGCCCCGCTGCCCATGACCCTGTCCTCCAGACGCGCGGCCCTTTGTGACGTGGTCGGTGTGCCTGTGCCCAGAGGACCTGGATCTGCTTGGGAGAGGGTGGTCTACCTGCCTCTCACGGGACAGGAGAAAGGTGAATTCACAAACGGGGAGTTATGTGAGGAGACAAAGGGACTTCCTGGTGACTTCCGGGTGTGACTGCAAAAAGTTTACAGGAGCTAGAGTCAACCTGGCATAGTGGAATGCATCAGGGCATTAGAGGAAGTGGCCAGCCGGAGTGGCAGCTGTGGCCTTTCTCCAGAGATGGAACATCCTGGACAGCCTCATAATTTGAAATGAAAAGGATGCAGACTTGCGTTCGGTGTTGATTCTGCTGAGATTTTTTTTTTTTTTTTTTTTTGGAGGGGGTAGGGGGTAGTAACATTTCTGACTCTAAAATTTCTACACAGGTGAAGCACTCACCTTGGCTCTGGGTAACAGGTGCCCTCAAAGCCAACTCGTCCCTGCCTGGGTTATTGCAGAAGTGCCTCTCATGGGGAACTTCGTGGGAAGTCTACTAAATTGGGGGAAGATTCCATCTCAGCAGACCTGGGACTTCTTGAGCATTTTCAGTGATGAGAATTCTAGCTCCCGATCCAGATTATAATTCCTCACCCAAATGGGACACCCCGTTTGCTTCTTTGAGGGCTGATACAACACTTTAGACATGTTTCCCCCAATTTTTTCATCTTCCCCATGGAAAGGTTTTGACTTTGACTAAATAGCTTTTTCCAGTTTTCAAGGATTTTTAAAAATTTTATTTTTACCAAAGGTCCCTTTCTTTACTCCCCCTTGCAGGACTGAAAGCCTCAGAATATTATTTCTCCAGCTATTGCCGTCATCTCACTCTGGGGAATCACTCCGTGGCCCAATTGGTCATCTTCTCCCAGCCCCTACCTCCCTGTCCCATGTGTCCCTGGTGTCCCCTCCCCCCGGCCTCACAGGTTAGAGAAAGCTCCTTTATCTCAATCCCTCAGGGCAGACTGTGTTTCAAATCTGGGCTTCACTGTTAAGCAAGGATGTGACTTAGTTAAGTCAAATAATCTCTCTGAAACTTAATTTTTACAATGAATAATATTGTTTTCCCTAAAGGATTGTGAAAATTAGAAAAAATAAAATTTCTTGCCTATTATGTATTTATGTGTTGTGGACAGGGGTTAAGAGTGTAGACTCTACCATGGACTTGAAAATAACCACACTCAAACCTAAACTACAAGCCAGGAGTTGGAAGGCAGGTGTAGGCAGGAGTGGGCAGGTGGGGAAGAGTCTAGGCTCTAGGCTCATTCAGTCTGGGTTCAAATCCTAGCCCCTCCTCTTGCTAAGCTTTATGATCTAGGGAAATCAATTACCTACTTTGTCCCCGTGTTTCCTCCACAATGCATAGGACCCCTAGGGCTGTGGTGAAGATTAAATACAAAGAGAATATGCATGTTAAGGGTTTAGCACAATGCCAGATTCTTTAACTGCCGAAAAAAGATTGCTATTATTTTTAATAAAATTAAGAGAATGAAAGGAAGGAAATTACTCTATGTATTAACTCCATGTGATGTGATTATGGGGATTTTCCTTTTTCGTTTTTATACTCCTCTATATTTGCAAGGTTTTTGAAATACCGTGATTTATGATAAAAAATAAATAAAACTACACACGTTCCTAAGTGGTGACAAGTAATGATTTCCCCAGTTCTCACCTTAGCACATTTTGTAAGATGGAGAATTCTTTGTTCCATTACCAAGTAAACATCTTTGTTAAAAATATATATAAAGTACACTTTTCCAAAAACGATTGTATCACAAGGATCTTTAATGTTTACTCATGGTGGGGTTGTATTTGTGTTTAGTAAAGTGTGCCAAGTGCCCACATTGAGACTTTTCGGTTGAAATCAGCGCACGCCACACGGACGTTTCCCGTGTCCAGCAAGGACAGAACAAGAGGGCCTTGACTTTTCTCCTGCTCGGGCCAGCTCTACCGAGCAGTCCACCCCAGAATGCATCATCCGTTCCATAGAAAAGAAGAAGATGGAAAACTTCTCAACGTATTTCTTAAGTGTGGCACGTCTCTGGTACAAAAATCCAAGAAAGGTAGCACGAAAGCAGAAGCACCGACCGAGCTTACTTATCAACGAACATGCATAAATCCTAAACTCTACCCCATGGGACCCAAAGGAATACAACATCGCATTAAAAGGTATAAAAAGCACGGTACCGAAAACTGAAGAGTTACACGTGAAATACTGCACTGTAAATCCTGACTCCTCTAACGCCCCACCCCCACCCCGCCACGGCCCCGGGGGGGGGGTCGGGACCAGCCATCTGCCTCCAGACCTGGCTAGTCCTCGGCGACGCTGCCGCGGGGCGAGGGGGCAGCGGCCTCGGCCTCCCGCAGGGCCCTGGCCTCCTCCAGGGCCTCTCGGTAGCGGGAGGGCCAGGCCTGGGGGTCTTTCTTAAAGACCCTGGCCAGGAATTCCATGATTTGCATCTTGGTGATCTCCTGGCTGGCGCGGGGGCCCCAGAAGAACTCGTACTCGGGCGGCTCGACGTGGGGCACGCGCTGGTACTTGAGGTAATGCTGCTGCACGAACTCCTCGGTGATGAGCCTGCGCACGTCGGCGAAGGTGGAGTGCTTCTTCCAGGGCCGCAGCCCCAGGATGCGCAGCACGTTCCACACGGCGCTCTCGCGGGCGCCGCGGCCCTTCACGTAGATGAGGCTGAGGATCATGAGCAGCAGGCCCGTCATGGGCATGTGGTTGCTCAGCGCCACCCTGTCCAGCTCCGCGGGCTCCAGGGCCTTGACGAGCGCGAACTCCATGGTGTGCAGGCTGGTGAGCCGCAGGTGCAGCCCGAACACCCGCGCGAGGAGGAGGCTGCTGCGCCGCAGGATGCTGCGGCACCACTTCTTGTAGCTGCCGATGACGTCCCTCACCATGTCGGGGAACCAGATGGCCACCCCGCGCTGGTCCTTCACCAGCACGTACCACATGAGCTCGTGCGCCTTCTGCACCAGCTGCGCCGCGGCGGGCGGCGCGGGCCCGGGCTGGGCCTGCGCTGCGCTCGGCGCCTGGCGCGCGCAGCCGTCC
>JAKSZT010053833.1:1175225-1202879 GCA_026826555.1 Tolypeutes matacus
GGCGGGCGGGGCGGCCGGCCTGCGCATGCGCGGCCGCGACGGGGCGAGGCGGGGCCCGACGGGAGGCTTGGCAGGCGCGGGCCGGGCGCGGGGCCCGCGCGGGCCGGGCCGGGGGCTGCGTGGCCACCGCACGCCCGGCGGGTTTAAGGAGCGCGGTAACTGAGCTTCCGAGACGGGGAGGGAAAGCTGCTTAGGCCATCTTCGCTGGGACGCGTCCAGAATCAAGTCGGGTGGTCCTGGAGAAAGGTCGGCACTGCTGTGTAAATTCGGGGTTCACTAAACCAGCAGAGTGCTCAGCATGGGCTGTGAGATGTCTAACTGGTGAAGAAGGTGTCTGCGATTGGGATCCGGAGAAATGCCAATAAAAATCTATGCAGTCCCTACCAAGTCCGAGGGCTTGTAAAACAAGGAGAAATGGAGAAGGCACTTAAAGACATCCCCTCTCAATCCATGTGAAATAGGCACTTCCCTTTTTGTGGTGGCAATAAACTAATAACGTTGTTAGAGTTTTGGTGGTCATTGATTTAGTTCTTCCACTCCCCTTGAGTCATTTTATTTTACTTTTTCCAGTAGGATTCCGTGCACAAAGATTGGCTTATTTACTAGCACAGACTTGTAGGATGATAATCTCTTTCTTGTGTGTCCTGATTAGTTCTGCTCCTTCCACTCTGCCTGTGGAAACGTCGCCCTCTCACAGGACCCGACTCCCACCATCTGGCAGCAACTGATTGGTCCCACGTTGGGAGCCACACCCAACTCCTTCCCCAGATTTTTTTTTTTTTTAAGATTTATTTTATTTAGCTCTCCCACCCTCCCCCCCCCCCCGTTGTCCCCACGATCTCCCATGTGGGAGGGAGGCACCCAATCACTTGCGCCACCTCCACTCCCCCCAGATTTTTTAAAAAACCTGGGTCCCCTAGAGGATTGGTGGCAGTCTCTCTAAAATGACCAGAGGCAACATGGTGATGGCTGTGTTTCCCAAGTGTGGAAAACAGACCTGCAGTGGGCAAAGACACAGCTGACACCCCAAAAAGAAACAGCTGTGAAGAAGGGGTTTCCAAGGCTTATCCACATCCCGGGTCTGAGCTGAGTTTGGTCCTTCAGCCTTTCCTGCGTTTTCTCAAGTCAGCATTAACTTTGAATATGTTGTCTTGAGTCTGATTATTGTCACTTGGAACCCAAAGGATGTTTAAAATGTTATCTTGACATCTCTTGAGTACTCTATTTGATTCTATGCCTTCTCATTTCTCACTTTACTTTTTCTCAAGTAGATTTATTTCCGAAGGTTTTCTGTGCTATTATCTTTCCTCTTAGCCTTGGGTTTTCCCATGGGTCACCTTTAGTAGGATTACTGCTCCACCTGCCCCTCCGACAGGACTCTGCAGCATCCTGCTGCACCTGGATAATTCCATCATAGCATTCAGGTCTTTTTGTTGGGATGTTTTCATTTTTTGTTTTCTTTTTCTTCTTTGATTTATGGATTTTTACCATTTTCTTGAGTATGTCTTATAGAAGTGTGTCAATTATATTCGTTTTTCTTTTTTTAAAGAATGCTTCTTGAGTTGATTTATTGTTCCCATGCTTCTTAAATATAATCCTCATTTTCTTGCCTTTCATCTCTATTAGTTTTCTTCTTTCTTTGGTTTGGGTTTTTATTTTCTTACTATTTGAATTAAATGTTTAGTTCGTTTAGTATCTTTTTAATAATGAAAATGTTTGAGCCTACTAGTTAAGTCTCTAGACACCTTGTCCCTGGGACATAATTTTTTACCAATGACAGGTTGTTAAAATTACATCCTCACATTTCATGCTCTTAGATTTAATAGATTCATTACATTAAACTGTAAGCTTGGAGTAGAGCAATGATAAAAGTTATCGCCTGCTGAATTGATACATCAAATCTCTGTCCAGAGAGCTGCTTGGGCTTAAGTTGGTTCCTGGAGCTCACTGGGATAATTGCATTCTTGGCTGGCCCTTGCTTTGGTGAAGTTGCTGACACCATGCCTGACAGTGCACCCCCACCTCTGCCACAGCTCACTTCTCACCTCACTGATGACAAGCCCACAGTCCAGGACTACACTGAGATATTCCACTGGGAGGACTTAGAGCCCTGGGACTGATAAAGTTGGAAACCAAAGAAAGGGTAGATACGTGAAGCTGCTTATCCTTGGAGCACAACTGTACCCTAGTAAAGAAATATTTTCTTCCCAGGAAAAGATCTGCACAAGAGGCTCAGATTTCTACCAAGAAGAAAATTCATGTGGGATGGGGAAACAAAGTAAAGCTTGGGGTAGGCTATAAGTGGAGAAAGCACCTCACGGGTGAGGCCAGTGGCTTCACAGCTGCCTAATAAAGTGACACCCATAAACTAGTCCTGTAGACATTCAGAACGATAACGGAAATGGCAGGGGACACGATGGCAGAGAAGAGGAAACCAGTATTCATGAAACACCCACAGCTGCTTTAACCCAAAGATCTCAATTGGCAGCCGGAGCTCCAACGATGCCCTAAGTGCTGGCATCAGTTAAGCTTACTAGGGGTCCCCAAGGCTGGCCCTGTGCGGTCTGGGCAATGGGGACAGTGAGTCCTCTCCAGGCCTGACGCTTGCGGAACTATCTCCCCAAAGAATCTCAGGAAGGGCTACTCACTAAATCAAGATTTTGTAGTAGAAGTTCCATGAATTCAAAAAGGATATGGAGCAGTTAAAGTTTAAAATATTCTAGAGCAGAGAGTTTTCTGGTGGGTCACTTCAAGCTCCGTAATGTGGAACAGATTGCACAGCTGTGGAATAGGCTGTTCTTGGCAGACTGCGGCACAGGAGAGGCCCTGTCCTGGCATTGGTTTCCATAGTGAACCGGGAAGGGGGGCGGCCCTGACGGCGCCAGTGGGCAGTGTGCACGCTCGGGGAGCAGAGCTGGGAATGAAATGTAAAGCCTTCTGGCCTTTTCCTGTCCACATAGGCACCAACCCCACCTTGGAGCCCCCATCGGGGCCCCACAGGCCTTGCAAGCCAAGGGGCTAAAACCGAGAACTCATGTGAATTTGTTCAGCAAATACTATTGAGCAGAGTCTTTCATGTGCCTAATCGATTGGCTTTTTTAAAAAGTAGCTTGATCCGACAGGGAAGCCAGTGACATCAGGGACTGTTTGGCAGCTGGGCCCCTTTTTGTTAGAAAAGAATAAGAAGTGAGGACAGGCAGCGCGGCTTTCCACAGTTGGGAGGGGGTGGGGAGGGGGCCCGGCGCTGGCCCCTCCTCCCCCAGCTTCTCTAAGGGCCTCCAGGCACTCAAGGAAATGCAATGCCTCCCAGCCCTCCCAAGACCTAAAGCTCAGCCTCCAGAACTCAGCCTGGCAGTGTCAGGGCTGTGGTTTAGAAAGCTCTCCTGGCTACAGAGCTAAGACTGGAGTTGGGGGCAGGAAGACAGGTGGGGACAAGGAGACCAATGAGGACTCCTTTTGCAGGCAGGCTCCACGTGAGAAATGGTGATGGCTTGCTTTTCATCTTCACTCAGAGACTTTCTTAAACCCTGCGTTTCAGGCATTGTGTTAGGCACCAGGGCTATGATCAGAAGAGGCACGGTCTCTTCGGTCTCTAGTGAGGGGCAGTGGTGGAGATAAAGAGCTAGAAGCAGGGAAACGAAGGGGGAAATTAAGTCATCGTACATTGCATTGCATTTTATGAAGGATCCACAATTCCGGACAGAAAGTAGAACAGAGGGAATCGATTTTCAATATGGATGCCAGGGAAGGTATAGATAAATGAGAGGAGTGGAGGGTTTAACTATAAATACCAGGGACCACCGAGATTCTGTCGTGGGGGAGGTCAGGATTGGGCAGTGCCAGAGAGCTGGTATATGGTCACACCGTTTCCTGAGATTTTGCCAGGGAAGGGCAATAAGTTCCTGGGGGCTTGGAGAAGGCAGAGTAGACATGATCAACAGGTATCTGGACTGATCGTTATCAGGAAAGAGGCCTGCACTGAAAAGAGAAGTTTGAGAGGTAGAGGAGGTAAATGGCATCGCCCCAAGAGACTGTCTAGAGCAGGCTCTTCCAAGGAGCAGTCCTGGAGTGACGGGTGGGATAGTGGGAGAGCATAAAGCATACCATAGACATATAGCAACCTTGTCTTCCTTCACCCACACAATTGCCATGAAGACATGAGAAAAACAAAAGAAAAGAAGGGGGAAAAGACAACTGCCCCACACATTGCAAAATGCCCTCTTCTGGGAGCACAGCCCAAGTTGAGAACCATTGGGAATAATAAGCAAAGTGAAGAAAGATGGAGGCACAGCAAGAGGCCCAGATCATTTAACCATTTCAGCCTCTTTCCAGGCTATCATATGACCTCCCTTACTGGATCTATTTTGGGGACGTATTAAAATAGATTACCTCATCTTAAACCATCTTTACTTCCCGGGAATAAATCTTGTTCAAGCAGACCCTGGGTTCAAGTCTGTGGGATCGATAGATAGATGATAGATGATTGATTGATAGATTTAATTTGCTACATTTTGTTGAGTACCTTTATATCTAGATTCAAGAGGGATATTGGTCTATAGTACTTTTTCTTTATTTTCATTTTTCTTTTTTGAATTCGTGATAAACTTTATTTTTAGAGAAGTTTTAGATTACAGAAAAGTTACGTCAAATGTATAGGAGAGGGGAGTAGATGTAGCTCAGTGGTTGAGCACTTGCTTCCCATGTACGAGGTCCTGGGTTCAATCCTGGGTAGCTCCAATGAAAAGTAAAGGATAAGAGATTCCCATATAACTCCCCTCCACCCACATAAACATTTCCTCTATTATTGACATCTTACATTAGTGTGGTACATTTGTTACAACTGATGAAACAAATTGAAGCATTGCTTCTAATCAAGGTGTATAGTTTATGGTTTACAGTTTGTGCTGTACAGTTTTATAGGCTTTGACAAACATATAATGTCATGTATCCATCATTGCTATATTATACGGAATGAGTCCAATGCCCTAAAAATGCATTGTGTTCCAACTATTCATTCCTCTCCTTCCCCTCTGAACCTCTGGTAACCACTACCTTTATATCAATTTTACAAGTTTTTCCTTACCATATGATAATAACTACAATAACAATTAATCTACATTGGTCCATGGTTGCCCTCCCCCCTTATGTTTGTTCATGCTTCAGTGTTCAGGAATTTGGCATGATGTCTGCTCTGACTGCTGCAGACTGAGAGAGGGCTTAGGTATTATGGGGCAGATGGAAGGAACTGTTTTGCTTTCAGTTGCAGATACTTCTTATTTTGGGGGATTGGTCATGTCTATTGTCATCCTTTTGTTAGTTGTCCTGGACCAATCTGAAGAACTGGAGTATGTACTGGCCACAAACCTGCTGGGATTTAGGGCTCAACCGGCATATGAACAGTCCAAAGAGTTAAATCTCTGAGACATATATTTAATGGGTGTAGGGATAATTATAGGTTCAAATAAAAGGGGGTAGAAGAATCATCAGTAGTAAATTATAAGTGAGTCTAACTGTTTTATTGGGGAAATAGATTATCACAGATTCCCAAATAGAACCTTCTAAAGGAATGTTCATTTCATGAGGCTGTGTGACTTGCCTATAGTGTTCAGACGTCCCTAGAGCCCTGAGAGCACTTTGTTTGAGGTTGTTTACTGTGGCAGTGAGTGAAATCTACCTGAGACCTGCATAATTGTAACCTCTAAAATTACCTCCCGATTCACTTTGAAATCTTTTAGCCATAAAAACTCTTTTTTATTTAATGCTTCCTCTTTTGGGTCAATGTCTATTTCCTCATGCATCACTGGTTGGTGCTTGGTAATAATCCCTCTATGTCAGGGAGGCTTTGGCCTGGGAGTCATGTCCCATGTGGGGGGGTGGGTAATGAATTTATTTCCAGAGTTTGGCTTAGAGAGAGGCCATATTTGAATAACAAAGAGAGTTTCAGGAGGCAACCCTTAGGCATTGATTCTGATTAGGCTCTTTAGTTTTTCAGGAGTAGGGTTCATAAGTACAGACATTGAGATTGAAAGCATGACATATTTGCCTGTTTTTTTTTTTTTATTAGGCAAAGCCTATATATTCCAGAGATTTTTGCCATTTTATTTGAGAAAGTATGGATTCCCCAGAATGGGAGTTTAATATTATCTATTGTGTGGGCCTCTATCTATTGAGAAAACATACCTGTGACAACACAAATATATTCGCACCCCATAGATGTATGCTTTAGGTGATTTTCCCCATATATCACCCCATTGTTTTCTTTTTCCTACTGTCTATGTTGGGCTTTGGTATCAGGGTATTACAGCCTTGTAAAGTTACTTGGGGCATAACCCTCTTCAATTTTATGGAAGAAGTTGTGTAGAATCAGTTTTATTTCTTCATTACATGTTTGGTTAGAATTTGCCAGTGAAGTCGTTAGTGCTTGGAGATTTCTTTTTCAGAAATTTAAAAAAATATATGAATACAATCTTTAAAAATTGTTTTACCCTTATTCAGATTATCATTTTTAATCTTGGCTGAGTTGTGGTACTTTTTGGGTTTTGAAAAATTGTTTTTTTTCATCTGAGTTGTCAGATTCATGATAGTGGTGCTTGCATTAGCTCCATGTTTGCTTTTCAATTATTAAACTATCTACTAAGCCTACTGTTGGCTTCCTCACATAGACTGGGATCACATATACTCACACACACATACACACATGTACACACACACACACCACAACAGTCAACCCATAAATATTCTTCCAGAGAAGCCCTGTATTAGTCAGCCAAAGGGGCACTAATGCAATATACCAGAGATTGGTTGGTCTTTATAAAGGGTATTTATTTGGGGTAGAAGTCCACATATAACCAGGCCATAAAGCATTAAGTTTCTTTTCTCACCAAAGTCCATTGCCACGTGTTGGAGCAAGACAGCTGCTGACGTTTGCCAGGGTTCAGGCTTCCTGGGTTCCTCTCTTCCCCGGGCTGCATTTCTCTCTGGACTTAGCCCTTCTGGTTCTTCCACAAGGCCAGCTGTAGACTATCAGGCGAACAGCTCACTTCTCTTCTCCTGGGGCCTTCTCTCCAACATCAAAACTCCAACATCACAACTGCTTCTCAAAAACTGCTGCAACTCTGTTCTTTGTGATGCCTTTTATATTTTCTTCCCCCACCCTCCAAGGGGTGGGGCTCAATGCCCTACTGATGTAGCCCAGTCAACGCCCTAATCATAACTTAATCATGCCCAGATTAACATATCAGTTTACAATCATGATCCAGTTATATTTTTGGAATTCATAATTACATCAAATTGCCCAATGGCTACAACCCCTAATCCTCCAGAAATACCAGGAATTTCTGGAACAGCTGAGAACTCCATCTTAACTTTCCCATATCTTATGAAAGTATCTCTTTCTCCAACCATCCCCTGAAAGTTGAGATTCCTGTGGTCATACATTCTTATTTCTCTCCTCACCCTATATTGTCCCTGATCAGTGTCATTTCCTAGGGCTTGTAGTTGCCACACTGAAGTGTCCTAAATTTACTCTGCCAGCCTGAGAGGTCCCTTCTGTGATCTATAACTGTATTCTACTGCCTAATATATATATCTTTAAATGATGTCTACTACATCAATTTCCCCTTCAAACCTTCTGTTATCTTTATGTTCCCTACCTCACAATTCATGGCACAACTGTCCCACCCAGTGTCCCAAGGAAGAAATGAGAATGCCATTGATTCTCCTTCATCCCTTATGTCCAATTAATCACCCTTCTCACCTCCTAAATGCCATCACTGACACCAGTTTCCCAACATGCCATTACTATTTTCCACTCTACTAAGATGAGCTCCTAACTCTTCTTCTCACTTGTTATTTACTCAGGTTTATTCTCCACATTGAAACCAGCACATTTTCTAAAATTAAAATCTTCTCCATTGTATTAGTTTCCTAGGGCTACTCTAACAAATGATTACATAGTGGATTTGTCTTAGTTTCCTGTGGCTTCTGTAACAAAGTACCATAAACTAAGTGCTTAAAACAAAATTTATTATCTCACAGTTCTGGTGGGTAGAAGTCCAAAGTCAAGGTGTGTGCAGGCAATGCTTCCTCTGAAGTCAGTAGGGAAGAATCTGTTCCATGCCCCTTCTAGTTTCTGTAAGCAGATTGCTAACACTCCATGGGGTTTCTGTCTTACTTGTAGCAGTTTGATATTGTTTGTGAATTCCAAAAATATATATTGGATTATGGTTGTAAACTGGTATTTTCCTCTGGGCATATTAGATTACATTAGATTCAGAGATTTCTATTTTACTTGATTAATGACTAAGGGTTTGATTGGGCCATGACAGTAGGTGGCTTTTGGTGGGTGAAGACTCACAGAGAAACTGCACCTCAGAGAAGGAAGGTTAGAGTTTTGATCCTGAAGCCTGGGAAGTAAACACACAGAGAAGCAGATATGTGAGGAAGGAGAGAAGGATCTATTAGACATGGCTGAGGCCTTGAGAAGAGATGAGCTGTTTGCCTGATAGTCTACAGCTGGCCTTGTGGAGCGAGCAGAGGAGCTGATTTCAGCTGCTCTGCTCCTGGGACAAACGAGTCCCAGGAAGAGAGGAACACAGGAAGCCTGAGCCCTTGCAGACATTGGCAGCCATCTTTCTCCAACACGTGGCAACAGACTTTGGTGAGGGAAGTAACTTACACTTTATGGCCTGGTAATTGTAAGCTTCTACCCCAAATAAATACTCTTTATAAAGTCAACAGATTTCTGGTGTTTTGCATCAGCACCCCTTTGGCTGACTAATACAGAATGTGGTACTGGAGAGTGGGAAGTGCTTTTGCAATTACCAAAATGCTGGAATAGTTTTATAAATGCGTAAGGGGTGTTTTTTGGAGGAATTGCGAGATGCTTGGTAGAAAAGGTCTATATTGCTTTGCAGACACTGTATAAATGCTAAAGAGACTTTTTATGATGGCTTAGAAGTAAATGATGAAACTATTATTGGAAACTGGAGGAAAGGTGATCCGTGTTTTAAAGTTGCATAGAACTTAGCAAGATTGACTCCTGATTTTATATGGAAGGCAGAATTTGAAAATGGTGAACCTGGGCATTTAGCTGAAGAACTTTCCAAAGTAAACTCGGAGAATGTGGCTTGGCTTCTTCTTGTAGCTTATAGCAAAATGCTAGATGAAAGAGATAAGCTGAGAACTGAACTGTTGGGCACAAAGGAAACAGAAACTGATTCCAAAACTTCCAAGTCTCTGGAAATCAAGCTCCAAGACGATAGTGCCCCATTTGAGGACTTAACTAAACTTGGATCTTGTAAATCAGGATTGAAGATACAGTTATCTAGGAAAGATTTGTGGAAAGTCTTACTGTCTGGTGGCTTGGACCCCTGCTTCTTGCATGCTAAATCAGCAAGCTCTTTGAGAGAGCTGTATGAACAAAACCACTATACTAGGGCAGTTAAGATCTAACCCAAAGATTGGGTACACTTGAAGAGGAAGGATGTTCCCACCCACTGATCAGGGAGAGTTTTGCCACCCCAGGGTACAGAGAAGGTGGAGCGCATTCCCCATGGATTAGAGAGGTTAAGGTCACCACCCCATAGGTCTGACAGGTGTGGACCTGTACCCCATGGATTAGAAAAGGCCAGGCCACCAACTCATTACTCTGAGAGGGTTGGGCCTGTATGCCAAAGACTAGGATGTTGTCTTCACTTCCTTGTACTAGGGGAATTAAGACTCTAACCCAAAGATAGGGTAAAGTGTGGCAATCACCCCAACACTCTTGGAGGGTGAGGTCTGGAGCTTGGTCACCACCCAGATGCTTGATGAGGGTCGAACCAAGAAAATGGTTGGTGGACAAGCTTGTGGAAAGGGTGGGTCCTCTTGAGGCCCCAGAGAAAAGAAACCATCATCTTAATAATGATTTTCAGACTTTCAAATTGAATGGAGGATGCCCTGCAGGTTTACTGAACTGTAGAGGATCCATAACTCATGTTTCCCTCCCAATTTCTCCTTATGATAACGGAAATGTTTATCCCTTGTCTGTACATTTGTGTATTGGAAGCAGATAAACTGAGAAAGAAACCCACAGAAGCCAGAAACTGAATGCAACAAAACCTGGAAGAGAAGGGAAAGACCAGCAGTTGCCACCATGTGCCTTGCCATGTGACAGAGGAGTACAGGATCACCAGCAGCTGGTCTTCAGGAGGAAAGCATCACCTGAAGAAGCATTGATTTGGACATTTCCATGGCCTCAGAACTGTAAGCTTGTAAGATAATAAATCCCCGTTGTAAAAACCAATCTATTTCTGAGTATATTACATTTTGGCAGCCTAGCAGATTAAAGCAGTCATCACATGGCATTCTCCACTCTGTTTCTCTGTCCATGTCCAAATAAACTCTCCTTATAAGGATACCAGTTGTATTAAATTAAGGGTCCACCCTAACCCAGTACGAACTTATTTTCACTTTCTTAATTCCATCTGTAATAGCCCTGTATCCAAATAAGGACACATTCTCTCTTTATGTGGATTAGGATTTTAACATATCTTTTTGGAGGACTCAATTCAATCTCATAGCAGACTTAACACAACAGAAATTTATTCTCCCACAGTTCTGGAAGCCAGAAGTCACAATTAGTGATGTCAGCACTGCCACATTCCCTCTGGAGGGTCTCAGGGAGAATCCTGCCTTGTCTCCTCCAGTTTCTGGTGGCTCCTAGAAGCCCTTGTCTTGTGGCAGCATATCTACACTCTCTGCCTCTGTCACCATGTGGGTCTTCATGTCCATGTACGTCTGTGCTTTTGATCTCTTCTACTTTTCTTTATAAGAACACCGGTCAAAGGGTTTACAGCCGATCCTAAATCCAGAATGATTTCTTGTCAATATATTTAACTTGATTACTTCTGCAAATACTCTATTTCCAAATAAGTTCACATTCACAGATACCAGAGGTTAGGACTTGGACGTTTCCTTTCAGAGGTCATCATGCAACCCACTACACCATTATACCATCTTCTATCTGAGTTGTGTATAACAGTTAGTGACACCAAAATCTACCCAGTCATTCTAACATCTTCCTCCATTATAATATCCACATTGTATTTTCCAAGATATTATAATCAAATGGCCCCCAAGTTCAGTGTCTTAACAAATAATTATATTTCTTTGTCATATAACTCAAAGTAATTTTTAAGTCCTATAATGTGGGCAATCAAGATATCCACCATACAGTCATTCAAGGATCCAGACTGATGGCAGCTTTGCCATCTTTAACAAATAGCTTACACGGTTTTTCTGACCATTGTATTCCAGTCAGTTGGAAGGGAGAAAGAACAGAAGTCCAAGGCCAGTAATTCATAAACAAGTGCTTCAGAAATCGCACTTGTGACTTCTATTTATTGTCCATTAACAAAAGCTGAATTCCACGGGCCAACCTTGTTACAACAGAGACTAAGATTATAGACTAGCTACATGCTCAGGTAAAAAAAAAATAGAACAGATTTTGGTAGATATTTTTCTATCTTTGTTATACTTGACTAATTATCCAACAAATCTGATATAGTCTAGCTCCTAAGTATCTGCCAAATCTATCTCATTCCCTCCATCTCAATAGGCATCAATATTTTAGCATAAACTAATTTCATTTCCAGTTTATTGCACATATTGTATTAATGGTAAATTTTATTTTATTTAACTATAGAAGTAATACAGGCAAGTTGTTTCAAGATTCAACAGAGCAGGTTTGATCTATTTTCCTATTACTCCTCTAAAAAATTATGAAATGTGTCATGGCTTAAAACAACATAAATTTATTATCTTACATTTCTGGAGGTCATAAGTCTGAAATGAGTCTTAAGGCGCTAAAATTAAACTAATAGCAATGTTGCATCCCCCCTGGAGGATCCAGGCAATAAGCCATGCCATTACCCTTTCCAGCTTCTAGAGGCCACCTGCATTCCGTGTCTCTTGGCCCCTTCCTGCATTTTAAAGCACATCATCTCAACTTCTACTTCCATTGTCATATCTCCTTTTTCTGATTTTGACTGTCCTGCCTCCCTCTTATAAGGACATTTGTGATTACATGAGCTCACCCAGATAATATAGGAAAATCTCCCCTTCTCAGGATCCTTAATTTAATCACATCTGCAAAGTCCCTTTTGCTATATAAAGTGACATATTGCAGGATTAGTGCATGAACATCTTTGGAGGCCCAAACTCTATCTACAGCAGAGGCAGGTAAACTGAAAAATTAAAATACTTCTTATTGCCTTCCCCTCACCGCCCATTCCAAGCCACATGCCCAGAGGCAAGCACTGATAAAGGTTCTCCTTTATTTTCGTAGCTGCTAATATAAATTTAAGCTATACACTTATACAGACAGTTCTTGATTCATCAATCTTAGAGTATCTATTTATTTTCTACTATGAGAATGAAGAATTCTATACATGATATCTCTCCAGGCCTTTTTCAATTTGTTGAGTCTTTTTTTTAAGAGATACCAGGGATTGATCCCAGGATGTTGTACATGGGAAGCAGGCACTAGACCACTGATCTAAATCCTCTCCCCAGTGACAAATGGTTTTTCCATTTGTTTTCTTTTAGGAGGTACTGGGCATCAAACCCAGGGCCTCATACATGGGAAGCCGACACTCAATTAATTGAGCTACATCCACTCCCAATTTCTTGAGTTTTAAAAATTATCATGTTTATGATATGGTATGCCTTAATTCCCCCCTTTTCTGCCTTGTTTGAAGTCTAATAATAATTTCAAATTTTCAAAATGCTATTTCTTTTAGTATTCAGAAAAACACACATTTAAGGACCTTTGGCAGAATAACTGCTCAGTACTCTCTAAGAGCTTCAAAAGTTTCAAGTACGTGGAAGACAAGGTAAGATTGAGGAACTAACTCAGATGAGAGGAGCCTAAGCAATAACAACTAAATGTAGCATGATGTGCTAGACTAGATTCCGGCCCAGAAAAAACACTGCACTGGAAACTTTGGTGAAATTCGAATAATGGCTGTAATTTATACAAAATTTTTAAAACACTAATTTCCCATTTTTTCATAATTGCACTCTGGTTAGGAGTTAACATTAAAGGAAGCAGGACTAGGGCTATAAAGGAACACTTTATACTATTTTTTGGGGAAGCGGCTGTGGCTCAATCAGTAGGGCTCCCGTTTACCATATGGGAGGCCCCGGGTTCGGTTCCCGGGGCCTCCTGGTGAGGGCAGGCCCGCCCGTGCTGCATGGTTAGCTGACCCAGCGAGCACAAGCAGCAAGGGGGGGATAAATGAATAAATGAATAAATAAATAAATAAATAAATAAAAAACAAATACTATTTTTTGCAACATTTCTGTAAGAATAAAAGTTGTTTAAAATAAAAATGCAAATTACATTATTATTTTTTACACTTTTACATTATTATTATTATTATTATTATTACAATATTATTCACTCTGAACTACGTAATGTTACAGGACAAATAGGAAGGAAGTGGAATTCTTTCCCTAACAATTTTATTTCTTACAATATGATGGAGTATAATTCACTGGGAAGGGGGCTTTCATTGCTTTCTTTGGGTCATATTCAGCAACTACTTTAAGTACCCATGGACTGAAATTCAGGGTTTTCATATTTGCTTTGCTATTATTTTTTTTTCTTTATATTAAAGAAGCTTTAGATTACATAAATGCTACATCGAAAATATAGGGGATTCCCATACCCCCACCTTCTCCCCCTCCCACACTTTCCCCCAATAACATCTTTCATTAGTGTGGTACATTTGTTACAATTGATGAACACATATTGAAGCATTGCTACTAACCGTGGTCTATAGTTTACATTATGGCTTACACTTTGCACTACACAATTTTATAGGTCTTGACAAAATGAATAATGGCTTGTATCCATCATTGCTATATTATGCAGAACAATTCCAGTGTCCTAAAAATGCCCCATGTTACACCTAGTCTTCCTTATCCCTCCCCTGAGAACCTCTGGTGACCACTGCCTTTATATCAAAGTTACAGGTTCTTCCATTACTAGACTAATAATAAGTCTACTTTAGTCCAGAATTGCATTTCCTCATATGTTTGTTCATTCCTCATTCTCGAGGACAATGGGATGGTGATGCCCCTCTGTTTCTGATTGGGAGAGAGCTTAGATCCCATGGAGCAGATGGATGGAACCTTCCTGCTTACAATTATAGATACTCTCTGTTTTGTGGATGTGCATTGTCCTTCACATCCTTTTGTTAGTTGTCCTGGGTGAGTCCAATAAACTGGAGAGTATGTATTCAATGTAACTCTGCTGAGATTCAGGGCACACCCAGCATATGAACAACCCAGAGAGTTAAGGGACATATATCTGATGGGTATAGTGCTAATTATAGGTTCATATAAGAGGGGAAGAAGAACCATGTGTGGGAAAATTATAGATGAGTCTAACTCTGATACATTGGAGAGATAGGTTATCATACATTCCAAGGTAAGGCCCACTGATGGGGTGCTGATTTTCTGGGGTTGTCTGCACTGCCTATAGTGTCTAGATGTCTCTAGAGCCCTCAGTGACACCCCTGCTTGAGGCTTTGTTTACTGTGGCATACTGTGGCAATGAGATCCTCCTGAGACATGCATAAGCACAACCTCTGTAATGACCTCCTTACTCACTTTGAAACCTCTTAGCCATAAACACTCATTTGTAATTAATATTTCTTCCTTTTGGTCTAGGTCTATTTCCAAATGCGTTGATAGTTGGTGCTTGGTAATAATCCTTCAGTGCCAGGGAGGTTCATACCCAGGCGTCATGTCCCATGCTGGGGGCGGTGGGGAAGGTAGTGAGTTTAAATGCTGAGTTTGGCTTAGAGAGAGGCCACATTTGAGCAACAAGGAGGCTTTCAGGAGATTACTTTTAGGTAATATATATATTACTAGGCTGTTTCAGTTTCACAAGAACAAGGTTCATCAGTACATCAATATCAAGGTTCTGGTGGTTTGGTCTGTCCTCTTTCACTAGGCACTGCCCATGTACTCCAGAGATTCTTGTCACTCTATTAGAGAATGTAACAGCATTCCCCAGGATGGGAATTTAATATTCCATCAGGTGTTTTGTGGGTCTCCACCTACCGAGACAACAGCCCATGACAACATGAACTCCTTATTCCATAGAGGCAGGCCCCAGATGCAGCCCTCTCCACACATCCTCCCATCACTGACCACCCACACCAATGATCCTCCCATGCCACAGCTACAACCCTTCTTCAATCCAAAACCTCCCCAAAAATGAAGCCAAAAAAATAAATAATAAAATAAAATATTTTTTTGCATTGTGCGTTCATCACTGTAAGACCTGATATATTTTATGTATATTGACAATTTCTTCTGTATGTTCCTCCAGTGCCTATTTTTTTACTTTTTTTCCAAGAAGTTTTTATTTTTAAAAAGTCACATAGAAAATATAGGGGATCCCATATACTCCCACACACACACATCCTCCCCTATCAATAATACCCTACTTCAGTATGGTACATTTGTTACAATCGATGAACAAATATTAAAACCTTGCTACTAACCATGATCAATTGGTTACCTTATGGTTTACATTTTGCACTATATACTCTCATAGGTTCTGAAAGTATATAATGGCCTGTATACATTATTATAAGATCAGGTAGAACAATTCCAATGCCCCCAAAATGCCCTGTGTTTCATCCATTCTTCCCTCCATTCCCCTCAGAACCTATGGCAACCACTAAGTTTCCATTTTTGAAGAATAAGTTTCATAGTTACATGCATTAATATTGAGGGCTTAACATACTGGTCTGTTTTCTTTTATTAGGCACTGGCCATGTACTTGAGAGATTCTTGGCCCTCTATTTGAGAATATAGCAGGACTCCCCAGGATGGAAGTTTAAAATTTTCTTGTTTATTATGTGGGTCTCCACCCACTGAGATAACACCCTATGACAGGATGAACACATTCATATGCCATAGAAGCATTCACCAAGTGCACCCTTTCCCACATATCCCCCCACCACCAATGCCGTGTACCAGTGACCCTCCCCTGCCATATTTGCCAAAACATCCATTCCCACAATTGTAGTTTCAACCACAGACCTACAGATCACCAGAGTTCACTTGTTCCTTCCTCCAGCCCTTCCCCACTTCCATGCATAGTCCAATACAACTCCCCAACCTGCTTACACTCACACTCTAGCACTGTCGACACCACTTGCAACCCTGCACCACCATCACCCCATCCACTCCCAAAACAATCCCTTCTGCCTTATCATGGGTTTTGCCTTGCTTTCTGTCTCCTGACAACCTATCTTCCAGACTCTAGCTCTGTGAGTCTGCTCAATATGCTTAAATCATATCACTGAGGTCATGTAATATTTGTCCTTTAATGACTGGCTTACATCACTAAATATAAGGTCTTCAAGAGTCATCCATGTTGTTGCATGTGTCAATACTTCATTCCTTCTTACAGCTGAATAATGTTCTGTTCTAAGTATATACCATATTTTGCTTATCCACTCATCTGTTGATGGACACTAGGGTTGCTTCCAACTTTTGGCAATAGTGAATAATGCTGCTACAAATGCTAGTGTGCATATATCTGTTCATGCCCCTGCTTTCAGTTATTCTGGATATATACCCAACAGTGGGATGGCCAGATCATATGGCAATTCAATACTTAGCTTCCTAAGGAACCGATAAACAGTCCTCCACAATGGCCGCACCTTTCTACATGCCCACCAGCAGTGGATGATGGTTTTCTTTCCTTCACATCCTCTCCAACATTTGTAGTTCCCTGTTTTTTAATAGCTGCCCGTCTAACAGGTGTAAGATATAGCTCATTGTAGTTTTGATTTGCATTTCCCTAATAGCTAGTGATGTCGAGAATCTTTTCATAAGCTTTTTAGTCATTTGTATTTCCTCTTTGGAAAAGTATTTAATCTTTATTCTCTTGCCCATTTTTAAGTTGGTTATTTGTCTTTTTATTTTTGAGATGTAGGTAGGATTTCTTTATAAATGCTAAATATTAGCTGCTTATCAGATAGGTGGTTACCAAATATTTTCTCCCATTGAGTAGGCTGCCTTTTCACTTTCTTTTTTCCTTTTCACTTTCTTTACAAAATCCTTTGAAGTGCAAACGATTTTAATTTGAGGAGGCCCCATTTATCTATTTTTTTAATTCATTGCTCATGCTTTGGGCATAAAATTTATGAAACCATTTCCTATTACAAGATCTCATAGAAGCTTCCCTACATTATCTTCTAGGAGCTTTATAGTCTTGGCTCTTATATTTAGATTGTTGATCCATCTTGAGTTAGTTTTTGTATAGGTTGTGAAATGATAATCCTCTCTCATTTTTTTGAATATGGATGTCCAGTACTCCAAGCACCATTTATTGAAGAGGCCATTCTGTTCCAATTGAGTGGGCTTGCTGGCCGTGTCGAATAACATTTGACTCTATATGCAAGGATCTGTATCAAAACTCTCCATTCGGTTCCATTGGTCTGTACATCTATCCTTGTGCCAATCATGTCAATTTTATTGGAAGAAATAACCGCTAATATAACATTTAAAATCAGAAAAGGTTGTTAAAAGTAATTGCTCTTAAAATATCCTTTATTTAAAATCTATTTTATCCAATAGTAGTATTGCTACTCTAGCTCTTTTTGGTTACTGTTTGCATGGAATATCTTTTGCCAAACTTTCACTTTTAGGTTGTTTGTGTCCTTATGTCTGAGCTGAGTCTCTATAGACAGCATGTATTTTTATCCATTCTATCAGTCTATATTGTTTGATTAGGAAGCTCAAGCCATTAACAGTCAATGTTATTACTGTAAAGTTATTACTTACTTCATTTTGTGCTTTGGCTTTCTGCTCTCATATCTTACTTTTGTCCATCTTTTTACCCTTTAATTTATCCTTCTTAATAATCTTCATTTCTACCCTCTTCTCTAAGTCTCTCACCCTTGTTTTTTTTCCTTTCAGGTTACAGCACTCTTTTTAGAATCTCTTGTAATTCTGGTCTTTTGGTAACATTCTATCAGTTTTTGTTTGTCTGTGAAGACTTTTAACTCACCCTCAATTTTTTTATGCCCTCATTTTTGAAGGACAGCTTTGCTGGATACACAATTCTTGGCTGGCAGTTTTTCTCTTTCGGTACCTTAAATACATCATATCACTTTCTTCTTACCTCCATGGTTTCTGATGACAGGTTGGCACCTAATCTTTTCGAGGTTCCCTTGTATGTGATGCTTTGCTTTCCTCTTGCTGCTTTCAGAATCGTCTCTTTATCTCTAATGCTTGTAATTCTTAATAGTAAGTGTCTCAAGGTAGGTCTATATGGATTTATTCTGTTTAGGGTGTGTTGTCCTTCTTGGATATTGGTATTTATGTCTTTCATAAGGGTTGGAGAAGTTTTCAGTCATTATTTCCTCAAATATGCTTTCTGCCCCTTTGCTATTCTCCTCTTCTGGGACACCAATAATGCATATGTTTGTGTGTTTCACATTGTCCTTCAACTCACTGAGACCCTGCTCCATTTTTTTCCATTCTCTCTTCTTTCTGTTCTATTGTCTTTTCCAAATGAAATCTTTGAAATCATTAATTTTGTCTTTGAGCAATTCAAATCTGCTCTTATGTGCCTCTAATGTACCTTTAATCTCATCCATCATGTTTTTCATTCCCATAAGCTCTGGTACTTTCCTTTACAGGCTTTTGAATTTTTCTTTCTGTTCACCCAGTGTCTTCATAATATCCTTTTCTCTTTAGTTATATTTTCTTTCTATTCTTTGAATTAATTTAGGAGATTTGTGTTATTATCATTGATTAATTTTCTTAAATCCTGTATTTTTTAGGATATTTGGTTTGTTCCTTCAGCGGGCCATCTATTCCTGTTTTCTAGTATGGTTTGACATTTTTTGTTTATGTCTAGGTATCTGAATTTACTCTGATGGTCAATTTCTCTCTCTTGACTATTTTTTTTTTCTTTTACACATCTCTCCATAGATATTTAGTTCAACTTATTCTAAGTCTTTAAAATTGCCCATTGCTAATATTCTCACTGTCATGATTTTGTGATAATCAGGGTAGGCTAAACATTCACTATATTAGAAATCATGCATGTGTCCCCAGACCTAGTTTTTCTCCCTAGGTCTAGTTTTTAGAATGCTGGTGATAAACCAAGCCTGATTTATTATATGACCATCCTGTACGGGAAATTACTGTAAATCTAGGTATCTTTGTTTAACCTTAAGAGATATAGCAGGGGGGTGGGTGTGGCTCAAATGGTTAGGCATTTGTCTTCCATATAGAGGGACCAGGGTTCAATCCCCAGGGCTTCCCGGTAAAAATGAAAAAATAAAATAAAATAAAAACATAGAAGGTGCATGGGCCACCAGTCCCCATGCATGGGTGCATCACCAGGCCCTGCTGAGCCATGCAGCAAGATGATGATGTAACAGGAGAGTGACACAAGGGAGAGCCAAGACGTGACGCACCAAAAAACTAGAAACTAGGGAAGCAGCTGTGGCTCAATCAGTAGGGCTCCCGTTTACCATATGGGAGGCCCTGGATTCGGTTCCCGGGGCCTCCTGGTGAAGGCAAGCCCGCCCGCACGGCGTGGTTAGCTGACCCAGCGAGCACAAGCAGCAAGGGGGGAGAAATGAATAAATAAATAAAATCTTTAAAAAAAAAAAAAAAAAAATAAAAACTAGAAACTAAGGTAGTGTGGGCAGTAGGACACCTCTCTCCCATATCGGAGTTTCCGAGGATTGAATCCCAGTGAAGACAGGAGGAGAAGGATGAGAAGAGAGGGCAGGAAACAGACACAGAGAATTGCCCAGTGAATGGACACAAAAACAGCAAAAACGGGGGTGGGGGTGAAAATGGATAAAAGTAAGTAAATAAATAAATCTTTTTAAAAAATTGCCCAGGTTAAGTTACCAAAATCAGGCCAGGGACTCACTAATTGGGTGCAGATTTTCTCCCAGAAATTTAGGTTAAGAGAGACTAAAAGCAGTTTTTCTCTGTGCAGTTTCCAGATGGGCCAGCAGATGGTGCATGTCCACGCACTTTTCTGCATAGGTCTTTAAATTTCAGCTTTCCTGGGTTTTGGTCTGGCTGGAGCTGAGAGTCAAAGCGGGTACTGTTAGCCAAATTCACTGAAAAAAAAGCAACCACTGCAACGCCCTCTCCCTTTTCCCTTGTAACAGCTGACAGGGATGAAGATGTCTGTTCCCCACTCAGTCAGCTGCAGTGATCCAAAGGTTTTACCCCAGCTTAATATCTTGGAGGTGGGGGAGGGGGAGCCATGGGTTTTTGGTAAATCACATTTGTTGTTTCAGGTTCTTCGTCTCTCTGTCCCTCACCATCCTAGAAGTTGTGTCACACTGTTCTGATATACCGACCCCCAAAGCAGGTCCCTCAGACAGCTTTTGGTCCTTTGTCCATTGTTTTTGCGAGAGAGGTGAGCCCTGTCTGCCTACTCTAATGCCATTTTCCTAGAACCATGTTTTCAGCCTGAGAAAAAGTCCAAACCAAGGCATCATCCAGGCAGTGCTTTCTGTGACTAGCTGCTGGCAAACTCTGGCCATTGGCGTGTCACATGGCAAGAAACATGGCGGCATCTCTCAGTTTTTCCTCTTCTTTGGGCTTCCATTGATGTTCAGCCTCTTGCTTCCTATGGATTTCTCAATACCATGCAGTTTTGACCACTATAGCTTTGTAGCATGCTTTAAAGAGTGGTAAAATGATTCCTCCAATTTTGTTTTTCTTTTTCAATAGGTTTTTGGCTATTTAGGTCCCCTTGCCCTGCCAAATATATTTCATAATTGGCTTTTCCAATTCAGTAAAAAATTTCTGTTGTAATTTTTATTGGGACTGTTCAATCTGAAAATCAATTTGGGTAGGACAGACATCTTAATGATGTTTAGTCTTCCAATCCATGAATATGGAATAGTCTTCCATTTATTTAGGTCTTCTTTGATTTTCTTTAACAATATTGTATTGTTTTCTTTGTACAAGTTCTTTACACCTTAATTTATTCCTAGATATTTGATTCTTTTAGTTGCTATTGTAAATGGAATTTTCTATTATTATTATTATTGATCTATTTTACAAAATATATTTTGTGTAAGTACAGATATACTGGTTATTTGAAAGTTATTATAGTAAAATTTGGGGAATATCATTTCATTAAAAACCCTCATGATATTGCTCCACTGTCTGCTAGCATTTAGCCTTTGTTGAGATGTGGTGTGTCATTCTGACTATTTTTACTGTGCATGTTACTTTTTCTTGCTTGCTTCCTTTTATCTCTGGTGTTCTAAAATCTCTCAGTGATATGACTTGGGGTATTTTTATCTAATTAACTGGGTTGGGCTATGTGTGCACATCTTTAATCTGGTGAGTCATGGACTTCATTGCTGAGAAATTTTCTATCTTCCTTTCTTTCATGTTTAAATTATAGTGTTACCACCTACTTTTTTTTTTTATCTCTTTCTTGAACTCTTATGAATGTAATATTGAATCTGCTGGATTGATTAACTTATTTCTTCACTCATATTTTCTGATTTCTTGCTTTTTTTTTGTTTGGAAGATTTTTCTTGATTATACCTTAAACTCTTCTTTGTTTCAATTTTTCCATAGATTATTAATTCATATGGCTTTTCTTGTTATTTTATTATTCCTTCTTAGTGTTATATTTTCCTGATATAGAGGTAAATTGATTGTCATTGTTTTAGTTTGCTAAATGCTGCTGGGAGCAGTATACCCGAAATAGGTTGGCTTTTACAATGGAAATTTATTGGGTTAAAAGCTTACAGTTCTGAGGCTGTGGAAGTGTCCAAATCAAGGCATCATCAGGAGAACCTTCCTGATCTGCAGTGGTGGAACATGATAGGGTACATAATAGGGTACGATGGCGGCTCCTCTCTCCCCTCTTCTCCAGGCCTCATTGTTTTCAGTTTCTGGATAAAGTGGCTTCCTCTTAGAATCTGGCTACCAGGACCTTATCTCCCACCTTTTCATCTCTCTGTTTCTGCAGCTTTTTTCTGTTTCTGTGTTTTTTTTATTTCTCCATTTATAAAGTACTTCAGTAAGAGGATTAAGACCCACCCTGGGTCCCACAATCTAATCAAAGGCCCTTAAATCAATTAATTTAAACAAACAGTCCCACCTACAATAGGTTTACATGCAAAGGAATGGGTTAGATTTAAGAACAGGATTTTCTGGGGTCCACCCAACTTCAAACTGTCACAGTCACTTATAGAAGAAGGAGAAGGAAGAGGAAAGATATTTGCTTTTGTTTTTAGCACTACTTCTTTTCCTGTTTATAGCTTGTTATACTCATTTCTTTTTCTCATGTTAGAGATTTTCCTCATAATTTGGGAACCCATCTTGAAATCCATTGGATCTGTGGAGCTCTCTTTGGATGGATGAAGATGGTCAAGCAGAAGGCTTTCTTTGTGCAAAATTCATCAGACCTCTGGTTTTCCTGATGGAGGAACTCCCTAATTACAATTTCCTGATGGAAGATCTCCCTACATAATTGAAACAATCCTTTTCAATTATCTAGAGAATAAAGTTCTAAACGTCTTCCCAAGGAGTAGCCACTTCTCTTTGTGGTATTTCATGAATCAGGGGAGAACTTAAGGCTTCATTTTTTTAAGCACAATTTCTATAAATCTTCCTGTTTTTATCATTTTAAACTCTTTCTTAACATCCTGGATAGCATATTTTCATTGAGCCCCTGCATTTCCCTATTCAATTATTCTAGAGAATAAATTACAATCTCCTACATGGAGTAAACATATGACCAGATGTTGATGTTCTGTGCAAGGCAGTAGAGGCTACAAGTTGTGGAAGAGGACATTAACTGTTTAGTATATAGCCTTTCTATATATATACATACATACATATATATATAATAACAGAATAAATAAAATATATATATATATATTTTAAAGATACTTAGATTATATAAATGTTACATAAAAATTATAAGGGATTCCCATATGCCCCACTCCCTAACCCTCCTACATTTCCGCACATCAACAACATCCTTCATTAGTGTGGTATATTTGTTACAATTGATGAACACATTTTGGAGCATTGCCACTAAGCATGGATTATAGTTTACATTGTAGTTTACACTCTCTCCCACACAATTTTGTAAGTTATGACAAAATATATAATGACCTGTGTCTGTCATTGTAATGTCATTCAGGACAATTCCAAAGTCCCGAAAATGTCCCCAAATTACACCTATTTTTCCTTCTCCCTCCCCTCAGAATGTCCAGTGGCCACTACTTCCACATCAATGATAAAAGTTTTTCCATTGCTAGAATCACAATAAATCTATAGTAGAATAGCAGTAAGTCTACTCTAGTTTGTCATTCATTCCCCGATCCTGAGAATTCTGGGATGATGATGCCCACTCCGCCCCTAATTGAGATGGGGCTTAGATCCCATGGGGCAGATAAATGGGACTCTCTTGCTTGCAGTTGTAGATTCTCTCTGCTCCTTGGGATGGTCGTTGTCCATCATCACCTCCTTCTTAGTTGTCCTGGGTGAGTAGGTGTTGCAACTCTGTTGAGATTCAGGGCCCAACTGGCACATGGAAAGATTTAAGTCTCTTGGACATACACCTATCAACTCTAGTACTAACTATGGGTTCAAACAGAAGGGGCAGAAAAGCCATGTCTAGGGAAACCATCACTGAGTGAGTCCAACTCTGTCACACTGGGGAGCATAAATTCCAAAGTAGGGCCCACTGGCAGGGTACCAAATTCCTGAGCTGTCAGCCCTGCCTATAGTGTCTGGATGTCTCCAGAGCCCTCAGGAACCCTGCTATTTGAGGCAATATTTACTTTGGCAGTCAATGAGATCCTGCTGAGATGTGCATAAGCATAACCTCTGGAATGACCTCCCAACTCACTTTGAAGTCTCTTAGACATACAGTCTCATTTGTCTTTACCCTTTCCCACATTTGGTCAAGGTCTTTAACCAATTGCCTTGCTTGGTGGTGCTTGGTGGTAAACCCTCAGTGCCAAGAAGGCTCATCCCCAGGAGTCATGTCCCATGCTGGGGGCAAGATAATACATTTATATGTTGAGTTTGGCTTGGAGAGAGGCCACATTTGAGCAACAAGGAGGCTCTCAGGAGGTAACTCTTAGGCACCCTATAATACTAAGATTCAATTTCAAAAGTAAAGGTTCATAAGTACAGTCATCAACGTCAAGGGCACATCAATGATCCATCCTCCTTCCCTAATCACTGCCCCTGTACTCAGGGGAATCTTGCTGTCCCATTAGAGAATGTGGCAGAGCTCCTCAGGATGGGAATTTGATATTCTTAGGGTTATTGTGTGAATCTCCACCCACTATGACAATGCCCCATGAACGTTTGAACACATTCATATGTTTTATAGGTATGCCCCAGGTGGACCTCCTCCCATGCATCCCCTATCACTAACACCCCACATCAATGATCCAGTCCTGCTGCAGATGTAACCTTTTAGTGATCCAAAACTTCTTGAAAAATGAAGCCAACAAAATAACCAAATACAATTAATAAGAATATGAAATAATAATGATGGTTTTAAAAATAACAAAAATACAAAAAAGATTAAAAATAAATTTGAAATAATAAAGAAATAACAAAAAATATAAAATTAAAAAAAATTTTTTTGACATTATGTCTTTCATCACTGTGAGATCTGTTGTCTTGTATATACAGTGATATTTTCTTCCATTTATTTCCCCAGTGAATTTTTTTCATTTTGTTTTCAAAGAAGCTTTAGGTTACAGAAAAGTCATGTACAGAATATAGGGGATTCCCATATACCCAACATTCTCCCTCTTTCCCCCTTTCCCCTATTAATAACATATTACATGCGGATGGTACAATTGTTACAACTGGTGTACAAATATTGAAACATTGCTAGTAACCACAGTCAATGATTTACTTTATGGTTTATATTTTGGAGCATACATTTTTATAAATTTTTATGAAATTTAACATGGACTATGTCCATCATTGCAAGATCATGTAGAACACTTCCATCACCCCCAAAATGCCCCATGTTCCATCTATTCAATTCCTCCCTCCCCCTCCCCTTGGGACCCATGGCAACCACCAAGCTTCACTCCTTGAAGAACAAGATTCATAGTTACTTGCAACAACACTGAAGGCTTGACATACTGGTCTGTCCTCCCTATTAGGCACTGCCTTTGCTCTTGAGAGACTCTCACACCTCTATTTGAGATCATAGCAGGACTCCACAGGATGGGAGTCCAACACCTTCCTGCTCATTATGTGGGTCTCCACCAACTGATACAACACACTATGACAAGGTGAACACTCACACACTCCATAGAAGTTTGCCTCAGGTGTGCCCTGTCCCAAATGCCCCCCACATCCAACACCCTAAACCAGTATCCCTGCCGTATTTGCCAAAACAATATTTTCAATATTGTAGTTTCAACCACATACCTGCAAATTCCCAGAGTTCACCTGTTCCCTCCCCCAACCTTCCCGCCAGTTCCATGGATTGTGTAACTCACCCTACCTCCTCACAAACCAGAACTGCCCAACCCAATAGTATCACTGAACCACTGTCATGCCCATCCACTACAAAACTACATCCTTTCACCTTATCATAGATTTTGCCAGTATGGACATTGGCTCACAACCTGCTTCTCCCTTTCTGTCTCCTGAAAACCTGTCTTCCAGACTCTAGCTCTGTGAGTCTGCTCAATTTGCTTAATTCATATCAGTGAGGTCATGTAATATTTGTCCTTCAGTGCCTAGCTTGCTTCACTCAACATAAGGTCTTTGAAATTCATCCATGTTATCCTGTGTGTTAATACTGCATTCCTTCTTACAGCTGAGTAATATTCCATTGTTTGTACATACCACAGTTTGTTTATCCATTCATCTGCTGATGGACATTTGGGTTGTTTCCAGCTTTTGGCAATAGTGAATAATGACTCTATGAACATTGGTGTGCATATATCTGTTTGTGTCCTAGCTTTCAATTCTTCTGGATATATACCCAGCAGTGGGATTGCTGGATCATATGGCAGTTCTATAGTTAGCTTCCTGAGGAACCTAAAACTGTCCTCCACAATAGCTGCACCATTCAACATTCCCACCAGCAGTGGATAAGGGATCTCATTCCTTCACATCCTTTCCAACACTTGTAGTCCTCTGTTTTTTTTAATAGCCGCTAGTCTAATGGTTGTAAGATGATATCTCATTGTAGTTTTGATTTGCATTTCCCTAATAGCTAGTGATGTTGAGGATCTTTTCATGTGCTTTTTAGCCATTTGTATTTCTTCTTTGGAGAAGTGTCTATTCATATCACTTGCCCATTCTTTTTTTTTTTTTTTTTTTTTTTGTCCTATTATATACATTTATTTTATTTATTTATTTTTTTGCAAAATGATATATAAATATATATGCATATATGTGTATTTGCTTACAAAAATGTTATTTATATATATATATGTACATATATTTTAAGAGGTGCTTAGATTACCCAAAATATTACACGGAACCCACTGGGATTCCCATGTTGCCCACCTCCCACACCTCCCACCACATCCCACACAAACATCTCCCACAGGTGTGGCCCACCACCCTCAATGAACTTACACATCCTGGAGCCTTGCCACCAACCATAGACCACAGTTCACACCGTAGACCACACTCTCTCCCACTCAGTTCTGAGTGGTGTGTGCTGATTTAAAATGGCCTATATCCGTTGCCACAACGGTACTCAGGACAACCTCTAACTCCCAAAGAAGCCCCTGTATTTCAACTGCTCATTCCCTCCATACCCCAAAAGTGTCAAGTGGCCACTGGACACTTTTAAATTGTTATAATTGCTTCCATTGCTAGAATCACCATATGTGAACAAGAGAATACCATCAAGTCCACTCTAGTCCATAGTTCTTCCCCCAATCCTGAGGGGACTGGGGTGATGTCCACTCCAACTCCAAGTGAGAGAGGGCTTATATCCCATGGATATGGTGGGTGGGATGATCCTGCCTGCAGATGCAGGCCCTCTCCGTTCCCTGGGATGGCCATTGCCCATCGTTGTTTCCTCGCCAGGTGACTTGGATGAGTCCATTGAGCTGTAGGGTAGGAGTTGCAGCACCACCTAGATTTCATGCACACCTGGCACATAGGTAGGCGGGAGGCTCCAGTCTCTGGAAGTATACCTAAAAACTCCAGCATCACATTTAGGTTTGAATAGAAGGGACTGGTGAACCAAGTGCAGGGAGGACTTATTTGAGTCCAATTCTGTCACTCTCAGGAGCACAGATTCCAAAATAGAACCCACTGATAAGGCATCAGTCTCTGGGGCTATCCCCCCTTATATAGGACCAGGGTGTCTCTGGAGCTCTCAGGAACCCCAATGAGTGGGGTGATAGGCACTTAGATGTTCTATGAGCTCCTACTGAGGTGTGCGTAAGAGTTACCTCTGGGATGACCTCCCGACTCTCTTTGAAGTCTCTTAGCCACTTGAACTCATTTGTCTTTACCTTTTCCCCATTTTATTCAAGGTCTTTTTCCAGTTGTGTTGCCAGTTGGCACTTGGTATTAATCCCTCGTTGCCAGGGAGGCTCATCCCCGGGAGTCATG
>JAKSZT010053833.1:1207879-1316375 GCA_026826555.1 Tolypeutes matacus
ATGCCTTTTATATATATATATATATATATATATATATATATATATTCTTTTTTCCTTTTATCACTGTGATATCGGATGTCCAGTGTGCCGTGACACCTTCCCCCTCTCAATCTCCATTGTCTCCCAAATTTTCATTTAATTTTCAAAGAAGTTTTAGGTCACAGCAAAGTCACACACGGAACACCAGAGACTCCCAGATACCAAACCACCCCCCCTTCCCCACCCCATATTAAACCCTCCCCCCCCTTTTTTTTGGATATTAGCATTGTTATAACTGTTATACAGATAGCATAATATAGCAACTAAACATTGTCAATGACTTACAGTATAGTTTACAATTTAGACGATACAGTTTAATAAGTTTTGATGATATTTACCATGTCCTGTGTCCATTACTGTAAGGTAATGAAAAATCTTTCCCATGACCACTAAATACCCCATTAGATCTTAACTGTTCCTTCCTCCCCACCCCCCTGGGGCATATGACATTACCCTGTCTTGACTCATGGAATGTCAAGATTCATAGTTACATGCCCTGGGTATTTGAACCTGCCCTTCTAATCTACCCACCTGTCAATGCTGCACCACCAAACCCAGTAAGATCAATACCCATCTGTCCTATCCTTCAACATGCAACCACACTCTATCCCTTTACCCATATGTCCATATGGGTGATGGCTCAAAGCCTGCTCTTCTCTTACTCTCCTTTGTTAACCTATCTTTCAGACAATGGTTCTCAGAGACTGCTCACTTTCCTCAGTTCAGATCAGTGAGGTCATATACTGTTCATCCTTCAGTGCCTGGCTTGCTTCACTCAACATAAGGTCTTCAAGATTCATCCACGTTATTCCATGTGTTAGCACTTTGTTCCTTCTTACAGCTGAGTAATATTCCATTGTATGTATGTACCACATTTTGCTTATCCATTCATCTGTTGATGGGCACCGGGGCTGATTCCAACTTTTGGCAATGGTGAACAATGCCGCTATGAACATTGGTGTGCATATATCGGTTTGTGTCTTTGCTTTCAGTTCTTCTGCAGTGGAATTGTTGGATCATACAGAAGATCTATTGTTAGTTTTCTGAGGAACCGCCAAACTGTGGTCAGAGAAATTACTTTGTATAATCTCAATCTTTCAGAATTTATTGAGAGTTGTTCTGTGGCCTAGCATGTGGTCTATTTTGGAGTATGTTCCATGTGCACTTGAGAAGAATGTAAATCCTGCTGTATTTGGGTGTAGTGTTCTGTATATGTCTATTAAGTCCAGGTCTTCTAATGTATTGTTGAGTGCCTTTGTTTCTTTATTGATTCTCTGTCTAGATGTTCTGTCTAATGTGATAATGTTGTATTGAAGTCCCCTGCTATAATTGTAGAGGCATTTATTTCTTCTCTTAGTTTTTCCAGAGTTTGCCACATGTATTTTGAGGCACCCCGATTAGGTGCGTAAATGTTGATGCACCTCTCTTCTTGAGAGATTATTCCTTTTACTAATATGTAGTGTCCATCTTTGTCTCTTACAATAGTTTTGCATCTAAAGTCTGTTTTGTCTGATATTAGAATAGCTACTCCTGCCCTTTTTTGGCTATTGTTAGCTTGTAAAATGGTTTTACAGCCATTCACTTTCAGCCTCCTTGAACCCCTGAGTCAAAGGTGGGTTTCTTGTAGACAACATATAGATGGATCATATTTTCTTATCCATTCTGCCAATCTGTGTCTCTTGATTGGTGAATTTAATCCATTAGCATTCATTGTTATTACTCGTAACGAATTTCTTACTTCAGTCATTTTTTCTTTGTGTTAATGTATGTCATATGTTGTTTTGTTTCTCTTTTTGTCTTTTCAGTTGTTTTTAAACTCTCTTCCAACTCTCTCTCCCTTGTTTTTTCCTTTCAACTTGTAGAGATTCCTTTAGTATTTCTTGAAGTGCTGGTTTCTTATTGACACTCTCTCTTGATTTCTGTTTATCTGTGAATATTTTGAACTCTCCATCATTTTTGAATGCCAGTTTTGCTGGATAGAGAATTCATGGCTGGAAGTTTTTTTCTTTTAGTGTTTTGACTATGTCATACCACTGTCTTCTTGCCTCCATGGTTTCAGCTGAGAAATCAGCACTTAATCTTATTGTGCTTCCCTTGTATATGATGGTTCTCTTTTCTCTTGCTGCCTTGAGTATTTTCTCTTTGTCTTGAGCATTGGACATTTTGACAAGTACATGTCTTGGAGTTGGCCTGATGGGATTTATACTATTTGAGGTGCGCTGTGCTTCCTGGACCTGCACATCCATCTCTCTCAATAGGGTTTGAAAGTTTTCAGCCATTATTTCCTTCAACACTCCTTCTGTTCCCTTTCCTCTCTCTTCTCCTTCTGGAATTCCCATAATGCGTATGTTTGTGTGTTTTGTGTTATCAGTTAATTCCCTGAGTCCATGCTGAATTTTTTCTATCTTTTTGTCTATCTGTTCTACTATCTCTTTGATTTCAGCTGTATTGTCTTCCATATCACTAATTCTTTCCTCTGCCTGTTCAAATCTGCTGTTATGTGAATCCAGCGTCTTTTTGATTTCTTGGATTGTGCCATTGTTCACCATCATATCCACTATCTTTTTAGGCATGTTTGCAATTTCTTCAGTATGTTCTCCCAGTGTCTTCTTTATATCCTTAATCTCTTCCTTCACTTCTTTAAGTTGGTCCATGATATTTGTTTGGATAGCTTTGATTAGTTGCTCGATGTTCTGCATCACTTCCTGGTTTTTAATTTGTTCATTGGACTGGTCCATGTTTTCCTGTTTCTCAGAGTTGTTTGTATATTTTTGTTGCCCTCTGGTCATCATATTATCTTGATGGGTTTGTTCAGTTGATTAGCTTTTCTCTATGCTCTAGATTTTTATTTAGCTGGTGGTTCTGCGTGTGAGTTAAGTTTTCTCTTTGGCACTTTTTCTTCTTATTTTTTTCCTTGCTTCTTTCTATGTTCCCTTGAAGGCAAAAGATTAGGGCCAGAGGAATCAAAAGATGTAAGGAAGGCAGAAGGATACTAGTAATATTGATAAAAGTTAGAAGAGGGGCCAAATGAGACTTAATGAGATGAATATTTAACTTGTGTAGGCAGTGTAGAATAATAGGAAAAAAAGTGGAGTTCCTACAATGGACTGGGAAAACAATGGAGGAATATATATATATAGTGATTTAGAAAGCTAGAATTATGAGGAGGGAGAGAAATAGTAAAGGAAGGGCTGAAAGGAAAAAGTTAATACTAATTTAAAAAAAGAAGAAAACAAAATAGATGGAATAGAAATTGACACCCTTAAGTTGTGGGCCTATGAAAAAATGTTGTATCTAAGAGCCACCACAGAAAGCAGAAGGCAGAAAGATGAAGGAAGGATAAGCGATAGTTTGGAATACAAAATCAATATAGACAGCGAGTGGGAAATTACTGAAGAAGAAGCACAGCAAAGAAGCGACAAGCTAGCAGCACTTAATTATAAAAAATGAAAGAAAAAAGAAAGGGGGGAGGAAAGAGGAAAGAAAAGCAAGAGACCAGAAATAAACAGAGAAAAACCAAAGAACCACTCAGGCAAGCAGTCAAACAGAGCTAAGGAGGGTCAATGATTCCCCTAGGGTCCACGTGGATCCTCTCTACCTGCTTGTGCTTATTAATCAATTTCCCCGCAGGGTTCTATATGCAGGTCCTGAAACAGCTTTTAGCTATTAAACTAAATTAAAAAGAATTTATTTTTCATTTATTGAACTGACCTCACTTTTTTTTTTTTTTTTTTTTTTTTTTTGACGAAATACAGGACCCAAAATAATTCCTCCTCTAGACCAACCCCCTTACGGAGGGAACCCCATGGAAATTAATCAAGCACTTCCCACTTCCTGGACTCCCCAGGGTAGCTGTAGCTCTGATATTAGTCAGTGCAGAGTGCTAAAGATGGCCGACTCCGCCCCTTCTGGAAACGAGCACCAGTGTCACCGAGTTGCTATGTAAATCAGTTTGACTCTGCAGATTCGCCTCTCCTCTCAGTCTGATGCTGCTTCAGGTCAGTTTATCTGCTCCCCAAAGCTATGGGGTGGTCCAGGCAGCCAGATCGATGGCAAAAAATAAAAAATAAAAAATTCCCCTCCCTGTCCTCCAGCAGAACCCTTCCTCTTTTGGAGAGTGTCCCCTCTTCCTGGCTCTGCGGAGGCCGGGGCTTATTCCTGGGCAGCTAGGCAAATCAACTCCCTCCCCAAACAGATTCACCCCTCCCCTCCACTGGGTGCTGATTCGCTCCAGCTGTTCTGTTCATCCAAGGTCCAAGGGGCTCCAGGCAGCCAAATCCCCAGAAAATAAAACTTACTCGCCCCTTTACCAGAGCGCCCCCTCAGAGAGTGTCCCCTCCCGCTAGGCCCTGACTCCTGGTTGCTGAGCCCTGTTCGTGGCTCCAACCAGCCATTTTATTTTTTTCTCCCTAACCACGGGGCTCAGCCATCCATGCCAACTACCACCGGCAGGCTTAAAACTCACGAATCTGTACCATTCCATCCACGCCGTTGATCTGCGCAGATAAATGTCCCAAGCTTCTCATTCCACTCGTGCACAGCACAGAGCCCCGGGCAGGACCCCGTCCACAATCCGCCTTGTTCTGGGAACTTGCAGGGTGTGCCCTCCTACACTAACGCCATCTTGGCCCCTGTATTAACCATTGCAGTTTTGTAGTATGTTGTAAAGTCAGGTAGTGTGATTCCTCTGATTTCATTTTTCTTTTTCAATATGTTTTTGGCTATTCAGTGTCCCTTGTCCTTCCAAATAACTTTCATGGTTAGCTTTTCCAATTCAGTGAAAAATGCTGTGGTAATTTTTATTGGGATTGTGTTAAATCTGTAAATCAGTTTGGGTAGGATAGACATTTTAATGATGTTTAGTCTTCCTATCCATGAACAGGGAATATTATTCCATTAATGTAAGTCTTCTTTGATTTCCTTTAGGACTGTTGTGTAGATTACTGCATACAAGTCTTTTACATCTTTAGTTAAATTTATTCATAGGTATTTGATTCTTTTAGTTGCTATTATGAATGGGATTTTTTCTTGATTTCCTCCTCAGATTGCTCATTATTGGTTTTAAAACATGCTACTGATTTTTGCACATTGGTATTATAACCTGCCACTTTACAGAACTCATAAGCTCTAGAAGCTTTGTTGTAGATTTCTCAGGGCTTTCTATGTATAGGATCATGTAATCTGCAAATGGTGAAATTTTTAATTCTTCCTTTTCAATTTGGATGCCTTTTATATCTTTTTCTTGCCTAAGTGCTTGAGCAAGTAGTTCTAACACAATATTAAATAAGACAGGTGACATTGGGCATACTTGTCTTGTTCCAGCTCTTAGAGGGAATGCTTTTAGGATTTCACCATTGAATATGATGTTAGCTGTGGGTTTTTCACATATACCCTTTATCATGTTGAGGAAATTTCCTTCTATCCCTATCTTTTGAAGTGTTTTTATCAAGAAAGGGTGCTGTATTTTGTCAAATGCTTTTTCTGCATCTATAGAGATGGTCATGTGATTTTTTTCTTTCAATCTCTTTATGTGGTTTATTACATTGATTGATTTTCTTATGTTGAACCATCCTTGCCTACCAGAGATGAAACCCACTTGGTCATGCTGTATAATTTCTTTGATGTGTTGTTTAATATGATTAGCAAGTATTTTGTTGAGGATTTTAGCACCAAAGTTCATTAGAGAGATTGGTCAATAATTTTCTTTTCTTTTGGCTTCTTTGTTTGGCTTTGGTAGTAGGGTGATGTTGGCATCATAGAATGAGTTAGGCAATGTTCCTTACCCTTCTATTTTTTGGAATAATTTAAGCAGGATTGGTGTTAGTTCTTTCTGGAATGTTCGGTAGAATTCACATTTGAAGCCATCTGGTCCTGGGCTCTACTTAGTTGGAAGGTTTTTGATGAATAATTCAATCTCATTACTTGTGATTGGTCTGTCGAGTTCATCAATTGCCTAAATTCATTAATGTAGGCTGCTTGTGTTTTTCTAGGAATTTGTCCATTTCTTCTACATTATTTATCTTGTTGGCATACAATTTTTCAATGTATCCTCTTATGATACTCTTTATTTCTGTGGGGTGAGTGGTGATGTCCCCTTCCTCATTTATTATTTTATGTATTTGCATCTTCTCTCTTTTTTTCTTTGTTAGTCTAGCTAAGGGCTTGTCAATTTTATTAATCTTCTCAAAGAACCAACTTTTAGTTTTGTTTATTTTTTCTAGTGCTTTCTTATTTTCAATTTCATTTAGCTCTGCTCTAATCTTTCTTATTTCCTTTTTTTTCTTCTTGTTTTGGGTTAGTTTGTTGTTGTTTTTCTCTTTCTAATTTCTCCACGTTTGCAGTTAGGTCTTTGATTTTAGCTCTTTCTTCTTTTTTTAATAAATGCCTATGGATTTCCCTCTCAGTACTGCTTTTGCTGCATCCCATAGGTTTTTGTTTTGTTCTGTTGTTGTTTTTTAAGAAAAGATACTTGGATTACATAAATGTTACACAGAAAATATAAAGATTCCCATATGCCCCACTCCCACCCTTCCCACACCCTCCCACATAAACATCCTTTATTAGTGTGGCACATTTATTGTAATTGATAAATGCATCTGCAGAATGATCCACGTGCACTAGAGAAAAATGTATTTCCCATGGTACTTGGGTGTAATGTTCTGTATCTGTCTATTAGGTCCAGGTCTTCTAATGTATTATTCAAAGTCTTTGTTTCTTTATTGATTCTCTGTCTAGATGTTCTGTCTAATGGTGATAATGGTGTATTAAAGTCCCCCACTATAATTATAGAGGCATCTATTTCTCCATTTAGTTTTTCCAATGTTTGCCTCACATATTTTGAGGCACCCTGGTTAAGTGCATAAATGTTTATAATTATCCTTTCTTCTTGATAGATTTCCCCTTTTATTAATATATAGTGTCCTTTATATCTTACAATAGTTTTGCATTTAAAGTCTATTTTTCCGATATTGGTATAGCTACTCCCACCTTTTTTGGTTATTATTTGCATGTAAAATTGTTTTCCAACCAGTCACTTTCAGCCTCCTTGCATCCCTGGGTCTAAGGAGAGTTTCTTGTAGACAGCATATAGATGGATCATATTTTCTTATCCATTCTGCCAATCTGTGTCTCTTGATTGGAGAGTTTAAGCCATTAACATTCAGTGTTATTTCTGTCAAATAGTTACTTACATTAGCCATATTTTCTTTAGGTTTGTGTATGCCACGTGTTGTTTTCATTTCTCTTTTTATCTTTTTGCTATTTTTACACTTGCCTCCAACTCTCTCTCTCTCCTGTTGTTGTTTTTTTTTTTTCCTTTCAACCTGCAGAACTCCCTTTAGTATATCTTTGCAGATTTCTTATTGACAAACTTAATTTCTATTTATTTGTGAATATTTTGAACTATCCCTCATTTTTGAATGCCAGCTTTGCTGGATAGAGAATTCTTGGCTGGAACTTTTTTCTTTCAACACCTTAAATATGTCATACCACTACCATCTTGCCTCCATGGTTTCAGATGAGAAATCATTGCTTAATCTTATTGAGCTTCCCTTGTATGTGACAGATCTCTTTTTTCTTGCTGTTTTCAGTATTCTCTCTGTCTTGAGCAATGGACAATTTGACAAGTATATGTCTTGGGGTAGGCCTGTTAGGATTTATACTGTTTGGGGTGCACTGTGCTTCCTGGACATGTACATCCATGTCCCTCAATAGAGTTGGGAAATTTTCAGCCATCATTTCCTCCAACACTCCTTCTGTCCCCTTTCCCTTCTCTTCTCCCTCTGGGATGCCTATAATGCATATGTTTGTGCATTTCATGTGTCATTCAAGTCACTAAGTACCTGTTGGATTTTTGCTATCTTTTTATCTGTTTTACTATCTCTCTGATTTCAGATGTACTGTCTTCCACATTGCTGATTCTTTCGTCTGCCTGTTCAAATCTGCTGTTATGTGCTTCCAGTGCCTTTTTTATTTCTTGCATTGTGTCATTCATCACCATCATATTCATTATCTTTTTATGTGTTTACAATTTCTTCAGTTTGTTCTCCCAGTGTCTTCTTAATATCCTTAGTCTCTTCCTTCACTTCACTACAATGATTTATGATATTTGTTTGGGCATCTCTGATTAGTTGTCTCATGTTCTGCATGTCCTGTTTTTTAGTTTGTTCATTAGACTGAGCCATGTCTTCCTGTTTCTTAGTATGGCTTGCAAATTTTTGCTGGTGTCTAGGCATCTGTTTATCTTGATAGGTTTGTTCAGTTGGTTAGTGTGTTAGTCAGCTAAAGGGGTGCTGGCACAAAATACCAGAATTCAGTTGGTTTTTTAAAGGGGTATTTATTTGGGTTAGAAGCTTACAGTCACAAGGCCATAAAGGGTAAACTACTTCCCTCACTAAAGTCTGTTGCCCCATGTTGGAGCAAGACGGCTGCCAGTCTCTGTGAGGCTTTAGCCTTTCTCTTCAGTCTCCATGGTCCCAGCTTCTTCTGGTCTCAGCTCTAGGCTGTGTAAGGCTTGTCTCTCTCCCTAGGGCTCATTTCTTCCTGGATTCAGCTGCTTTGTTCTTTCCACTAGGTCAGGCTCTCTCTTCTCGGGCCTCTGCCATGACTATGGTGCTATCTCTATTCCTCTGTGTCCTTCTCCTGTGTATTTGCTTCCAGGAGCTCCAGCATCGAAACTCCAACTCTCTCCTCTGCCCTGTCATTTTCTCTGTGAGTCCCCACCCACCAAGGGGACTCAACATCTTACTGACGTGGCCCAATCAAAGCCCTAATCATAATTTAATCAAGTAAAAGTGAAACCTCTGAAGTTAATACAAGCTAATACGCCCAGAGGAACAGACCAGTTTACAAACATAATCCAACAACTATTCTGGGAATTCATAAACAATATCAACTGGCTACAGTTAGCTTATCTCTCTACTTTAGGGTTTTATTTTGTTGTCACTTGTGTGTGTGTGGTAAGGTTTCACTTTGACACTTCATTCTTCTTATTCTATTTCCTTGCTGTTGTCTATGTTCCCTTGAGGAAAAGATTAGGACCAGAGAAAAGGAAAGAGATAAGAGAAAAAGAATAATAATAATAATAATTTTTTTTAAAAAAGGCATAAGAGGAGCCATATAAGACCTAGGAAAATAAATAATTAACATGAGTAAAAAACCATAAATACAGAGGAATAAGAATAAAAAGTGGAATAGAAAAAAATGAAACAAGAAACAGAATGATAAGAGAGGGAAAGATTAAAAAAAGGAAAGTAAACAGAAAAAAGGGTGAGAGAGGAATAAAAAACATTTGAAGACCAAACAAAAAGAGGAGGAATGATTGAAAAACAACAGAAAACAGAAGATAGAAAAATGAAGGAAAGAAAAGAAATATAGTAGAAAAAATCGGTAAAAGAAAGAGCAACACAACAAACAAGAAAAAAAAGCAGCAGCAACAATGACAAGATCAAAAAAAAAAAACAACCAAGGAAAACCAGCCTTCCCTCTTAGCCCCAAGGAGCTTCTCAGGCTGCTGGTGTTCATCAGTCACCCTGCAGCCTGCCCTCTGCAGGTCATGGACCCGGATTGAGTGATTAAAATTAAAAAAAAAAAAAAGAAATTGAAAAAGGAAACTTAAAAAATAAATAAATAAAAACAGATCCAAGGAAGCCTAAAACAAAGAGAATGTCTATATGTTCCCTGTCATAAGATATCAGCTGGATGCCTGATAACCAGGGGGATCACTCTCTTGATCCACCCAGGAACTGAGCCGGAGTCCTCTTATATGCAATGTAGGAATTCCTCCACTGAGCTAAATTGTCTCCTTAGGTTAATTAGTCTTCAGAGAGCTATCTGCCCCCTTTCCCCCAGATGTTTTAGACTTTTACAGCTTGCCAGAGTCCTGCTGATTAGGCACTTGTTCCCGCCCCCTCTCTAATCTAATTGCTTTCCCTCCCCAGGTGGCTGGGTGTGACAGCCTGCCTGAAATGATTCCCCCCTCCCCTCTCCCCATCAGGGTCCCTTCCGAGATTCAAAGGGAGCTTAGCTGGCCAAACTCATGGCAAAGAAACCACTCTCCACCCTCTGCCAGACCTCTCTTCCTCCAGGGAACACTCCTCCCAGTCTGTTGGCAGCAAGGGCACCCAGGCTACTTGCCCTGAGGGTGGGGTATGTGTGCCCTTTTCCTTTGGCTTCTTTATCTTTCCAATACCCTCCTAGATGACTCAGAGCACCTTCCTATTCTACATATCCAAAGCAGCTCCTTTAGATAGGTTCCTGCCTTTTCTCCACCTTTTTTTGTGAGGGTGTCAGACTCTGCCTACCTGCTTCGGTGCCATTTTCCTGAAAGTCTATATAGACTTTAAACCTGTCTACATGATTTCAATTCTGAGCTGAGAGCTACTTTTAAATGTATATGATGCTTCCAAGTTTTGAGAATCTCCAAATTTGAACAAATAGTCTCTCTTCTTGTCTATGTTCCCTTATTGATGTCATTTACACTGTGACTTCCTTATCTTGTTACTCCATCCCCTGTTATATATTTACAAAAATGTGTTGAAATACTTCATCCGCTGACATCACCTCTCTCACTCTCTTTGTTCTTATGGTTGCATGCCTCTTGTACTCACCATTATCATTTAAGCACACTCTCAGAATAGGGAAGTGATTAATGTATGTGTTTAAACCACCTTTGTAAGATCAACATCAGTTATTATTTACATAATTTATCATTTAAATTTGTTTCCATTGTTATTCATGTGTTATTTGGGAGGTTTTTTTTTAAAGGCATTTAGGAGTTATTAGTTTTCTTCAAGCTATTAGGGTTTTAAAGAAATTGTTGTATTTTATTCATTGTTATAGTATTGCTTTGTGATATGTCTTAAATGTTCTGCCAAAGAAAAATAGGAAAACTCTTTTCAAACCCTCACAATTTAAGATGAACTCTGCTGAATTTCTTACATTTTAAATTTTCCCCAGTCTTCTAGTTCTGTTTTTCTGAGAATTCTCAAATGTCTCTATATCCAAGAATGTCACTGGGCTGTATTGAGTGACTGTATTAATTTCCTGTGGGTGCTGTAACAAACTAACACAGACATGGTGGCTTAAAACAAGAGAACTTATTCTCTATCAGTTCTGGATCTCTGAAGCCTGAAATCAATATCACTGGGCCAAAAACAATGTGTCAACAGGACTGCACTTCTTCCCACCTCTATGGTAGAAAATGCTCCTTGCCTGATCCAGCTTCTGGTTGTTTCCATCATTCTAGTCTTCAGGGTCAGCAACTTCAGATCTCTCTGCTTGGTTTTCACATTATCATCTCCTTTGTCTGAAATCTCCTTCTCCTTTCTTCTAATGAGGATACATGTGATTGAATCTAAGATCCAACCTGAGAATCCAGGATAATCTCCCCATCTCAAGATTCTAAACTTAAATCACACCTGCAAAGACCCTTTTTTGCTGTATGTGATAACATTCACAGATTCCAGTGAATAAGGCATGGATATCTTTTGGAGGAGCTATTTTTCAGCCTAATATAGGGACCAATAAGGTGGCAAGCAAATTTAAAGTCCAGATATTTCAGTAGTTTGAGGAGGAGAGAAATCTCATGGTTATTTGAAAAAGAATCCTTGAAAAACACTTTACCTCCAGGAGGGATGAATCAAGAGTTGGTTTCAAAATAAGGTAGTGCCCTGGGATATACAAGGAAATGAATGGAGTTTTTCAGGTTCAGGGACAATGAAGCTGGCAAGGGCTGCTGACTAATGTCCAACTCCAGCATTTCCCCTAACTCCCTGGGAGCACAGTTGTATTGGCTGACAATGGAGAGACTCAACAGGGAGAGTTAGCTTTCTCAATATCATTGTGTCCATTGGCTTTCTTCTGGAATTTCATGGAAAACAATCTCAAATATAACTTATCTACTTATATATTAGTATCTACATACAGATACTGGCTTATGGAATAGGAAAGGCTCATCAGCGCATGAATATGGGACCCCTGGATTGTGGGAAGATGGTGGAGTAGGAGCTTCAGGACTCAGTGCCTCCACAAAACAACTATTAAACAGGCAGGGACTGTCTGCAACAACTATTTTGAGTCTCCAGAGGCAAGAAGAGAACTATACAGCATGCAGTGAAGAACAGGAGGAAAAGGTTGATAAACTATGGTAAGAACAGTAAATTGCTCTTTCTGTATGGCCTCTACTGGGGCTCATCCCCCACTCTCACTGTAGGCCATCATGGGGCCCAGCCACATGGTAGTTTGCTGGTGACAGAAAGGGACATAAAAATCCTCTTCCCTAAGAAAAGGAGTGTACACAGCCAATCATTGATCACAGCTTTTGATTATGGAATTCACATTGTTGAGTCCCAGCTCTGAGGGCAACTGTTGTTTCGATCTGTCCTTCAGGAGTGGAGACAGTGGAGATTTAAAGATGCAGTGCTTCCTCAAGACTGCAGGGGAAAGTTAGATGAAAGGCTACATTTGCTGGGCAGGCCAAGAAAGTTCAGCTTTGTTTATCCATCAGAAAATTTGGGGGCACCCTTTCTGACCCCTTCCACAGGGTACTTTTGAGCAAGTGTGCACCCCTTTTCTGGGTCCCTTGCTCTGTTTTGACTGGGAAATACCAAATTGGGAAAGTCCTGCCTGAAGTGACTCTCCTCACAGAATTTTCCCTCTAGGCAAAAGCAGCATGAGACAACAAAAAGAGCATTAAAAAGAAAGCTATAGAGGTGGACAGTAAGGAACAAAGATCTGCCAACATCAAAACCCCAGGAGGTTTCTCCCCTGGGAAAAAGAGTGGGCAAAAATACTTCTGAAAACAGGGGAACTCCAAACAACTAACAAGCAAAAGAAATAAATGAATTTGAGGGAAAAAATAGAGAAAATCAACAAAACCAAAAGCAGTTTCTTTGAGAAGATCAATAAAACTGACAAATCCTTAGCTAGAATAACAAAGAAAAAAAGAGAGAAGATACAAATAAATAAAATCAGGAATGAAATGGGTGACATTAAGATTGATCCCACAGAAATCAAAAGGATCATAAGAAGATATGAGAAACTGTATGCCAACAAATTAGACAACTTAGATGAAATGGACAAATTCCTAGAAACACAAAAACTACATTGACTGTTCAAGAAAGACAAGAACTCAACAAACCAATTACAAATAAAAAGATTGAATCAATAATCAAAAATCTTCCAAGAAAAGCCAAGACCAAATGGCTTCACAGTTGAATTCTAACAAACATTTCAAGAAGAATTAATATCAGTCCTGTTTACACTCTTCCAAAAAGTTGCAGAGGAAGGAAAACTACCCAACACATTTTAAGAAGCCAACATCACCCTAATCCCAAAGCCAGATAAAGATACTACAAGAAAAGTAAATTACAGACTAGTCTATCTAAAGAACATAGATGCAAAAGTTCTCAACCAACTGAATTCAACAGAATATTAAAAGAATTACACAACAAGACCAAGTAGGTTTTAATCCTGGTAGGCAAGAAAAAGAAATAAAAGGGATCCAAACTGGAAATTAGGAAGTAAATCTCTCATTGTTCACAGATGGCATGATCTTATATTCAGAAAATTCTGAAATATCTACAACAAAGCTACTAGAGGTGAAAAATGAGTTCAGCAAAGTGGTAGTATACAAGACAAGCAGGCAAAAATCAACAGTGTTTCTATACACTAATAATGAACAAGCTTCAGAGGAAATCAAGAAAAAAATCCCATTTACAATAGCAACCAAAAAACTCAAATATCTAGGAATGTACTAGGGCTGTAAAGGACCTATATTCAGAAAATGAAAAAACACTGCAAAAAGAAATCAAATAAAACTAAACAAATGGAAGGACAGTCCATGTTAATGAACTGAAAAACTAAATATTGTGAAGATGTCAATTCTACCCAAACTAATTTATAGACTCAATGCAATCCCAATCAAAATTCCAAAAGCCTACTTCACAGAAAAGTCAATTACCGAATTTATTTGGAAGTGAAAGGGGTTCAGGTTTGAAAGGAAGTAAAACATTCCCTATTTGCAGATGATATGATTCTATATCCAATAAATCCTGGAAATTTCACAACAAAGGTCCTAGAGATAATAAAATAATTCAGAAAAAGTGGCAGGGTACAAGATCAACACCCAAAATTCAGTAGTGTTTTTTTTTGTTTTGTTTTGTTTTGTTTTGTTTTTTTTTCGTGAGGTACATTTATTGCAATTGATGAACACATTTTGGAGCATTGCCACTAAGCATGGATTAAAGTTTACATTGTAGTTTACACTCTCTCCCACCCAACTCTGTAAGTTATCACAAGATCTATAATGTCCTGTATCTGTTATTGCAATGTCATTCAGGATAATTCCCAAACCCTAAAAATGCCCCCATATTATATTTGTTTTTCTCTCTCCCTGTTCTTCCATTGCTAGGACCACAATAAGAGTAAAGTAGAATAACTGTAAGTCTAGTTTAGTCTATAGTTCATTCTCCAATCCTGAGGATTTTGGGATGGTGATGTCCACTCCACCTCTAATTAAGAGGGTGCTGTGATCCTTTAGGGCCAATAGATGGGACTCTCTTGCTTGCAATTGTAGGCTCTCTCAGTTCCTTGGTATGGATGTTGTCCATCATCACTTCCATGTTAGTTGTCCAGGGTGAGACCAATAAATAAGAGAGTAGGTGTTGCAACTCTGTTGAGATTCAGTGCCCAGCTGACACATGGACAATCCAAAGATTTAGGTCTCATGGATATATACCTACCAACTCTAGTACTAACTATAGGTTCAAATAGAAGTACAGAAGAGCCATGTGTAGGGAAACCACAACTGAGTCCATCAATCAATTGTAATTTTTTGCTGGTGTCTAGGCATCTGTTTATCTCACTGGGCTTATTCAGATGGTTAGCTTCTCTTTCTGCTCTAGGGTTTTATTTTGTTTTGTTTTGTGTTAAGATTCCTCTTTCATACTTGGTTCCACTTATTCTCTATCATTCCTGCAGTTTCTGGAGGAGGATTACAGCCTGCCATACCCTACTGCACCATCTTGGATCCCTCCCTATTTTTCTTTTTTTTTTTTTTTTTTTTTTATTATGGGTAAAAATCAAAATTCTCACAATACATACAAACATTTGTAAAATGATATATAAATATATATGCATATATGTGTATTTGCTTACAAAAATGTTATTTTTTTATATATATATACATATATTTTAAGAGGTGCTTAGATTACCTAAAATATTATACGGAACCCACTCGGATTCCCATGTTGCCCACCTCCCACACCTCCCACCACATCCAACACAAGCAATGAACATTTCAAAGAAGAAATTGAGAAAAAATATTCCATTCACAATAGCAAGTAAAAGTATCAAATATCTGGGAACATATCTAACTAAGAATGTAAGGGACTTGTACACGGAAAACTACAAAAAATTGATCAAAGAAATCAAAGAAGACCTAAATAAATGGAAGGACATTACTTGTCCATTAAGTGTAAGATTAAATATTGTTAATATGTCATTAGTACCCAAAGCAATTTATTGATTCAATGAAATCCAATCAAAATTCCAGCAACCTTCTTTATAGAAATGGAAAACCGAGTCATCAGATATATATGGAAGAGTAAGTGCCCCAAATAGCTAAAGCCATTTGAAAAAGAAGAATGAAGTTGTAGGACTTACATTTCCTTATCTTAAAACACTGTGGGAGATGTTTGTGTGGGATGTGGTGGGAGGTGTGGGAGGTGGGCAACATGGGAATCCCAGTGGGTTCCGTGCAATATTTTAGGTAATCTAAGCACCTCTTAATATAAATGTATATATATATATATAAATAACATTTTTGTAAGCAAATACACATATATGCATATATATTTATATATCATTTTGCAAATGTTGGTATGTATTGTGAGAATTTTGATTTTTACCCATAATTAAAAAAATAAATAAATAAATAAATAAATAAAATAAATAAAGCTAAAAAAAAAAAAAACTTATTACAAAGCCACAGTCACCAAAGCAACATGGTACTCACTCAAGGACAGACATAAAGACTAATGGATTGGATTTGAGAGCTCAGAAATCAACCCTCATATTTATAGTCAACTGGTTTTTGACAAGGGACAAAGGCACACCATTGGGAAGAAAAATCTCTTTAAAATGGTGCTAGGAAAACTGGATCTTCATTTGCATAAAAAAGGAGAAATTTTACCTCACACCATATAAAAATCATCTCATAATGGATCAAATCTAAGATCTGGAACTATCACATTCATAGAAATTAACATAGGGAAAGCAGCTCCAGTATTTCATGTTGGCAAGGGCTTCTGAGACTTTATACCCAAAACCTAGCCACAAAATAAAACATAGATATATAGATTTATTATTATTCCAGCAATGGAAGAACTTGTGTAATTGATATAAAGGCAGTGGCCACCAGAGATTCCACAGGGAGGGAGAGGGAAGAATAGGTGTAACATGGGGCATTTTTGGGACATTGGAATTGTCCTGCATGACATTGCAATGACAGATGCAGGCCATTATACATTTTGTCAAACCTATAAAATTGTGTAGGGCAAACCGTAAACTATAATGTAAACTACAGTCCATGGTTAATAACAATGCTTCAATATGTGTTCATCAATTATAACAAATGTACTACACTAATGAAAGATGTTGCTTATGTGGGAAAGAGTGGGAGGAGGAGCGTGTGAGATATATGGAAAATCCCTATATTTTTTTATGTAACATTCATGTAATCTAAAGCTTCTTTAAAACTAAAAATTTTAAAATATATATAAATAAATAGGGCCTCATCAAAATTTAATTTTATCTGATAAAAGTTTAATATCCAGAATATATAAAGATGTCCTTCAAATTAACAAAAAGTCAGAGACCTTAAATAAAAATCTCCTAAATATTTGAATAGACATCTCTGCAAAGAAGATATACAAATGGCCAGAATGCACATGAAGAGATACTTAACATCATTAGTCATCAGGGAAATGCAAATCAAAACCACCAGCAATGAATGAATGTTCCTATTTCTTCTCATCCTCTCCAATACTTGCAATTTCCTTTAAAAAAAAAAAAAAAAAAAGTTGCCATGCTAGTGTGTGTGAAGTGATAACTCATTGTGATTTTGATTTGCATTTTCCTAATAGTAATGTTGAGCATATTTTCAGGTGTGTTTTAGCCACTTGCATATTCTTTGTAGATTCAATTATTTTGCCCATTTTTATATAGGATTGTTTTGCTTTTTATTGATGAGCTGGAGAATTTCTTTATATATTCTGGGTATTAAAGCCATACTGGATATGTGGCTTCCTAATATTTTCTCCAATTTATTAGGTTGTCTTTTCACTTTAATGACAAATTACTCTGGTGGACAAAAGTTTTTAATGTTGAGGAGGTCCCATTTATCTATTTCTAACTTTATTGCTTGTACTTTGGGTGTAACGCCTAAGAAACCATTGCTAACATGATATCCTGATGATACTTCCCTACATTTTCTTCCAGGAGATTTATAATCTTAGTTCTTATATTTAGGTCTTTGGTCTATTTTGAGTTGATTTTTGTATATGATGAGAGATAGGGGTCCTCTTTCATCTTTTGCATATGGATTTCCAGTTCTCGCAGTACTATTTGTTGAAGAGACCATTCTCTCCCAATTGAGTGGACTTGGCAGCCTGGTCAAAAATCAATTGGTCCTAAGTGTGAGGGTCTATTTCTGAACTCTCTTTGATTCCATTGGTCAGTACCTATCTTTGTGTCAGTACCATATGATTTTGACACTGTAGCTTTGTAGTACGCTTAAAAGTCAGGAAGTGTGAGTTTTTCAACTTCATTCTTCTTTTTTAAAGATGTTTTAGGGTATCCAGGACCCCTTAACTTTCCAGATAAATGTGATAATTGACTTTTCCATTTTTGCAAATTAGGCTGTTGGAATTTTGATGGATTGCATTGAATCTGAACATTATTTTGGGTAGAATTGACATCTTAATGCTACTTAATCTTCCAATCCATGTAAAGGAAATGTCCTTCCATTTATTTAGGTATTCTTTGATTCTATTTAACAATGTTTTATGGTTTTTATGTACAAGTCCTTTACATCGTGTCTTAAATTAATATGAATATATGTGGATTTTTTCATTATTTTCTTCTCAGTTTGCTCATTACTAGTACATAGGAACACTACTGATTTTTGCTTATTGATCTTGTATCCTGCCATTTTGCTGTATCTTTTTTTTTTTTTTAAGATTTTTATTTATTCATTCATTTATCCCCCCCCTTGCTGCTTGTGCTCGCTGGGTCAGCTAACCACGCCGTGCGGGTGGGCTTGCCTTCACCAGGAGGCCCCGGGAACCGAACCCGGGGCCTCCCATATGGTAAACGGGAGCCCCACTGATTGAGCCACAGCCGCTTCCCTTGCTGTATCTTTTATTGCCTAATTGCTCTGGCTAGAACTTCCCACACAATGCTGAATAACAGTGATGACAGTGCACACCCTTGTCATGTTCCACATATTAGAGGGAAAGTTTCCAGTCTTTCACCATTGATGATGATGAGATGATGTTAGCTGTGGATTTTTCATATATACACTTTATGTTGTTGAGGATATTTCCTTCTATTCCTATGTTTCTAAGTGCATTTATCAATAAAGGAATTTGAATTTTATCAAATGCCTTTTTTGCATCAGATGAGATAGTCATGTGTTCTTCCCCTTTGTTCTGTTGATGTTGTGTTATTACATTAATTGATATTCTTACGTTGAATCACCCTTGCACACCTGTGATAAAACCCACTTCTTCATGGTGTGTAATTCTTTGGATTCTCTGTTGGATTCTATTTGCAAGTATTTTTTTTAGTCTTTTTTTTTTTTTTTTTTTTTTTTTTTTTTTTTGCATCTATATTTGTAATACAAATTGGTCTGTAATTTTCTTTTCTCTTTGTATCTTTATCTGACCGTGTTATTAGGGTAATCTTGGCCACATAGAATGAGTAGGGAGTGTTCCATTATCTTCCTTTTTTTTTTTGAAGAGCTTGAGCAAGACTGGTTTTAACTCTTTCTTGGACTAATTGGTAGAATTTATCTATGAAGCCATCTGATCCTCAACTTTTCTTTGTTGTGAGATTTTTGATGACTGATTCAATCTCTTTACTTGTAATTGGTCTGTTGAGGTCTTCTATTTCTTCTGGTCAGTATAGGCTGTTCAATGTTTCTGAGAATTTGTCCATTTTACCTAGGTTGTTAGCATACCGTTCTTCATATCCCTTTATGATTCTTTTTATTTCTGTGGAGCCGGTAGTACTGTCCACCTCTCATTTCTGGTTTTATTTATTTGTCCCTTCTCTCTTTTTTAAAATCAGGAAATATGTCTTTTTCTTGTTCAATTGCATTATGATTCTTATATGAATTAGGGTAGAGTTGTGTATTGAAGATACAGTACTACTGAGTTTTGCATTTACACTTTTAGTTATCCTTACTGATAATCTTCATTTCTTCACACTAAGCCAAGCCATTCTTTCCTATATTTTCCTTTCAACCTATAAAATTCCCTCTAGTAATTCTTGTAGGGGAGGTCTCTTGTTGACAAACTTTCTCACTTTCTGTTTATATGTGAATATTTTTAACTCTCTCTCTGCATAAAGAATTTTTGCCTGGCAGGGTTTCTTTCAGTACTTTAAATATATCATAATTACTAACTTCTCACCTCCATGGTTTCTGATGAAAAATCAGCACTTAGTCTTATTGAGAACCCCTTGTCTGTGAGGAATTGCTTTTCTCTTGCTGCATTCAGAATTCTTTCTTTATCTCCAGTATTTGACATTCTCGTTAGTATGTCTCTCAGAGTCAGTCTATTAGGATTTATTCTGTTTGGAGTGTGTTGCACTTCTTGGACATGTATATTTATATCTTTCATAAGAGTTGGGAAATTTTGGGCCGTCATTTCCTCCAATATTCTTTCTACCCCCTTTCCCTGCTCTTCTCCTTCTGGGATACCCATGATGCATTTGTTTGTGTGCTTAGTGCTGTACTCAAATCTATGAGACACTGCTCATTTTTTTCTCTATCTGTTCTTCTGACTGTATGATTTTGATTGTCCTGTCTACTAGATTTCTGGTTCTTACTTCTGCCTGTTAAAATCTGCAGTTGTATGCCTCTAGTGTGTTTTTAATAACTACAATTGTGCCTTTCACCCCTGTAATTTCTATTATGCTTCTTTTTATACTTTCAAATTCTTCTTTATGCCCACACATCTTCTCCATATCCTTTATCTCCTTATGCATATTTTCTTCCATCTCCTTGAACTTATTTAGAAGATTTGTTTGAACTTCTAGTTTTTTTTTTCAAATTTTGCATCTCCTCGGCGGTTTTAACTTGTTCATGTGACTGAGCCATATCTTCCTGTTTCTTAGTATGGCTTGTAATTTTTTGCTGATGTCTAGGCATCTGATTATTTTGATGATTAAATTCTGAAGGTCAATTTCTTCCACTTGTCTAGTGTTTTTGTTGATTGGCTTTGTGTTAAGACTATTTTTGATGCTTGGTCTAACTTATTCTAGACCTTTAAATAATAAACCATATATAACTGTTGAGATTTTCTTAGCTTTTATTCATCTGATTCTTGCCCTGAATATATGTTGCATTTCTTAAGATTTCACTTTTTGTATAATTGTTATACCTTCAGGAGAGGGCTTCCTTCCCTCTATTCCTTCTCCCAGAATCTTGAATCATTTTAGTGCAGACTTTTCTCCCCAGCACCTATGATTTTTGTTTATATTTTCTCCCTCACTCTGTGCCCCATTTCCTTACACTTTTCAGTTCTGGGACTTGCTCTATCGCCCAGCAGTTCACTTTACCCCTCTTTTTTTTTCAGTGAATATTTCTGCCAGGAAATAAAGATTAGATTGGAGATACAATTTCTTCCATTACTAGAAGATTAAGTCTACCCTAGTCCATAGTTGCATTTCCCTTTATGTTTTCTCATTTCTCAATCTTGAGGATTTGGGGATGGTGATGCCCACTCTGCTTCAGATTGAGAGGGGGTGTATTAGGGTTCTCTAGGGAAACCGAATCAATAGGAGATATCTGTAAATAGTATGAGATTTTATCAGAGTCTCTCACGTGACCATGGGGGTGCACAATTACAGGTCCCGCAGGCAGGCTGCTAATCAGGGGTTCTGATGAAAGTCCAGTGAAGGTCCTTGATGAGTTTCCAGGAGATGTTGACTGTCCAAAGATGAGCTGGGAAATTCTCTCTGAATGCTGAAATCACTTCCCGTTTTTAAGGCATTCCTCTGGTTGGATAAAGCATCTCATTGCTGACGGCAATCTTCCTGGCTGATGTCTGCCTGGCTGTAAATCAGCCATCTAGGCAGTAAACTCACCGATGACTAAAGCCCATAAATGTCCTTGTATTACAGTTAGCCCAGTGCTTGCTTGACCAAACAACTGGGCATAATTACTTGGCCCAGTTGACACATTAGCCTAATCATCACAGGGGGCTTTGATCTAATGGGGCAAATGGAAGGTATTGTTTTGCTTGCAGTTGTAGATACTCTTTGCTTTTTTGGGATGGGGGTTTTCCATCATCATCATTTTGATAGTTGTCCTGGGTGAGACTGATGAACTGGAGAGAGTAGGTGTTGGCTGCAACTCTCTGAGATTCAGGGTTCAACCAGCAGCCTAGGAAACTAAAACATCTCTTATTGTCCTTTTTAAGTAGGGTCGGTGACAATATCCCACTTTTCATTTCTGATTTTTGTTATTTCTACTATCTCTCTTTTTTTCTTTGTCAATCTAGCTAAAGTTTGTAAATTTTGTTGATCTTTTCAAAGAACCAACTTCTGGTTTTATTGATTCTCCCTATTGTTTTTGTTTTCTGTTTCATTTATCTCCACTCTAATCTTTATTGTTTGTTCGTTTGTTTTTCTTTTTAAAGAAGCTTTAGTTACATCAAAACTATAGGGGATTCCCATATACCCGACTCTCTCCTCTCCCACGCTTTCCCCCATTAACATCTTTCATTAGTCTGCTACATTTGTTACAATCGATGAACACATATTGAAGCATTGCTACTAACCATGGTCTATAGTTTACATTATAGTTTACACTTTACACCACTCAAGAGAGATCTAGACACTATAGGTAGGGCAGAAAGTCTCAGGAATTTGACACCCTTTCAGTGGGCCTTACTTTGGAATATATGCTCCCCAATGTAACAGAGTTAGACTCATAATTTCCCTACACATGGCTCTACTGCCTCTTTTATTTGAACCTAAAATTAGCACTATACTCATTAAATATATGTCCCAGAGGCTTAAATCTTCAGTCTGTTCATATGCTGGTTAAGCCCTGAATCTCAACAGAGTTGCAACACCTACTCTCCAGTTCATTGAACTCACCCAGGACAACTAACAAAAGGATGATGATGGACAATGCCCATCCCAAAAAACAGGGAGATCTACAACTGCAAGCAAGGCAGTTCCATCCATCTGCTCCATGGGATCTAAGCCCCCTCTCAATCAGAAACAGAGGGGATATCACCCTCCCCAAATCCTCAAAATTGAGGAATGAAAGAACATTAAGTGGGGAATGCAGCTATGGTCTAGGGTAGACTTATTATTATTCTAGCAATGGAATAACTTGTATCTCCACTCAAATCTTTGTTATTTCCTTCCTTCTGCTTGCTTTGGATTTAGTTTGCTCTTCTTTTTCTGGTTCTTCCAATATAGAGGTTAAATCTCTGATTCGACATCTTTCTTCTTTTTGTAATATAAGGATTTAGAGCTATAAATTTCCCTCTCAGCCCTCTCTTTGCTGCATCCCATGAATTTTTCTTATTCATTTGCCTCCAGATGTTTACTAATTTCTCTTCTGGTTTCCTCTTTATCCCATTGGTGGTTTGAGATTATGTTGTTTAATTGCCACACATTTGTGAATTTTCTATTTCTCCCCCTCTTATTGTTTCTAGTTCCATTCTGTTGTGGTCGGAGAATATATATTGTATGATTTCAATGTTTTTTAATTTGCTGAACCTTGTTTTGTAACCCAACATATGTTCTATCCTGGAGAATGATACATCAGCACTTGAGAAGAGTGTATATTCTGCTCTGGTTGGGCGAAGTAGTCTATATATGTCTGTTCGGTCTTGTTTATTTAGAGGATCATTTAAGTCTTGTAATTCATTATTGATCTTCTGACTAGATGCTCTATTCATCATTGAAAGTGGTGTATTAAAGTCTTATACTATAAATGTAGAGCCATCAAATTCTCCCTCAAATCTGTCAGTATTTGCTCTCTATATATTTGGGCTCTGGTGTTAGATGCATATATCTCATTTCTACCTTGTTATTTTTTTCATCTTTTTGTTGTTGTTGTTGTGACCATGAGGTTAAAATTTAACATCCTAAATATTTATATTTAACAATCATATTTGGTCTGATACCAGCTTAACTTAAATAGGATTCACATATTCTTTTCCTATACTCCTCTGTCCCCCCACCATTTTTGTACTTGTGCCCACTTATATCTTTGTACATTGTATGTACAAAGCATTGATTTAACAGTATTTTTTACGTATTTGTATTTTAGCACCTGTAAGAAGTGAAAAGTGGATTTATATACTAAATAGTACACTACAATAATACTGGCATTTATAATTACCCAGATTAGCACCTTTGGTGTCAGTCTTTATTTCTTCATGCTGCTTTGAACCACTGTCTAGTGGACTTCCTTTCAATCTGAAGAATTACCTTTCACATTACTTGTATGGCAGGTCTAATGGTGATGTACTCCCTCAGCTTTTGTTTATGTGAGAGTGTCTTAATCTCTTCCTCATTTTTCAAATTAGTCTCACTAGATATAATATTCTTGAGTGTCAGTGTTTTCTTTCAACACTTAATGTATTTCAACACACTGCCTTCCTGCTTCCATGGTTTCTGATGAAAAATCGGTAATCAATCTCATTAGGACTCCCTTGTACATAACATGTTGCTTTTCTCCTACAGCTTCCAGAACTCTCTCCTGTCCTTTGCATTTGATAGTGTGATCAATACATGACAGGGTATATTTTTCAGTCTGTTTATCCTGTTTGGTGTCTTCTGGGCTTCTTGGAGGTGCATATTCACATCTTTTCCTAGATTTGGGAAGTTCTGCAGTATTATTCCTTTGAATATTCTTTCTGCCCCTTCTCCTTCTACCATAATGCACATACTGGTTTGCTTCATGGTGTCCCAGAGGTGTCTTGGGCTCTTTTCACTTTTCATATTTATTTTTTCTTTCTGCTCTTCTCAGGTGTCTTGTCTTCAAATTCAGTGATTCTTTCTTCTACCAGCTCCAATCTGTTCTTGAAACCTTCCTGGACATTTTTCATTTCAGTTATTTTGGTCAAAAAACTCTAGTAGTTCTGTTTAGTTCCTTTTTTAATTTTTTATCTCTTTACTAATTCTCTCATATTGCTGATTCATTGTTTTCTTGATATCCTTCAGTTCTTTCTGTGTATTTCCTTTCATCTCCTAGAGCATTTTTAAGATTATATTTTTACAGGCTTTCTTTGGTATGTCCACATTCTCATATTCATCACTGGTGTTTTTTGGATTTTTGGTTTTCCTCTTCCATTGGATGGGCCATCATTTCTTGTTACTTTGTTTGTATTGTACTATTTTGTTGCACACTGTAAATTTTAATATTTTAAAATATTAACACTTGGATTTATTCCTTGGTACTTCTGTGTCTTGGTTTTTTAAGCAGCTGATGATAAGATAGAGATTTTCTTGAGCTTCAGTCCTCCTGAATGCAGGGTTTTCCTGTCTTTCTGGCTTCTGTCTTATCTTCTGGTTTTGCTTGGTATACATTGTGGACTTTCCCTGTTTACAGGAGTTTGGTTGTCCCCTCTGTTTCCCAGGAGACAGACTTATATTTCCTGGGTGTTTGAAGCTGGAAAGCCTTTTTCTCAGACTGTCTGCCTCTATTGTTTTTTACACTCCTTTTGTTTTCTCAAGCTGCTTTTGCTTGAAGGGAAAATTCTGGGAGGAGGGCACAATGGAGAAGACTTTCCCAAGTCAGTCTTTACTAGATGAAATAGGGCCAGGGATGGATGAAAGTGGTGCATACTGGCTCCAAAGTGCCCTGTGGAGGGGATTAGGAAGGCCACCAAGAGCTCCTCCAATGGCTTACCAAGGATAAACTTTTCTGGCCTGCTCAGCAAATGTAGTCCTCCAGCTAACTGTTCCCTGAAGCCCTGAAGAAGTGCAGCTTCTTTAAGTCTCCACCACATTCTCATGGAGTTGAAAAATGGCAGCCCCCACCATTGTCTGGTAGGGGTTGAAAGAATAGCTACCTCCAGAGCTGGGCCCTCAGCAACCCAAGATCACTAATCAAAAGCCATAATCAGTGATCAGGCATGCCCACCCTTTTTCTTGGGGAAAATGATTTTTATGTACCTTTCTGTCACCAGCAGCCAGCCACAAGATTTGGAAGATGGACACCTGTCACTGCCACATGGAGAGAGTAATTTACTCTTCTTTACCATATTCACCACCATCCTCCTCTTGCTTTTCCTTGGATGCTGTACAGTGTTTTTCTGACCTCTGGAGTTCAAAATAGTTGTTTCAGACAATTCCTGCCTGTTTAATAGTTGTTTTTATGGAAGAACTGAGTCCTGAAGATCCCTACTTCACCATATTCCCATAATCCACTACCTCACTTTTTAAAATAGGTGCCAGGGATTGAACCCAGGACCTTGTACATGGGAAGAAGTTACTCAACAACTGAGCTACACCCGATCCCCATTAACATTTGTTTTGAAAGGACATTTTTCATTATATATGCTATGCTATGTTTATAGATTTCTTTTTTTCCACTGCTTTAAAGATGTTGTTCCACTTCCTTTTTAATTGCAGTGTTTCCATTTAGAAATCTGTTCTCATCGTTATCTTTGTTTCTTTGTATGTGATGGGTCCTGGTTCTGGATATTTTGGTTATGAGATGATTTGGTGTAGTTTTCCTTGTGTTCCTTGGGACTCTTTAAACTTCTTGGATATGTAAGTGTACATTTATCATCAAATTTTGAAAATTTGAGCCATTAGGGCTTCATTTTGGGGGCGTACACCAATTATATGTGCATTGTGCTGCTGGAAGTGGTCACCGATGTTCTGTTTACTGTTTTTTCTTCTCTCTCAGTGTTCATTTATGAATACTTTCTATCGCTATGTTTTAGGTTCACTAATATTTCTTTATGCAATGACAAATTTGTCATTGATTCCATCGAGCATGTTTTCCATCTCACACATTGTAATTCTAATTTCTAGAACTTTGTTTTGGATCTTTTTAACACTTTTAATTTCTCTTCCTAAATTTTGAATACAGTTATAATAACTTTTATGTAGTTCTTTTCTGATGATTCTAATATCTGTTTCAGTTCTAGAACAATTACAATGGACTTTCCTCCTCTTTATGTGTTTTATTTTCCAGCTTCTTTGTATGCCTAGTATTGGATGTCAGACATTGTGAATGTTATCTTTGGGGGGCACTATATTTCTACCTCTTTATTCTTGATTTAGATATTCTAGGATTCAGTTAAGTTTTTGACATTTTTTAATTCATTAGGTGGGACGAGATCAATGCTCAGTCAATGGCTAATAGTTCCCCACCACTTAGGTAAACCATTCCTTATACTATACCTGATGTTCCATTAACCATGAGGTTTTCCAGTATGGATGATAAGAAGAAACCTTTCCCCCAGTCTAGGTGAGGCTTGGGTAATATCAATTCTAATAATCTTTCCAAAGAGTTTTTCCTTAACCTTGAACAGTTTCCTCACATGGATATACTACTTAAGCCATTGAAAACTTCAGCTCTTTTGTTTCTCAATTACTTCACCTCTGACTCAAACCCAAGCTGAAGCTATACAAAATATTTAGTTGTTGTTTATGTCTATCTAATCTAATGTTTTTACAGCAAGAAGAAACTTATTTAATAAAGTTGTTTGTTTGTTTGTTTGTTTGTTTTTTTGGACCTCTTAAACTCCTATGGAGCTTCTGAGAAGGCCAACTATCCTATCATTCTTAAATTTTGTGTTGTCTCCCACCTAGAATGCAAACTCTGAGAGCTTTAAATCTCATACTTTGTTTTGGAATTCAAAGCCAACTGAAGAATAGCATCATTCACCCTTTATTAATCATTCTCCTTCACCAATTGTTCTTATGCAGAGAAACAGATATCTCGTCAACCCATCTACCATTATTTTTCATTCTGTTAGTTGAAGTCATTATATGGATAATAGATCAGAATTAGTTTATCAAGGTTGGAAATTCCAGTTTCTCCATGTTACCTGCTGCTAGTCACCTAAGGAGAAATGTTACTGAATAAACAACCACCTCAGAGGAAACTTTTTAAAGTAATAATGAGTTTGCTTTCTGCCTTCCTAGTAGAAATATAATATTTTTATGAACAAAAATGTAGTTATATATTCTCTTACTTTAAAGTCTTTAATTATGAAATAAATAGTGGGGAGTAGTTAAACTCTAAAGTAAGGCCACCAAATGTTGTTTAATTTAGTTCTTCCTATTCTTCTAAAGTTCTGCTTCTGAAAGTAGAACTAATGACTCTTTTAGGGTTTTTATGTAGATGGACGATGCAAAGGGTACACCAACTGTATTAGTCACATAACAAGGGATTCTTAAGTGAATTATTTATGTTAGTAAAGAATCTCTGCCTCCTGTGGAGCCTAAAGTAGCTAAAAGGGAGTTGGTTATTTCCATCTTGATGGTGCTACACACCTCTCTCAAGCCCTGTTCACCATTGTCCTATGTTTAGTATGTCAAACACTGATGCTGTCTAAATTGCTAGACCTGCCAATTCAAAAAATTCTACAAAAACATCATTTCAATTGTACAATACATTCTATTTTTGTCCATTTTCTTTCCAACTTCTTTTGTTACAAAATTTAGGTGGTTGTCAAACAACACAATAATATACGTCTTTGTAAAGAAAATTTTGTCTAATAGCTCATTGTTTCCTCATGGTTGATTCTTAATGTGGAATTTCTCAGAAAATCAGTATGGCATTTTTAGGGTATTGCTAGGGCTTACCTAATTGATTCCTTTTGGTGCAAGAGACATTATATTGTTGCACCAACTTTGCACATTTATTTTTTAAAACATTTGACAACTGGATATGTGGAAATGGAGTACTACTCCGTGATTCTGAATTTTTCAATTACTTGGAAAGTCACACATCTTTCCTTACACTTGTCATTTATATTTCTGCTCTGAATTGTTCCCATTTGCCAATTTTTATGAGTGATTATCTTTTTTCAAAGTACTATATTGTTTTATTCTTATAAACGTTAAATTTATTAATTTAAAATATAAAACAATGGAGATAACACAGAAGTAAATAAAGAAAAAAATCTTCCAATGATTCTATTCTCCTTCAGTATAACTGCAGTTTAGTTTATATTTTCCAACAATTTTGTATGCATGTATATTTTGTGAAAAAAATGGGATAATTTATTTACGTGTTTTATACTACTTTTAATGATAAGAGTATCTTTCCATGTTAATATCTCATACACTTTAAGGGATATTCAATATTCTATTACATTGATTGGACATAATACATTTCTTATGGGTAGATATTTAGGATTTTTTCTATTTTTATTTTCATTAATTGCTATAATATCTTTATGCAAATATTTTAATACTTATTCAACATATTTCTAGAAATGAAACCTCTGTATTAACGTATATGATTAGATCATGTTTTTCACACACTGACAAATTGCCTTCTCATACATTTGCAGCATCCCAGAGGTCCACTGATGCCCATTTCTCCATGGCACATGGAGATAGCATGGTGATAGCTTATCTTTTAAATTTAAATATAGTTTACCAGTGCGATTATCTCATAATGTATATTCTTTCTGTCTATGTGTAAAGGGGATGTTCTTGTCTTTGTCATTTCCTTATTGATAGAGTCAGGACAGAGACTACTTGTTGAGCACATGTGTGGCAAATAATCTGTCCTCCCTCTTTTTTGCCTGTTAATCTTACTGCTCTTTCTTGAGCAGTATTTGTGATTCACAACGGCTCCTCACTGTGATTTATTCTACGGATTTACATGGAGTTGCCCTTCTCTACGTTACACTTCCAGCTCAGATATAGACTCAAACCAGCAGTGCACAATTTGGGCAAGATTCAGGTCTTCAGGGTCACTATCTTGGGAAAAGACCCTGACATGAGTTAATGCAACGAATTATTTAACTTTTTAAAGAGAAGCAAGTAAGCCCCTGGGAGCATGTGGTGACCAAGACAGTGTTACTAAATGGGTCCCAGTGAGATTCCCAGTGGATAGGGCAAGTGAATTCACCGTGTTTTAACTCATTTTAACTCATTTAATTAATAATATATATTATTGTGAAATTTGGAAAATATAGAAAAAAACAAAACATTATTAAAATCCCACGCCTCTAAACCAAGAACTCTGGATTTTGGAGAATTTTCATGTGGTTGTTTTCTCAAAGTCTGTTTTTGGTGCATTTCCCCTTTTTGCTTTTTTTCACTGTCTGCACATCACGCATTCCTCACTGCTGTCCAGCTTCTGCTTCTGGTGCTTTTCTACACTTGTCTTGTAGCACATTCACCAGGTTTGCTCTCCTTTCCTCTAGTCTCTATCCAGTGATGTCCAGCAAAGAGCTCCAGGAACGTGGACTTCTTACTCTCCTCAGATCCACCTTTGATATTCCTTTAGCACTGCCTCTTTACTCCCAATCTCCTCTCTCTGCCCCTAACAAATACTTTCAGGGTAGACCAGAACCCTAAGTTATAGCTTTAATTTGGAAGGACATTCTCAGTCCTCATCCCTGAATGCCTGTTTAACTATTTTTCTTTAACAAAGGCTCAAATGCTGTAAACATCAACATATGGAATACCAAAGTAACCAGCATGGGGACGAGCACAGATGCTAGAAACATGATAACAAAAACGTGGAGCAAAGCGAGAAAGTGTGACTTTCATGCTCGATCCATATCCACACATCCCCTCCTTCCTTGCCCAGGCTCTGGGTGCATACTCCAGGCTCTAAGTTAGAGTTCTTTCTTGGCAGGAATTCTATGTCTCCCATTGACTGACTCTGTGATGTGTGGCAAGGTCCTTTACTATTCTTGCAAGAGTTGTCGCCTCTTTAGAATGAGGATACTGGTGCAAACAGCTCCATCAGCTGCATAAAAAGATGTCAACAGGTAATTTGCTGATTAAGTAAATAAAAATGGTACCTAATATTCTCATTTCAAATTATTCTCATATCCAGAAGGCCCAAGGATATTTATTTTCTGCTTTTTTTCTGAAGGGCCGACTTTCTGATATGGCCCTTCTTTTCTAACGAAATACAGTAAAATAAAATAGCAACCTCAGTATTCCCTTTTCCTTTATCTTCACAGCTTCTGTCTTGGTTTTAAATTTCATCATCTCTCATTTACGCTACTTCAGGAGCCTAGTAACCTGTCTCCTTGGCAACAGTGGCCACTCATCTCATCGCCTAAGGACTGATTTCCTTCCCTCCCTCTGCAGCCCCTCCCATTACTCTGTCTTCTATTCCTCTTTTCCTATTAAATGAATTTCAATACCACTCCCATAATACATGTTATAATTTGTGTGTGTGTGCCTGGCCAGCTATTTTACATATGAATAAATGTTTCTTGAGTAGTTGGAATGATAGCTATAGGTAATTTATATTCTGTTTTCATTAGCAATAATTTCACAAGAATTTTCCAGACTGCTAGAGAGTTCTAATTCTTCTAGGCAACTTGGATCAATGGGGAAAATAGAGCATTTTCAATGAATTATAATTTCCTATTGTAAGGAAGTTTTCTTCCAATTTTTCCATGTTATTTTAAATAATATCACATTGAAGATCTGTATATGCTTGAGTATTTTTCTCATCTTTCACTGATAGCATTTTAAGCTAAATTTAATGGGATAGTGTCAGTGGGCAATGGGTGAAAATATTTTTATGGCAGAAAATATTATGATGCCAGCTGGTTTCCAAATGCAATGGCTCAATCTCCAATGACCCTTGCCATGCATTATTGCATAAGTTTTGCAACCATACATAAGAATTGCAAATTACCATTTTAACTAACTTCACATTCAAAGAATGAAATGTTTAATTTAGTAACTATGAATTAGAATCTTTTCTTTAGTTTAATAATTCACAAAGTTCAAATTATCCACACATTTTCACTGTATGTGGGTGTGTGTGTAATTGTGTGTGGGGGGGTGTGTCTAATATGGTGCTTAATCATATCCTTTGATTATTCATTATTTATTATTGTCAGTAAGAAGTAGTGATTAATGGAGATAGCAACAATGTCTCTGTAATATTTTTTAGCCAGATACAAATCTTTATTTTTAATAGCTGTGAGAATGTGATCCATAAGTGTCCACCACTAGTTTTACTAAAGGAAACATGCTTTGAATAAGGAAACTGCATTTGCCCATTGATGTGTCTGGTCTCCCTAGATGTCTCATTGGGATTAATTACAAACCACTAACAGTAAAACAATTTTAGTATAACATGAAGCATGCTGTTAAGCCATTTTAGCTTTTGCACATACGTGTTGCACTTCTGGCAGATAACAGTAAATTTTGCAATATTGCACTGCTAAGCTAAGTTGCACCCATCAGTTTAAAGGGCAATCAATATCAATGTCATCATCCTTATTGTCAGACTTCACAGCTTCAACTTTAGGTCCACTGGCGATCTTCAGATACAGCACCGCAATATTCTTATCTTTATCTTCCTCTTCACCACCAGAAGTCTGCCTCTGCTGCTGCCAGCTATTTTATAAATGGTTCTGCTTTGACACGAATCTCTTTAGCAAGTTCTCTTGAGACATACTTCTTAGAGGCCTTTTCTGATGATGATCTCTGCTTCCAAAAGGTCTGTGTCATACACCTCCTTCAAGATATGTGGAGTCAGAGCCTGCCAGGCCGTCATCCCCAGCCGCAGCCAGAAGCATAAGCAGCCTCCCGTCCAGCTTAAAGGAGACAACCTCTTCTTCACCGATGTTAAAAGATTGCTGCTCTCTCTTTCCTCAGTGGGCTCCCAGAGGTGGTTCCTTCCTTGGGCCCAGTATCTGCTCGATGTTCCTGCTTCCTGCTCTATGGCTTCTCTCTACGGCCATTAGGGCACCCTTGCTTGTAAAAGCAGTTCCCTCCAAATCGGCAGCTCCCACCTTCTTCATCAAAATACCTACACAACTAGCTGCTCATTGCCTCCTGGTATTTCTGAATGAGGTCCTGCTTCTCTTCTTTCTCCTTCACCCATTACTCACTGGGAACGACTAAGTTAGACGTGATCTGGCATTCTGGGCAGGACTTTATGACCTTCCTCTCAAACTGCTTAGCACTCCTCCACTTGCGAATACACCTGAGACAGGAGGCGCGGTTGCGGTTGGAGAGAATTCCAGAGTGGCACCCACTGGGGTTGGCTTTCTTATAGACCACCTCCAGGCAGATTCCACAAACAATGCTCTTGCTGCTCTGGACAGCAAATGAGAGCTCCCTGTCCTCATGGGCCCGAATGCAAGACGCCATGTGCTTCTTCGGATGCAGCACCTGCAGCTCACGCATGTCACATGACTCTCCACGGAGACACACCGTTCTCCCCATATCCTCACTCTTCCGCTGCAGCATAGGGCGAAGCTGCTTCTTTGTTTCAACAGCGGTTTGTTCTTTCTCTGATTCTTGGTCACTGAGCCCTGTGGGGGTGCTTCAGGGCAGGAAGGGGCAGTAGGGTCACAGTAGGACTACCCAGGAACAACCTCAATGGCATTGAGCCAGTCTTCTGTGCCTGCTCCTACACTTCACAAGTCTGAATTTCTTTCCTCAGCTTCACCTGCACTCATTTCAACCACTGGTGAGAGACTTGAGGAATCAGCAAGGGGCTATTTTGCAGTTAGATCTGCAGCAGTTGTCCTTGCTGTTTCAATCGCTTGCTATGTTCACATCTGCAGCTATCTCCATAAATAAATCCCCCCCACTGAAAACACTTGCACACTGCCCCATAAGGCAGGGCTCTTAACCGTTTCTGTTCCATGGACCCCGGCGCCAGTCAGGTGAAAACCACAGACCCCTTACCAAGTCCGCACTATCGTGTGTACTATTTAATAAATATGTCACACCCGCACCAACATGTCCCCACGAGAATCATGTTTTTCTGAAGTTCAATTCAAGCTCACAGACCCCCGGTTAAAAGCCCCTGCCACATAGACTGTCAGAGAGGCCAGGCAAGCAGCGGCAGTCGCCCCCTTCCTCACAAACCCCTGCATAAATCACCTGCCGGTGACCTGTTGAGTTCCGCTGCCGCCACTGCCATTGCCGCCAGTTACTCTTTTAACAATCTGGTGGAATTAGGTCAAGGTTCTTTTTCTTTTTGGCCTATGGATGTTCAATTGTTCTTGTGCTATTCCTTGAAAAGACTTTCCTTTCTCCATTGAATTGCTTTTGCTTCTTTGTCAAAAATCAAATGGCCAAACTTTCATGTGTCTGTTCCTAGGTTACATATTCTGCATCCTTGATCAATGTGTTTAAACCTCTGCTAGCACCACAAACTATTGCGATATAGTTCACATAAGCATAATATTCAGACTGTTAAAGTGTACAATTCAGTGGTTATAATATATTCAGAACATTGTGCCACCAAAATACTACATAATTCCAGGACATTTTCATTATCCCAAAAAGAAACCATGTATGCATTAGCAGTCAATACTCATCTCTCATCCACCCTAGAGCCCTGAAAAAGGCTAATCTTTATTCTGCCTCTATCGATTGGCCTCTTTTGAGCATTTCATGAAAATGGAATCATACAGCAGCATGTGTCTTTATGTGTCTGGCTTCTTTTACTTAGCATAATGTTTTCAAGATTCATCCATAGTGTACCATGCAGCAGTACTTCATTCCTTTTTTGGTCTGAAAGACATTCCATTATATGGATGTACCATACCATATTTTGTTGATACATTCCTGAATTGATAAACATTTTGGTTGGTCATAATTTTTGGATAATATGAACAATGCTGCACTGGATAGTGTGAATAATGCTATAAACATTCATTTACTAGTTTTTATGTGGGCATATGTTTTCATTTCTCTTGTGTATGTACCTAGAGATGGAATTTCTGGATCATATGGTAACTTCACAATTAACATTTTTAGGAATGGTCAGATTGTTTTCTAAATCACATGCAACATTTTGTTCCCACAAGCAATGTGTGAAGGCTCCAACTTCACCACATCCTGGGAAACACTTGTTATTGTCTGTTTTTTTTTAATTATTATTATTATTATGGCTTCCTTGTGGGTGCAAAATTGTACCTAATCACAGTTTTGATTTGCATATCTCTGATAACTAATCATTCTAAGCATCTTATCTTTTTTATTAAGTATTTTTTCTTTATTTTTAAAGGTGCTTTAGATTACATAAATGTTACATTGAAAATATAGGGGATTACTATATACCCCACTGCCTCCACTCCCACATTTGTCTCCATTAACAGAGCATCTTTCATTAGTATGGTATATTTGTTACAATTGATGAACTCAAAGTGAAGCATTACTACTAAGCATGGTCTATAGTTTACATTATGGTTTACACTTTGCACCACACAATTTTATAGGTTTTGACAAAATTATAACAGCTTGTAACCATCATTGCAATATCATGCAGAACAATTCCAATGTCCAAAAAAATGCCCCATGTTATACCTATTCTTCCTTCTCCCTCCACTTACAACATATGGTGACCACTATCTTTAAATGAATGTTACAAGTTCTTCCATTGCTAGAGTAATAATAAATCTACTTTAGTCCATAGTTTCATTCCCCCTTTATGTTTGTTCATTCCTCAATCTTGAGGATTTGAGGATGGTGATGCCCACTCTGCTTTCGATTGAGAGCAGGCATAGATCCCATGGGGTAGACGGATGGAACTGTCTTGCTTGCAGTTGTAGATACTCTCTGTTTTGGGGGATGGACATTGTCCATCATAATCCTTTTGTTAGTTGTCCAGGGTCAGTCCAATGAACTGGAGAGTAGGTGTTGGCTGCAACTCTGGTGAGATTCAGGGGTCACCCAGCATATGAACAACCAGAAGATATAAGTCTCTGGGACATATATTTAATGGGTGTAGTGCTTATTATAGGTTCAAATAAATAGGGCAGAAGAACCATAAATAGGAAAATTATAAATGAATCTAACTCTGATACATTGGGGAGATGGGTTATCATATATTCCAAGGAAAGGCACACCAAGCGGATGCAGATTTTCTGGGGTTGTCTGTTCTCCCTATGGTGTTGAGATGCCTCTAGAGCTCTCAGGAGCACCCCTTCTTGAGACACTGTTTACTGTGGCAGTCAATGAGATCCTTCTGAGACGTGGAATGACCTCCTGACTCACTTTGAAATATCTTAGCCATAAAAACTCATTTGTATTTAATATTTCCCCTTTTTGGTCTAGGTCTTTTTCCAAATGCATCACTAATTGGTGCTTGGTAATAATCCCTTGGTGCCAGGGAGGCTTATCCCTGGGAGTCATGTACCACTTCAGGAGGAAGGGAGTGAATTATTCTGAGTTTGGTTTAGAGAGAGGCCACATGTGAGCAACTAGGAGGGTTTCAGAAGGTAACTCTCAGGCAATATATATTACTAGGATAAGTTTTAGTTTCACAAGAACAAAGTTCATAAGTACAAGCATCAATATCAAGGACCTGACGTATTGGTCTGTCCTCTTTCGCTAGACACTGCCCATGCACTTTAAAGATTCTTCCACTCTATGAGAGAATGTAGCTGAACTCCCCAGGATGGTAATTTAATATTCTTTTCGTTATTGTGCGGGTCTCCACCCACTGAGACAATACCTCCTGAGCACTTGAGCACATTCATATTGCACAGAGACATGCCCCAGGTGCACCCTCCCCACACATTCCCCCACCACCGATACCCCACACCAATGATCCTTTCTTGCCACAGTTACAATACTTCTGTAATACAAAATCTCCCCAAAACAAAGCCAATAAAAATTATAATAAAATAAAATAATTTTTAAAATGAAAAAATGACAAAAATATATAATTTTTTGCATTGTGCCTTTCATCACCATAAGATCTGTAATCTTTTATGTATATTGACTATTTCTTCTGTATGTTCCCCCAATATCTTATTTTTTTCACTTCATTTTCCAAAAAGCTTTAGTTACAAAAAGTCACCGAGAAAATATAAGGGATTCCCATACACCCCTTCCACATCCTCCCCTACTGATAACATCCTACATGAATGTATCAGTTTGATATAGTTTATGAATTCCAAAAATAGATATTGAATTGTGTTTGTAAACTGGTCTGTTCCTCTGGGTGTATTAGATTTAGAGGTTTCACTTTTACTTTATTAAATTAAGGTTAGGACTTTTATTTAACCACATCATGAGGGCATACAGGGTTGAGTCCCTGCCCTCTTGATGGGAATAAAACAGAGTCCCACACACAAGAAAACACGGAGAAGGAGAACACAGAGAGTTGAGTTTTTGATGCTGGAGCCCCAGGGAGAGAGCCAAGCTGTTCTCCTGATAGTTCACAGCTGGCCTTGTGGAGAGAGCAGAGCAGCTGAGCCCAGAAAGAGATGAGCCCCAGGAAGAGAGATGAGACTTATGCCAGCCTACAGCTGAGTTCAGAAGAAGCTGGGACCATGGAGCCTTAAGAGGGAAGAGGAAGGCAGAACTCTTGCAGATATTGCCCGCCACCTTGCATCAACATGTGGCAACATACTTTAAGTGAGAAAGTACCACTTATGATACCTTGAGTTGGACTCTTTAGGGCCTGGTAACTTTAAACTTCTACCCCAAATAAGTACCCTGTATAAATGCCAACAGATTTCTAGTATTTTGTATCAGCACCCCTTTGGCTGACTAATACAAGTATTGTACATTTGTTACAATTGAAGAGCAAATATCCAAGCGTTGTTACTAACCATGGTCAATGGTTTACACTATGGCTTACATTTTGCACCATATACTTTTATAGATTCTGACAAAATGTATAATGGCCTGTATCCATCATTGAAAGATCATACAGAACAATTCCAATGCCCCTAAAATGCCCTGTATTCCACCCATTCTTCTCTCCCCCTCCCCTCAGAACCCATGGCAATGACTAAGTTTCGATTTTTGAAAGATAACATTCATAGGTATATACATTTCCAGGTAATCTAATCAAAGACACCTCAGCTGAATTTATGCAATCAAGGGTATCACTCCCAGAAGAATAGATTAGTTTAAAATATACTCTTTTTCTTTTGGGGATTCATAAAATAATGTCAAACTGCCACAACCCACCCTTGGAATCCCAAAAAGACATTACAATATTCCAAATAAACCTTACATCATTTCAGTATCAATGCTAAGTACAAAATCACATCAAAATCAGTTAAAGGAATACAGTTTGTCTTGAGGCAAAGTTCCCTCTGGCCATAGACCTGAGATACTTACAAAACAAGTTATCTGCTTCCAATATACAAATGAGGCACAGACATAGGATAAACATTTGCATTACCATAAGGAGAATTTGGGAATGAATCACATATCACTGCTCCCCAACAGTTCCAAAAACCTGTAGGGCATACGCCATTAGATTTCAAAATCTGTGAGTCATCCTTAAAATGATGAGTTCTTCTCCTCAAGTCCTCATGGCGGTACACTCTTCTCACAGATTTTCATAACGGCCACTTTCTTGGTTCCACCCTCACCAAGCATCTGGGTGGCAACTGAGCTCCAGACCTCATCCTCCAAGAACATTGGGATGATGGTCACACTTTTTCTGATGTACAATCTCAATGCACTTAGTACAGTGAGGTGGCGGCAACATTCTCCCTAATCTCTGGCATAATTGCCCAACCCCCTCAGCACAGTGAGATGCCAGCCTGGCCCTCCCTAATCTATAAGGACTAGGCCCAACCTCCTCAGAGCAGTGGGGTGGTGTTCTTACTCTCCCCAAACAATGGGGAATGCACTCCACCCTCTCTGTAGCCTGGGGCAGCAAAAATCTCCCTGAACAATGGGATGGAACATGCACTCTCTTCAAATGCTGGGGCAAACTCACCCTCTCCATACATATTGGTGGGGTTTCTCTCTTGGCCCAAGGAGATGTCTTAATTTCAGACTTCATCTTCCATGGTTCTCCTCTTAAAGCCATTTTCAGTTTCCTCTCTCCCCTCCCTGTCCCTTTTAGTCCAGACTGGCAGCGGTTTTGTTCACACAGCTCTCTGAAAAAGCTTGTTGGTTTAGCATGCAGGAAACAGATGTCCAAGCCATCAGACAGTAAGACTTTCCACAAGTCTTTCTGGGATGACTGCATTTTCAATCCTGACTTACAAGCTCCAAGTTTAGTTAATTCCTCAAATGGGGTATTATCGTCTGGGGACTTGATTTCCAGAAGGTTGGAATTTCTGGAATCAGTCTCTGGTTTCTTTGTGCACCACAATTCAGTTCTCAGCTTATCTCTTTCCTCTTGCCTTTTGCTATAAGCTGCAAGGAGAAGCCAATCCACATTCTGCACATTTAGTTTGGGAATATCCTTGGCTAAATGTCCAAGTTTATCATTTTCTAATTCTGCCTTCCATATAACATTAGGAGTCAATCTTGCTAATTTCTCTGCAACTTTAAAACACAGATCTCCTTTCTTCCAGTTTCCAATGATAATTTCATCATTTCCTTCTAAGGCCATATCAGAAATAACATTAGGCTCCATGTTACTACCAACAGTCTCTTCAAAGAAAGCTAGGCCTTTTCCATCAAGTGTCTCACAATTCCTCCAAAAAATACCCCATACCCATTTATAAAACATTTCCAGCATTTTTGGTAATTGCAAGCAACATTACTCCACTTTCCTGGTACCAATTTCTGTACTAGTCTGCCAGTGAGCTGCCAAAGCAAAGTAACAGAAATCTGTTGGCTTTTATAAAGGGTATTTATTTGGGGTAAAAGCTTACACTTACAAGGCTGTAAAAAGCCTAACTCAAAGGTGCTTTCTCACCAAAGTCAGTTGCCATGTATTGAAGCAAGTTGGTTGCTGATCTCTGGCTGGTCTCTGCCTTCCCCTCTGGGCTTCCTCTTTCTCCTGATGCTCCATGGGCCCAGCCTCTTGAGGCTTCATGCTTAAGTGAAGTCTTCTCTCTTCTGGCATAGGGCTTCTTTCTTAGAGCTTCCTATATCAGTCTCAACTCTCTTTCCAAGGTCAGCTGTAAGCTATCAGGCAAAGTGGTTCATCTATCCCTGGGGCTTTAGCTGTTTGTGTTTTCTCCTTTCTGTCACACCTCAGGATTAAAAATAAAAGTGTTCTCTCTGCCTGTGTGTCTTCTTGAGTGAGTGTACATTTATATCAGACCCAGCAAGGGATGGTGACTCAACCTGAGTTACGCCCACTGACTTAGTCAAATCAAAAGCCCTGATCTTAACAGGTAATCTAATCAAGACACCTCAGTTGAATTTAATGCAATCAAAGTGTATCATACCCAGAGGAACAGATTAGTTTACAAATAATCTTGATCTTTTGGGGATTAATAAAATAATCTGAAACTGCCACATTGATCTTTTAAAAGAACCCACTTTTGGTTTTGTTAATTCTCCTTTTGTTTTTTATTCTCAATTTCATTTATTTCTGCTCTAATCTTTTTTATTTTTTTTTCCTTTTGCTTTCTTTCAGGCTGTACTTTTTCTAATTCCTGCAGGTGTGCATTTAGGTCTTTAATTTTAGCTCTTTCTTCTTTTTTGATGTAAGTATTTAGCATTATAAATTTCCCTCTCAGCACTGCCTTTGCTACACCCCATAAGTTTTTACATGTTGTATTCTCATTTTTATTCATCTCGGGATATTTACTTCTTTCCCTTGCAAATACTTGTTTGACCCACTGATTGTCTGAGTGTGTTATTTAACTTCCATATATTTGTGGATTTTCTAGTTCTCCACCTTTCCAGATTCATTCCTTTATGGTCAGAGAAGACACTTTGTATAATTTCAAATTTTTTCAATGTGTTGAGACATGTTTTATGACCTAACATGTGGTCTATCCTGGAGAATGATCCATGAACACTTGAGAAAAATATGTATCCTGCTATTTTGGAGTGTAATGTTCTGTGTGTCTGTTAGGTCAAAATTTTTTATTGCATTATTCAAGTTCTCTGCTTGCTTATTGATCTTCTTTCTAGATGTTTCATCTATTGATGAGAATGTTGTATTTAAGATTCCAACTATTATTGTAGAGGTGTCTATTTCTCCCTTCAGTTTTGGCAATATTTGCCTCATGTATTTTGGGACATCATGGTGAGTTGTCAAATAATTATGATTGTTAATTTTTCTTAGTGGATTGCACCTTTCATTAATATGTATTGTCCATTTTTGTCTCTTTAACAGCTTTTGTTTTAATGTCTATTAGTTTGATATTAGTATAGATACCCAGCTCTTTTTTGGCTACTATTTGCATGGCATTTCTTTGTACAGTTTTTTACTTTCAACCTATTTGTGGCTTTTGGTCTATGGTGAGTCTCTTGTAAACAACATATAGCTGAGCCATGATATTTTTTATCCATTCTGCCATTTGTGTCTTTTGATTGGGGAGTTTAATCCATTAGCATTCATTGATATTACTGTAAAGGCAATACTTGCCTTAGCCATTCATTCTTTGGTTTTGTTTGTCATATATTTTTTGTTTCTCTTTTCCTTTATTATAATCTCTTTTTCTATATAGTTGATATTTTGTGATGTATCTGACTGATCCCTTCCTGATTTCTCTTTCTGTATATTTTAAAAATTCTTTATGATTGCCTTGGGGTTTATATTGCATAACCTACATCTATAACCTATTAATTTGAAAAGATATCAACTTAGCTTCAATAGCATACATCACGTCTCTTCCCATATCTCTCTGTTTCCCCTCTTTATGTTGTTTTTATCCCATCTTACCCCTTTATATTTTGTATGCCCAATATCAGGAAATATGACTTTTCTTGTCCAATTGCATTCTGACTCTTAGGAACTAAAAAGTAGAGTTTTAAGGAGGTGAAAGATGGCAGTAAGGTAGGGTGCTCCAAGACTCAGCAGTTAGTAATCAGCCACAGCTATCTAAATCACCTGTTAGGAGGGCCCAGGAGACCAGATAGTGCCTGCAACATCCTTGGAAGAATGGAAGAAGGAGACTGCCCATCTGGGAGAAGACTATGAGTAGAGCCCTCCACATCACGGAGGCTGGTGCACATCACCCACTGGCAGGGCAAGACACCTCAGGAGTTATTCTGTTGCTAGAATTGGAAGCTCCATTGCCCAAAAATGGGGGAGGAAGAGACGGTTGGGCACCAACTTCAGCTACTGATTAGTAAACTCTGCTGGCTAAAGTCCAATCCTAAGAACAGCTGAAGTTTTAACCTGTCCACGTCATAAAGAGGCCAGTAGCTTCCATTTTAATGAGGGGAAGCGGGCCTGATTGAAAATCACGGTTACAGTAGAGACCGGCTTCTTTCCATCCAGGTTTAATTACTGCCCTAGCCTAAGCTCCAGCCCTGCTTCCAGCAGGGAGGAAGCTGGGGGACCTGCACCAGCCTCTGGGCAGCTTTGGTTGCTTTTGGCCCATGGACTAGAGTGTTGCACACACTTGTGGCTCCATCCCTGCCCCCAATAGTACAGGAGGGGAGGTGGTGTTTTCTCAGCCTCTCTGAGCATCTTCAGGCACTTTTGGTCCACACGGACTAGATTTTGGGGGATGCCTGTGGAACATTCCAGCCCCCAGTAGGAAAAGAGTGGGGGAAGTGTTTCTTCAGCCTCTCTGGGCAACTGCAGCTGCTTTTGGCCCACACAGACTAGACTGTTGCACACACCTGTGACTCCATCCCAGCCACTGGCCAGGCAAGAGAAGGGACAGTGCTCCCTCAGCCTCTCTGGGCAACTTTAAGCCTGCACGGACAAGATGTTGCACAGATCTGTGGTTCCATACCAACCCCTGGCAGAGGAAGAAAGAGACAGGTGTTTTATCAGCCTCTCTGGGCAACTGTGGTCAGTTTGGCCTGCATGACTTAGTTTACTTCCCATACTTGTAGTTCCATCCCTGCACCAGGCAAGGGAGGAAGGGGCATGGAGCTTCATCATTTTCTCCAGGCAATTACAGTCTTGGCCTGCATGGCTTGGATTACTGCACACAGCTGCAGCTCTGTCCCTACCCTTGGCAGAGGAGAAAGGTAAGAGAAGCTTCATTGGTTCCTGGGGCAATACAGGCAGCTTCAGCTTCCATGGCTTTCAGTACCAACTGCATCCTTGGCTACTACTCTGCCACCAGCAAGGAAGAATAGGCAAGAAACAGATTAAAAAAAGCTGAAAAATTCAGACTGGCTAAACATGAACCACAATAAAGTTCCAAAATAAGTTGAACCAAGTATCAACAAGGGGTTGTAGCACAAATCCAAGCAAATATAAAGCCCTGGATTAAAGAGAGAAAAGGGACCAAGAATAAATACATCTAGTAAATCAGATGCCAAGACACCAACAAAAAATTAAAAGCCATACCTAGAAACAGGAAGTTATGGGCTAGTCAACGGAGCAAACTAAACCTACAGATAATATAAAGGAGTTGAGACAACTAACCACAGATGTTCAAACAAATCTCCTTAATAAATTCAATGAGATGGCTAAAGAAATTAATGATATTAAAACAACACTGGGTGAGTGCACAAAGAAGAAATCATAAGAGGATAATATGAACAACTGGAAGCCAACAAAGTAGACAATGTAGATGAAATGGACAAAGTCCTAGAAACATACAAACAACCTACAATGACCCTAGAAGAAATGGAAGACCTCAAGAAACAAATCACATTAAAGAGATTGAAACAGGCATCAAAAAACTCAGCAAAATGAAAAGCCCTGGACCAGATGCCTTTATAGGTGAATTATACCAAGTATTTGAAGATTTAATAACAATCTTACTCAAACTCTTCAAAATGAACAGGAAGAAACATTACCAAACTCATTGTGTGAAGCCAAAATTGCCCTAATACTGAAGCTAGATAGCAATTTTTTAAAAAAGAAAATTACAGACTCATTTCCTTAATAATATACATGCAAAAAATCTGCAAGAATATACTTTCTAATCAATTCCAACAATGCATTAAAATAATTATTCATCATGGTCAAATGGGTTTTATCCCAGGCATGTAAAAAAGCAATCAGTGTAATGTGTCACATTAATAAATCAAAAAAAAAAAAAAAAAAAAGCACATGATTATCTTAATTGATGCAGAAAAAGTATTTTACAAAATCCAGCATCCTTTCTTGTTAAAAACACTCCAAAAGATAGGAATTGAAGGAAACTTTCTCAAAATGATAAATAGGACATATGAAAAATCCACAGTGGTGGAAGACTAAAAGCATTCCCTTTGAGACTGGGAACAAGACAAGGATGCCCAGTGTCACCACTGTTGTTCAATATAGTGCTAAAGGTTCTAGCTAGACCAATCAGACAAGAAAAAGAAATAAAGGACTTCCAAAGTGGATGGAAGAAGTAATACTTTCTCTATTTGCAGATAATATGATCCCACATCTAGAAAGTGCTGAAAAATCTACAACAAAGATATTAGAGCTAATAAATGAATTCAGCAGAGTGGCAGGACACAAGATTAATAAGAAAAAATCAGTTGTGTTTCTATACACTAATAATGAACAATCTGAGGAAGGAGTCAGGAAAAATTTCCATTCCCAATAGCAGCTAAAAGAATCAAGTATTTAGAATAAATTTAACCAAGGACGTACAGGACCTGTATTCAGAAAACTACAATGCATTGCTAAAAAAGAAATCAATGACTTAAATATCTGAAAGAACATTCCATGTTCATAGATTGGGAGAATAAATATAATTAAGATGTCAATTCTACCCAAATGGATATACAGATTCAATGTAATCCCAAGAAAAATTCCAACAGCCTTTTTTAAATAAATGGAAAACCACATTATCAAATTTATTTGGAAGAGTAAGGGGCCCAAAATAGCTGGAAACATCTTAAAAAGGAAGAACAAAGTTGGAAGACTCTCACTTCTGGCTTCAAATCTACCTGCAGTGGTAAAAAAACATCATGGTCCTGGCATAAAAATAGGCATGTAGAACAATGGAACTGAATTAATTGTTCAGAAACAGAGCCTTACCTTTATGGTCATGTGATTTTTACAAGGCTGTCAAGCCCTCCCAACTGTGTCAGAAAAGTCTATTAAAAAATGGTGCTGGCAGAATTGGATATCCACAGCTAAGAGAAAGAAAGAGGAACCCTATCTCACACCTTTTACAAAAATTAACTCAAAATGAATAAAAGACCTAAATATAAAAGTGAGAACCATAAAACTCCGAGAAGAAAATGTTGGGAAACATCTTCAAGACCTGGTGATAGGTGGGAGTTTCTTAAACGTTACACTTGAAAATACAATGAAGGAAAAAAATGGATAAAGGGGAGCTCCTCAAACTTATACACTTTTGTACTTCAAAAGACTTTGTCAAGAATGTGAAAAGGCAGCCTACTCAATGGGAGAATATATTTGGAAAACACATATCTGATAAGGATTTGATTCCCATGATATATAAAGAGATCATACAACTCAACAATGAAAGGGCTAGCAATCCAATTTAAAAATGGGCAAAATATGTAAATAGACATTTTTCCAAAGTGGAAATAAAAATGACGATAAAGCACATGAAAAAATGTTCAACATCACTACCTATTAGGGAAATGCAGATCAAAACTACAATTTTACCCCTTACTGAATGGCCATTATTTTAAAGGTGGAAAACTACAAGTGCTGGAGAAGATGTGGAGAAATAGGAACATTCATTCACTGTTGGTGGGAATGTAGAATGTTGCAGCCTCTATAGAAGACAGTTTGGCAGTTCCTCAAGAAGCTAAATATAGAATTACCATATGTACTGGCAATCCCTCTATTAGGAATATATCCAGAAGAACTACAGTGATGCAAATGGACATTTGTATACCAATGCTCACAGCGGCATTATTCACAATTGCCAAAAGATGGAAACAACTCAAGTGTCCATCAACCAATGAATGGATAAACAAAATGTCGTGTATACATATGATGGAATACTATGCTGCTGTAAGAAGAAATTGAGGAACATATGACAACATGGATGAACCTTGAAGATATGCTGAGTGAAATAAGCGAGACACAAAAGGACAAACATTGTATGAACTAAATATGACAAATAAACACATGGAGTTAAGAGATGGGATGAGGGCTGAGAAGGTGTACTTATGCTTAATGTATGTAGAATTTTTAATTATCTTAACTATAAAAGTATGGAAATGGATAGAGTTGATGAGTATAACTAACATGGCTGGTTTATAAATGAGATTGTGATTTAAAGGGATAGTTTAGGGACATAAATGTCAATTGAAAGAAAGCTAGAGAATAACCTAGGAACTGAATAACATAGTGAAACTAGTGGTGGATGAAGTTTTTGGTTGATGGCCCAAATACAAGTATGTTCTTCTAGGTGTTAAGAATATAGAGATGCACAGAAAAAAATGAAATTAATGTAACTTCTGGACTAAAGCTAACAGAAATATTGTAATATTCTTGCATCAATGTCAAAGATGGTGCTAGATTAATGTTAAGGAACAATAATAAGGGTATAGGTTTTTTTTCCTTTTGGACTAAGAAAAGTGTTCAAAAATTTACTGAGGCAATGACTGCACAACTCTGTGATGAAAGTGAGAGCCATTGAGTGTACACTTTGGATGGATTGTAAAAAGCATGGGACTTTATAACACAGAAAACTGTGTGGTGGATGCTGGACTGTGATTAACAGTACAAATATGAGAGTGTTCTCTCATGAATTATAAAAAATGTACAATACTAATACATGGTGTTAATAATAAGAAGATATATGGAAATAATATACCAAATGTAAGCTATAGGCCATAGCTAATAACAATATTTTGATGATGTTATTTCTTAATCTGTAACAAATGTTCATTCCACAACATTGCAAGTGTTGGTGGAGGGGTGTTGCATGGGAAATCTGCACATTATGCAAGATTGTTTTTGTAAGTGCAGACGTTATGCAATTAAATAAATAAATAAATAAAGTATAAATCAATAGAAAAAGCAGATTTGTAAATTGAGAATACAGTACTATTGTGTTTTGCATTTACACTTTTACTGATATTCTTCATTTATTCACACTACTCCAAGCCATTTTCTCCTGTCTTTTCCTTTCAACCTGAAGAACTCTCTTAAATAATTCCTGTAGGGCAGGTTTCTTTTTTATAAACCCTCTCGGTTTCCATTTATCTGTGAATATTTTAAAGTCCCCCTACTTTTTGATGGACAATTTTGCCAGATAAAGAATTTTTGTCTGGCAGTTTTTCTCTTTCAGTACCTTAAACATATAATAGCACTGCCTTCTCACCTCCAGGGTTCCTGATGAGAAATCAGCACTTAGTCTTATTGAGGATCCCTTGTCTGTGATGAAACACTTTTCTTGTGCTGTTTCAGAATTCTCTTTTTAACTCTGACATTTGACATTCTGATTAGTATATGTCTTGGAGTAGATCTCTTTGGGTTTATTCTGTTTGGAGCATGTTGCACTTCTTGGACATACATATTTATGTCTTTCCTAGGAATTGGGAAATTTTCAGGCTTTATTTCCTCAAATATTCTTCTGCTCTTTTTCCCTTCTCTTCTTCTTCTGGTATACCCATGATGTGCTTGTTTGTGTGCGTAGTACTATCACTCAAATTTTGGAGACACTGCTCTTTTTTTTTTTTTTTTCTGATCTTTTCAACTCTGCTTTTCTGATAGTATGATTTCAATAGTCTTTTCTTCTAGTTTGCTGATTCTTTCTTCTACCTGTTCAAATCTGCTGCTGTATGCCTGCCTCTAATGTAGTTGTAACCTCATAATTTCTATTATGTTTCTCATTATACTTTCAAATTCTTCTTTATGCTTAGACTTTTTCTTCTTAATATCCCTTATTTCCTTGTGCTTATTTTCCTTCATTTCCTTAAACTTATTTAGAAGATTTGTTTGAACTTCTTTGACTAGTGTATACAAATTCTGTGTCTCCTCTGAAGTTTTAATTGATTCCCTTGATTGTGCCATATCTTTCTGTTTCTTAGTATGGCTTGTAATTTTTTTCTGATGTCTAAGCATCTGATTGCCTTGATGAGTTAATTCTGAAGGTCAATTTCTTCCATTTGTCTAGGGTTTTATTGTTTAATGGCTTTTTATTAAGGCTATTCCTTGATGCTTGGTCCAACTTATTGTAGACCTTTATATAATATCCCATGTCTACCTGTTGAGATTTTCTCAACTCCTCTTCATCTGATTCTTGCCCTCGGTATGTGGTACAGTTTTAAAGATTGCACTTCTTGTGTAATTGTTTCACCTTCATGCTACAACTTCCTTTCCTCCTTCTCCAGGAATCTTGATCTATTCTGTTTGTTATTGTGCAGATTTTTCTCTCCATCTCCTATGATTTTTAAAATTCTCTTTCTCACTCAGTGCCCCTTTTTTCTTACTCTTTACAGTTCTGGGACCCTCCTATCTTGCATAAATAGTAATATGGAATATAGATTCCCTTCCGTTGTGACGTATTTGTCTTGTTTTGCTATCACGGAAATTCTGGCCTCGTGGAACAAGTTGTGAAGTATTCTCTTGTGTCTGGTTTTTGGAAAGGTTTGTGAAAGATTGGTGTTAATTCTTAAACTTGTCAAATTTTCTACTGGAGACATCCTGTCCTGGGATTTTATTTGTGAGATATTATTTATTACTATTAAAAATCTTTACTTGTCATGAGTATATTCAGATGTTCTATTTTTCAGTCATTTTGGTAGTCTGTATTATTTTAGCAATTTCTTTGTTTCATCTATTTTATCTAATTTTTTGGCAAAAAAAACCCAAAAAACAAAAAACCTCATTCATAGTATTCCCTAATACTTTGAATTTCTCTAAGGTTCTGTCTATCATTTCTGGAATCATTAATTTGGGATATCTCTTTATTTCTTGGTCAGTCTAGCTAAAGTTTTGTCAATTTGTTGATATTGGTTTGGTTGATATTCTCTATTGTTTTCCTATTCTCTATTTTACTTATTGCCATTCTAATATTAATTATTTCTTACATTTTTCATACTTTGGGTTTAGATAGATTTTCCTTTTTTCTTCTTGTGTAAGATGGAAGATGAGATAACTGATTTCAGATTATTTTTCTTTTTTTCACATAGGCATTTACAGCTATGTATTTTCCTCTAAATATTCTTTTGCTGCATACTCTAAGTTTAATTATATTGTGTATTCATTTTCATTCATCTCAAAATATATTCCAATTTCCATTTTGATTTATTCCTTGACACACTGACTACTTAGGAGTGTGTTTTTTAACTTCCACATTTCTTTGACTTCCCTAAATTTTCTTGTGTAATTGATTTCTAATTTCAGTCCATTTCAGTTAGAGAACATATTATATATTCTATAAATCCTTTAATTTTATTGGACTTGTTTTAAGCCCCAACATATGGTCTATCTTGGAGATTGTTCCATGTGCATTCTATCTTGAGGTTGTGTATTATGCTGTTCTTGGGTGGAGTGTCCTGTATATATTTGTTAGGTCTGGTTGTTTTCTATAAATTTATATCTAAGCTCATGAGGATATTATTCTACAGTTTTCTTATAGTGACTTTAGTTTCTGTATCTGAATAATCAGGCCTGAAAAGACAAGATAGAAAATAGTCCCTCTTTGACATTTTGATGAGAGTTTGGTTAGACTGATATATTTTGTAGAATTAACCTGTGAAGCTATCTAGTTTTGGGTTTTTTCTTTTTCTTTTTGGAATGGTTTTTAATTACAGATACTTTAGAAATATCTATACAATTGATAAATTTATAACTAAAAATAACATGAAAAATTGAGAGATACACAAATTACCAAATTCATGTATGAAAAGATAGTATATTACCAAAGATCCTATGAACATTAAAAGGATAATGCAAGAATATTTTGGAAGCCTTTTGCCAATAAATTAGACAGCAAATGAAATACACAAATTCTTTGATGTATTAGCACCATCATGGGAAGGGAGCATGTAATAGGTCTAGTGTCTAATCAGATAGTTAACCAGGGAAAAATGCCAAAACCCACTTGTAGTCCCTGTATGACTTTATGAATGTGTCTCTTATGGCATAACTTCCTCTTGTTTTCATTTTCTTCTAGGGAGATAATGTTATAGAATAGCTTCAGTTTGTACATACTCATTCCCTAAGAAGGAACTCCTCTTCCTTTTGCCTTCTCTGCCTCTCACACTGACTGGAGAGTCAGTATGTAGGAATGGCAATAAATAATGTCTTAATCACTGGAGGGGAAGTTAAGGTTAATCATTCCTTCAACTTAGAAGATGGGTCACTTAAATTCTTATGCCCTCAACTTTGGGCCATAACAAGGATTCCCAAGCAACAGAAAAAAAAATTAACTTGTCAGCCAACACTATCCTGTTGGACATGATTTAAGAAGTAAAATGAAAGAAGGCTGGGACTAGAAAATGTTAGAAAGTCTTTATGAGGTGAGAGGTCTTTGGGATATCAATATGAGTATAACAACAGCTATATTAGATTCCTAGGGAAAAATTAACAAATTACCACAGATTTGGTGGCTTAAAACAACAGAAATTTATTCCCTCATAGCTGTGGAAGACAGAAGTCTGAAGTCAAGGTGTCAGCAGGGTTGTTTCTTTCTGGAGACTCTGAGGGAGACTCTTTCAGTCACTGGTGGTGCCAACAATCTTTGTCATTCCTTAGCTTGTAGATGCATCACCCCAATATCTGACTTTACCTTCACATTGCCCTCTTCCATGCGTGTTGCTGTGACTCAAATCTCTTTTCTCTTATGAGGAAAACAGTCATTGAATTTAGACCCCAGCTTAAATCCAGGATGATCTCATCCCAAGATCATTCACTCAGTTGCATCTACAAGACTACATCTACGTCTAAAAACACGTATAGGTACTGCTGATTAGGACTTGGGCGTTTCCTTTTGTATAACACTATTCAACCCACTATACTAGGAATTATAAAAATGCTGCCTTACTCTAAGAAATTAAAGCTATGTTCCTTGACAGTCAGATTTCTCATTCCAGGCCTATCTGGAAGACCTGTATAGTTGTGGAATAGAAGAAGTGGAAAGCAGGAAAGAGGATCAGGTACTGATGACTTACTATATTATTCAGCAAGTTAGAGGTCAGAATATTTGTTTAAAATTGAGGTTCTCTCAAGAAATCTGGTCTCCAAGTCTATCTGCGAAAGGTAGGCCTGCCAGGAATTAATAAGTTCTTGGTTTGACTTACTTGAGGGCATTGAGAGTAAGGGGATTTTATGTAATATTTTTTCCTGCCTGTTGATTTATCTCTCTGAATTCATGATTGTTAGTGGACAGCTTGTGGGGTCCCTGGCCTCGTTCTGGCTGGGAAAGACTGATTTGGGAAACTACACTCCAGTGTGAACCCCAACCCAAATCTTACCTCTAGGCCAAAGCCACTGGAGACAATGTAAATAGTGTAAGAAACTACTGAGACAAATGGATACCTGAAAGAGAGATGATCTGTCTCCTGGGAAATAGAGGGGGCATTCAAACTCATGAAACAAAAGAACTTCAAAGAAACTAGTAAGCCCAAGCCCAGGACAACCACACAGGCCCAGAAAAAACAGGGAGGACCCTTCGCTTTGCATTTATCTTGCGTGGACCTTCCTGATAGGAGGGCTGACACTCAAGAAAACCTCTGTCATATCACCACCTGGTTACAAGTTCAAGACACAGACATCTCAGGGAATAAATCCACTATTTAACAATTTAAAATGTACAGTGTGCAACAAAAGAGTACAAGATAAACATTATATGATGGTCCATCCAAAGGAAGAAAATAAATATATCGAAATACAAAAGACTAGTCTGTGGACATACCAAACAATGACTTTAAAAAAATGATCTTAAAAATGTTCAAGCAGATGAAGGAAAATGCAGAAAAGAACTAAAGTATATCAGGAAAAGAATGAATGAGCAATGAGACTCTTAGTAAAGAGGCAGAAATTTTAAAAAGGAATCAGGGGTGTCCAGAGCCAAGAAAGCAGTGTAAGGAGCTCTAGGATTCAGTTTGTCCTTTGGAGCAGCTAGGAAACAGCCAGAAACTGAAACAACTGTTTGGGAGCTCTGAATACAAGAAGAACACTATATACCCTCCAGGGAAGAGCAGAACGAAGAGACTGATAAACTGCGGTGAAGGTCTGTAAGTAGATCTTTCCACACAGTGGAGGTTGGAGCCCATCCCCACTGGTGTGGCAGGCTGCCTGAGGAGCCAGTCCCTGGCTAGAAATAGAAATTCTCTTTCCCAAGAAAGGGGGGGGGGGTCATGGCTGGGCACTGACTGTGGCTTTTGATTAGCAAATTCAGTTTGCTGGACTCCAGTTCTGAGATCAGCTACCATTTCAAAATGCCCAGTGCGAAAAGAAGCCAACAGCCACTCTCAACCTCGCCCTCAGCAGAGGAGGAAGTGGGGCTCACTTAGCGATGGTAACTTCTCAGAGTTTGCTCTAGGGCAGCTCCTCCCCAAGAAAAGAGGGTAGGAGTATGGCCAGGTACAGAATATGGCTTTTGGTTAGTGAATTTGGAGTGTTGGGCTCCAATTCCAGGACAGCTAGAGTTTCAACTTGCCCGGGATAGAAAGCAGCCCACGGCTTCTGTTTTAACCACCCCCCACAACAGGAGAGGATGCAAGACTGATTCAGAGACACAGTAATTTGCTGGGATGGGTGGTAGAGTTTGTTGAAGGGTGGCTCTTCCCCAAGAAAAGGGGGATTTACAGCCCAATACAGATTGCAGTTTTTGAATAGAGGTTTCAGATCCTGTGTTGAGATCTGTGCAATAGTTTCAACCTATCCTGGCCAAAAGTGACTGGCAGCCCTGGTGTGAAACACACACCTGGCAGGGGCGGAGCTGGCTGAGAATTTAAGATTCGGTACCAACTTAGGGCTATGGGGAAGAGTCGGATGAAGAACACTATCTGTTGGGCAGACCAGAGAAGCCCAGATTCTAGGAGATGTAAAAAATAGATGGGTGCTTTCCAGGTCTTTTCCCCAGGGAACTTTGGAACTGATCTACACCCTTCTTTGATGGGTCCCTGGCCATGTTTCAACTGGGAAAAACTGACGGCCTGTCTGGGGGAAAACTTCTCCCAGAATTAACCCTCAGGTAAAGGCACCTAGAGATAATGAAAGGAGTGTTAAAAATCGATAGAAGCAAATCAAAACAGACAGAACAGATCAGCATTCCTGGAGGAGGAAGAGGGGAAAGGAAGTTTTCTCCTGGGGGGGTGAAACAGTTGCAGAGTGCAGTCTCAAAAATTGTACCATATATCCAGGGCAAGAACCAGACAAATAATAGTTGAAGAAATCTGAAGATTTAAACACGAGTTATTCTAAAGGTCTAAAATAAGTTGAACCAAGTGTCAAAGAAGAGTTTTAACACAAAGCCAATCAACATGAAAACCCTAAACAAAAGGGAGAAACTGACATCAAGAGTAAATTCATCAAGAAAATCACATGCCCAGACATCAGCAAAAAGTTACACACCATACTAAGAAATAGGAAGGTATGACCCAATCAAAGGAACAAATTAAAACTGCAGACATGACACAGGATTTAAAACAACAAATCAATGGTGTTCAAACAAATCTGAATCAATTCAAGTAGATTAAGGAAAATATGGCTAAATAAATTTAAAAAGTAAAAGATACTAAGAAACACTGGGAGAGCATAAAGAAGAGTTTGAAAGCATGCAAAGAAAAATAACAAAACTTATGGAAATGAAAGACACAATAGATGAAATTAAAAATACATTAGAGGCATGTAACAGAAGTTTTGAACTGGCAGAAGAAAGGATCAATGAGTTAGAAGACAGAACATCCAAAATTGAACAGACAGAAGATAGCGAAAAGAATAGAAAAAATTGAGCAAGTTCTTAGAAACTTGAATGATACCATAAACTGCACAAACATCCATGACATTGGTGTTTCTGAAGGAGAAGTGAAGGGAAAGGGGACAGGAAAAACATATGAGGAATTAATGACCAAAATTATCCCAATGCTTATGAAAGACATAGATATCTATGTCCAAGAAGTGCAATGTATTACAAGCAAAATAAATCCAAAAATACCTACTCTGAGACATATTAATCAGAAGGTCAAAAGATAGAGAAAATTCTGAAAGTAACAAGAGAAAAATGATTCATCTAATACAAGAAACTCTTAATAAGACTAAGAGCTACTTTGTCATCAAAAATCATAGAAACAAAAAGGCAATGATACAATTTTTTTAAGGTATTGAAAGATAAAACTGCCAACAAAGAATTCTTTATCTCACAAAACTGTCCTTAAAAATGAGAGTGAGTTTAAAATATTCACAGATAAACAGAAACTGAGAGAGTTCATTAACAAGAAAAACTTCCCTACATGAAATTCTTAAGGGAGTTCTGTAGGCTAAAAGGAAAATATGGGAGAGAGAGTCCTGGAGGAAAGTGAAGAAATGAAGATTTTTCAGGAATGGTAACTTAAAAGGGTTGAAAAAGAGACAAAAATAAGGTATGACAAATGAAAGCCAAAATATAAAATGGTTGAAGTAAGTACTGCCTTTATAACAATAATATTGAAGTTTATTGGATTAAATTCCACAGCCAAAAGACAGACTGGCAAAATTGATTAAAAAAATACAATCCATCTATATGCTTTCAGGAAGGGACTCACCTAAGACACAAATGCAAACATGTTGAAAGTAAAAGGATGGAAAAAGATATTCAACACAAACATTAACCAGAAAAGTGCTGGGGTAGGTATCAGACAAAATAGACTTTAAATGCAAAAATCTTAAAAGAGACAAAGAAGGACATCACATATAAATAAAAGGGGCAATTCACAAAAAAGAAATAACAATCATAAATGTTTAGCACCTAAACAAGGTGCCACAAAATGCATGAGGTGAACACTGACAAAACTGAAGGGAGAAATAACATCTCTTCAATCATAGTTAGAGACTCAATCTACCACTTTCATAGATGAAACATCTTTAAACAGGATCAGTAAGGAAACAGATAACTTGAAGAATATGATAAATGGACTAAACCTAATTTATATATACAGAATATTGTACTCCAAAACTGTAGGATATACATTCTTCCCAAGTGATCATGGATCATTCTCCAAGATAGATGACAACCTGTGTCATAAAAGAGGCCTCAATAAATTAAAAAATATTGAAAATATACAAAGTACTTTCTCTGAAAAAAATGGGATAAAGCTGGAAAACAATAACAGGCAGAGAACTGGAAAATTCACCAATATATGGAAGTTAAACAACAAACTATTAATCAATCAATGGGTCAAAGAAGAAATTGTGAGAGAAATCAGTAAATATCTTGAGATAAATGAAAATGAGTGTATAATATATCAATACCTTTGGGATACAGTGAGGATAGTGCTGTGAGGAAAGTTTACAGCCCTAAATACCTACAGTAAACAAAGAAGAAAGAGCTAAAATGAAAGACCTAACAGCACACCAAGAGGAAATAGAAAAAGAACAGCAAACTAACACCAAAGCAAGCAAAAGGAAAGAAATAATAAAGATTAGAGCAATAATAAATGAAATTGAGAATTAAAAAAACAATAGAGAGACTCAAATCCAAAAGTAGCTTCTTTGAGAGAATCAATAAACTCACAAACCCTTAGCTTAACTAACAAAGGAAAAAAGAGAGAAGATCCAAATAAATAAAATAAAAAATGAGAGGTGGGACATCACTCCTGAACCCACAGAAAGTAAATTATCTGAAGATGATATTATTACCAACTGTATAATACAAAAAAAGAAAATTACAGACCAGTTTCTCTAATGTTTATCGATGCAAAAAGCCTCAACAAAATACTTGCTAACTGTGATGGTTTGAAGTTCTTTTTTGAATCCCAAAAGACTGTTTTTTAACTAATCCATTCCTGTGAGTTGTGAGGCTCTTTTGATTGGACTACATCAGTGAGGCGTGATTCAAGTTGAGTCTCCACCCTCTTGCTGGGTCTTACGAAAAGGAAGACACACAGAGAGAGATACAGGAAAAGGGAGCATTGCCATTTTTGTTCTTGCCATGTGACAGAAGACTCAAGGATTACTAGCAACCAATGTTTAAACATGAAGCCCCTAAGAGACTGGGCTCATGGACTGTTCAAGGCTAAAAAGACAAGCACTATTCCTGGTTGCCCACAGCCGAACTCTGGGAAATGGTAGATTCTGGAGGGGAAGACAGGGACCTTGGCAGAGACTGGTGGCCATCTTGCTTTACCACGTGACAAGACACCAGGGTCACAAGAAGCTGACTTTGGTGAGAAAGCATCTCTGCTGATGGTGCTTTGATTTGGACATTTCACAGCCTTAGGAATGTAAGATTTTACAATAAATAAATGCCCCTTATAAAAGACCTCCCATTTCTGGTGCTATGTATCGGCAGTCCTATGGCAAACTGAGACACTAAGTAAATCCAAAACACATTAAAAGAATCACACACCAAGGTCAAGTGGGTTTTAACCAAAGTGCTCAAGGGTGGTTCAACATAAGAAATCAATTAGTGTAATACACCACATTAATACAATGAAGAATAAAAATCACATAATTATCTTGATTGATGCAGAAAAGGCTTTTGACAAAATCCAACATCCTTTCTTGATGAAAAGAGTCGAAAAGATAGGAATAGAAGGGAATTTTCTCAACATGGTAAAATCCATATATGAAAAACACACATCTAACATTGTACTCAATGGTGAAAGACTGAAAGCTTTCCCTCTGAGATCGGGAATAAGACAAGGATGCCCACTGTCACCACTGTTATTTAACATTGTAGTAAAAGTTCTTGCCAGAGGAGTTAGGAAAGAAAAAGAAATAAAGTCACCCAAACAGGAAAGGAAGAAATGAAACTTTTGCTATTTGCTGATGATATGGTCCTATTTCTAGAAAATCCTAAAAAATCCACAACAAAACTACTAGAAATAATAGACATATTCAGCAAAGTGGCATGATACAAGATGAATATATAAAAATCAGTAGCATTTCTATACACTACTGTTAAGCAATCTGAGGAGCAAGTCAGAAAAATTCCATTTCCAATAGCAACTAAAAGAATCAAATATTTAGGAATAAACTTAACCAAGGATATAAAGGACTTGTACTCAGAAAACTACAAAACACTGTTAGAAGAAACCAAAAAGGGAAGCGGCTGTGGCTCAATCAGTAGGGCTCCCATTTACCATATGGGAGGCCCCGGGTTCGGTTCCCGGGGCCTCCTGGTGAAGGCAGGCCCGCCTGCACGGCGTGGTTGGCTGACCCAGCGAGCACAAGCAGCAAGGGGGGGATAAATGAATAAATAAATAAAATCTTAAAAAAAAAAAAAAAGAAAAAGAAACCAAAAAGACCTAAATAAATGGAAGGACATTCCATGTTCATGAATTGGAAGACTGATTATAGTTAAGATGTCAATTCTACCTAAACTGATGTACTGATTCAATGTAATCCAAATAAAAATTCCAACAGCCTGTTTTACAGAAATGGAAAAGCCAACTATCAAATTGATTTGGAAGGGTAAGGGGCCCCAAATAACCAAAAATATCTTTACAAGGAAGAATGAAGTTGGAGGATTCTCATGTCTTGACTTTAAAGCATATTACTTAGATACGGTGGGAAAAAACGGCATGGTACTAGGAGAAAGATAGACATATTGACCATTGGAACCAAATCAAGAATTCAGAAATAGACCCTCACATCTATGGTCATGTAATTTTGACAAGGCTTTCAAACCCACCCAGCTATGTCAAAATAGTCTAATCAACAAATTATGCTGGGAGAACAGGATAGCCATAGCTTTAAAAAAGGAGAAAGACCCCTCTTTCACACCTTATACAAAAATTAACTTAAAATGGATCAAGGACCTAAATATAAAAATTAGAACCATAAACTTCAAGATTTTGTGGTACATGGTGGTTTTTTAAACCTTACATATAAAGCATGAGCACAGAAAGAAAATTAGATAATTGGGACCTCCTCAAATCTAAACACTTTTGTGCTTCAAGTGTCTTCTATAAGAAGGTATAAATCAGCCTATTCATTGGGAGAAAATTTTTGGAAACTACATGTCCCATAAGGGTTTGATATGCATGTTATATAAAGAGATCATACAACAATAAAAAAAAGCAAGCAACCCAATTTAAAAATGGGCAAAAGACTTAAAAATTTTTCCAAAGGAAAAACACAAATGTCCAAAAAGCACATGAAAAGACATCGCTAACTGTTAGGGAAATGCAGATCAAAACTACAATACCTTACAGAATGGAAATTATTAAAAAAAAAAAAAAAAAAACAGAAAATTACAAGTCCTGGAGAGGATGTGGAGAAATAAGAACACTCTTCATTGTTGGTGAGAATGTAAAATGGTGCAGCCTCTGTGAAGGACAGTTTGGCGATTTCTCAGGAAGCTAAATATAGAAATGCAATATGATCCGGCAATTCTGCTACTAGGAATATATTCAAGAATAGATTCAGAAAGCAGGGAGGCAAACAATCATTTTCACACTGATGTTCATGGCAGCATTATTCATAATTGCTAAAAGATGGAAACAACTTAACTGTCCATCAACTGGTGAATGGATAAACAAAATGTGGTGTATACATACAATGAAATATTATTCAGCTGTAAAAGAAATGAAGTCAGGGTGAATATGATGACATGGATGAACCTTGAGGACATTATGTAGAGTGAAATAAGGCAGACACAAAAGGACAAATATTGTATGGTCTCACTAATATGAAATAAATATGAATAGTATACTCATGGATTTAAACAAGTATAGGGACTAGGAGATAGAATGGGATTGGGAAAGGGGAGATGATGCTAAATTTATGTGGATTATAAATGTGGGGAAATTGTTAGAGTTGATGGTTATACATTATAGGGAGTATAATCAACACTGCTGATTTATAAATGTGATTTTGGCTGAAAGTGGTAGTCTTAGGAGGTTAATGTCAGTTGAAAGACAGCTACAGGATAATCTAGGGACTGTATAACCTAGTAATTTCAGTGGTGGATGATGATTGTTGTTAATAGTACAAATACAAGAATGTTCCTCTATTACAATATGTTATGAATATGGAGATACATGGGAAAATATAACTTAGGTAACATATAGACTATAGATAACTAATATTGTAATATTTTTACAACAATGGCAAAGAGGTACCATATCAATGCTAAGGGTCAATAATAGGGGTATGGGAATTTTCCCTTTGGAGTAATGAAAACATTCTGAATTGTAATGAGCTGATGACAGGACAACTCTTGATTAAACTGAGAGCCAGTGATTGCACACTTTGAATGGGGTGTATGAAGCAAGGGGCCACATAACACAACCACTCCTGTAGTGATGGAAGGACTGTGGTTACAAGAACATTCTCTCATGAAATGTAACAAATATACAATACTAATACGACATTAATAATAGGATGTTTTATGGGGAAAATGCACCAAATATAAGCTATGGACTATAGATAGTAATAATAGTATGATGATGTTCTTTCACTATTTGTAACAAATGTGTCACAACAATGTAAGGTTTTGGTGATGGGGCACTGTATAGGAATCCTGTATGGTATGCATGATTGTTTTGTTAACTCACAACTTCTTAAAAAAAAAAACATCCCAGGACCAGATGGCTTCACAGGTGAATTCTACCAATCATTCCAAGAAGAATTAACACCAATCCTGCTCAAACTCTTCAAAAAATAAACAGGAAGGACACTACCTAACTCATTCTATGGAGCCAACATCACCATAGTATCAAAGCCACATAAAGAGATGAAAGTCATTTCACTATAAAAAAATGAAAATTATAGACAAATTTCTCTAATGAATATAGATGCAAGAATCCTCAACAAAATATTTGCAAATCAAATCCAACAGAATATTAAAGGAATTATACACCAGGATCAAGGGGGGTTTATCCCCATTATACAAGGGTGGTTCAACACAAGAAAATCAATTAATGTAATACACCATGTGACAGGATACCCTCTGATGGCATTAGATTCAGCTGAGATGTCTTTGATTAAATTACCTGTTAAGATTAGGGCCTTGATTTGACCATGTCAGTAAGGCATCAGATTGAGTGCCTGTTCTCTTGGTGGGCTGATATAAATGGACACTCACTAAAGAAGACACATGGGAGACAAGAGAGACAGCACTGTCATTTTTGATCATGGAGACCCAGGGTGAGGTGAGCCATTTGCCTGATAGTTTGCAGCTGACCTTGGGAAGAACACAGAACAGCTGAGACTGATATAGAAGACCCAGAAAGAAATGATCCCTGTGCCAAGAGAGAGAAGAAGCCCTGAGAGACAAGCCCTATGCCGGCCTGCAGCTGAGAGAGAGGAAGCCCAGAGGGGAGGGCTGAACCCTCGCAGAGATCAGTGACCACCTTGCTTCAACATATGCCAACTGACTTTGGTGAGAAAGCAACCTTGAGTTGGGTTCTTTAGGGCCTTGTAAATGTAAGCGTTTATCCCAAATAAATACCCTTTATAAAAGCCAACAGATATATGGTACTTTGCATCAGCACTCCTTTTACAAACTAATACACACATCAACTACTCAAAGGAGTAAAATCATATGGTCATCTCAACTGATGCAGAAAAGGCATCTGACAGAATCCAGCATCCTTTCTTGATTAAAAAAAAAAAAAATACTTCGAAGATTGGAACAGAAGGAAACTTCCTCAACATGATAAAAGGCATATATAAAAAATCCATAGGTAACATCATACAAAATGGTGAAAGACTGAAACCTGTCCTTCTAATATCTGGAATGTGACAAGAATGTCTCTGTCACTACTATTATTTAACATTTGGCTAGAAGTTCCAGTTAGAGCAATTAGACAAGAAAAAGAAATAAAAGGCATCCAAATTAGGAATGAAGAAGTAAAACTTTTGCTATTTGCAAATGACATGATCCTATATTTAGGAAATCCATAAAAGTTGACAACAATGCTGCTACAGGTAATAAATGAATTCAGCAAAGTGCAAGAATACAAGATAAACATGCAAAAATAATTAGTTTCTCTATACACTGGTAATGATCAATCTGTGGAGGAAATCAAGAAAAAAATCCATTTACAAGAGAAACTAAAAGAATAAAATATATAAAGATAAGTTTAACCAATGATGTAAAGTACCTGTACACGGAACACTGCAAAACATTGCTTAAAGAAATCAAAGACTTAAATAAAAGGAAGGACATTCATGCTCATGGATTGGAAGACTACATATCATTAAGTTGTCAATTCTACCTAAATTAATTTACAGATTCAATGCAATCCCAATCAGAATTCCAACAGCCTACATTGCAGCTTTGGAAAAGCAAATTATCAAATTCATTTGGAAGGGAAAGGGGCCCCAAGTAGCCAAAAAACTTATTGGAAAAGAAGAACAAGGTTGGAAAACTCATACGTCATGATGTTAACTTATATTACAAAGCTACAATGGTCAAAACAGGATAGTATTGGTATAAAGATAGATATTTCAAACAATAGAATCAAATTGAGAGTTCAGAAATACACCCTAGCATCTATGGTCAATTGATTTTTGATAAGCTATAAAATCAGCTAAACTGGGTTTAAACACTCTCTTCAACAAATGGTACTGGGAACACCGGATATCCATAAACAAGATAATGAAAGAGACCTCCATCTCACACCTTATACAAAAATTAACTCAAAATGGATCAAAGGCCTAAATATAAGAGCCAGGACCATAAAATTCCTAGAAGAAAATGTATGGAAGCATATTCATGATCTTGTAGTAGGCAATGGTTTCTTAGATTTTGAACCAAAACACAAGCAATGAAAGAAAAACATAGATAAATGGGACTGCCTCAAAATTAAAAACTTCTGTGCATCAAAGGACTTTGTGGAGAAAGTGAAAAGGCAGCCTTCTCAATGGGAGAAAATATTTCAAAATCACATATCCAATAAGGATTTAATATCCAGAATATATTTTAAAAATCCTACAAATCAACAATGAAAGATAAAATTATGTAATGGGCAAAAGACTTGAACAGACAATTTTCCAAAGAGGAAACACAAATGGCTAAAAAGCACATGAAAATATGCTCAACATCACTATCTATTATGGAAATGCAAATCAAAACCACAATTAGATATCTACTATAAAACCCACTATTAAAAGAACAGAACTGTGGCAGTTTGATATTGTTTATGAATTCCAAAAATAGATACAGGATTATGTTTGTCCTGGTCTGTTCTTCTGGGCATATTATATTGGATTCAGAAGTTTCACTCTTACTTGATTAAATTATGATTAAAGCTTTGATTGGCCCATGTCAGTAGGACGTTGAGTCCCTGCCCCCTTGGAGGGCAGGACTCACAGAGAAAATGACAAGCCTCCATTAGACACAGGAGAGGCCCCCAGCAAGTGAGAGAAGCCATTCACCTGATAGTCTACAGCTGGCCTTGTGGAGATAGCAGAGCAGCTGAGCCCAGAGAGAAACCCAGGAAGCCTGAATCCTTGCAGACATCTGCAGACAACTTGCTCCAACATGTGGCAACAGACTTTGATGAGGGAAGTAACTTATGCTTTATGGCCTGGTAACTGTAAGCTTCTACCCCAAATAAATATGCTTTATAAAAGCCAACAGATATATGGTATTTTGCATAAGCACCCCTTTGGCTGACTAATACAAGAACACTACAAGTGTTGTAGAGGATGTGAAGAAATAGGATCACTTGATCACTGCTGTTGGGAATGTAGAATCGTGCAGACACTGTAAAAAATAGTTTGGCAGTTCCTCAGAAAGCTAAGTTCAGATTTGCCATATTATCTTGCAATTCTGGTATTAGGTACTAGAACTGAAAGCAAGGACAAGAATTGGCATTTTCATACTGATGTTCATAGTGTTATTATTGACAATTTCCAAAAGATGAAAACAATCCAACTGTCCATCAACCAATGAATGGATAAACAACATGTGATGAAGATATGTGATAGGATATTATTCACCTGTAGAAAGACTAAAATCCTGATGCATGTGGCAACATGGATGAGCCTTGAAGACATTATGTTGGGTGAAATAAGCCAGACACAAAAAAGACAAATATTTTATCTCACTAAGATGAACTAATCATAGTGAGTAAACTCTTGGAGTTAAAATCTGAGTGTTGTTTACCAGAATATAGAATGAGGGTAGAGAATGGGGAGCTGGTGCTTAACACATGCAGAACTTTTAATAGGGTTGATTGTAAATGTTTGGAAATGGATAGAGGTGATGACAGCACATTACCATGAGTATAATTAACAGCATTGATTTATGGATGTGATTGTGTTTGAAAGGTGAAGTTTGGGATCATATGTGTCTATATGGCACTGTATAGCATAGTGAACCTGGTTTTGCATGGTGACTGTCCCTTAATAGTATCATATAAGAATGTTCTTCCATGATCTAGAACAAATGTATGTCACTATTACAAGGTGCTAATTAATAATAGGGTGTTATAGGGAAAATATAACTAATGCAAACTATTTGCCATACTTAATGGTAATATTGTAATATTTTTTATCAATTTTCACAGAGGTACTATACCAATGCTAAGAGTCAGTATTAGAGCTATATAAGCAGAATGAGATTTTTCCTTTTGGAGTAATGAAAATGTTCTAAAATTGATTGTGGTGATAAATGCACAACTCTTATACTGAGAGCTATTAATTGTACACATTGGCTGGATCATGGGGTATATAAATAAAACTGTTTTATTTTTTATCAAAAGCAAACAGAACTACTGGAGTTGAAGACCACAATAAAACTGAAATAAAAATTTTCCAGGGGGATTTCAAGCACAGAATGGACCTGGAAGAAGAATCAGCAAACTGAAAAATAAGACAATTGAAATGAGGCAAGTGGAGGGGCAGAAGAAAAAAGAGTTATAAGAAGTGAAAATAGCCTAAAAACCCTCTGGAACACCATCAAGCATACCAATATATGCGTTATGGGTGACCCAGAAGGAAAAGGAAAAGAGAAAGGGGAAGAAAGAACACTCAAAGAAATAATGAAAGAGAACTACCCAAACTTAGCAAATATGTGAATATGCACATCCAAGAAGCCACGAAAAAAAACAATCAGGAAAAATATGAAGAAAAATACAACCTATCATACTGATACTGATAAAACTGTCAAATTCGAAAAACAAGGAGAAAGCTCTGAAAGCTGCATGAGGAAAAAAACATGCTATGTACAAGGTAGACACAGTTAGACTGAGAACAAATTTCTCATCAGAAACCATGGAAGCCAGAAGGCGGTGGATTGAAATACTTAAATATGACAATATATAAGTGCTAACAAGTATAAAAATGTGAGGGGATGGGGGGAATAGGAAGAGTGAATGTGAAGGTTATTGAAATCAAGATGGTGTCAAATCAAATGTGATTGTTATACTTTGGGATGTGAAATTTTAACCACATGGTAACCAGATATATGGAAAATTTGTTAGGCCCCAAGGCTTGGTCTTTGGGGATAATCAGAGAAAAAAACTTTAACATGAGAGTTAGGCAGAACTTGCATTTATTATATCTGCAACAGGCGCGAAGGTCAGTCTAAAGCGACTCAGACCCAACTCCCTGAACTGGGGTTTTACTCTCGCTTAAATACCTAAGTTACTACTTAGCATTTGCTTTGATTATGCATTAGCTTTTATGCATATGGATGATCATACATAGCTAATTATATAATTGTATGATTAGTACGTTCAGGAAATCATGCTTGCACATACATGGCATTATCAAAAAAGGGGCAGATAACTCTGGGTGGGAATTTTACCATATTAATTAAGCAAGTTGAAGTGAGGACAGTAAAGGGCTTCTGCGCAGGTCTGGCCAACTGGTTGAAGCTGGTTTTCATACTTCATTGCTTCAACAGGATGTTCTCGACCATAGGAACCGGAATTTGGCACCAAGAATGGGTTGAATCTCATTACCTTCTAATTTACATATAATTCTTTCCTTGGTATCCTAGCAACAGGGAGAGAAACAAGTTACTTTCAGGTATTGGGTCTTCCTACATCCATCAGATTCACAAATGTAGGGAGAGTAAATAATGTACTCTTAAACAACCAATGGGTTAAAGAGGAAGTCACAGGGGAAATTAGCAAATGTGATGAGGTGAGTGAAAATGAAAATGCAACATACCAAAACCCATGAGATGAAGCAAAGGAAGTGCTGAGAGAGAAGTTCATAGGTGCAAATGCTTACACTAAAATGTAAGAAAGATTTTAAACTGGTGCATAACCTCAAAATTAGAATAATTAGAAAAATAAGAGCAAACTTAACCCAGAAGAAGAAGAGGAAAGGCTAAGAATAGAGATAAATGAAATATGAAAAAAGCACAATGGAGACAGTACATCTTTGGCATTGATGCAAGAATGTTACAGTATTGCTATTAGCTATAATCCCTAGGTTCGTTAATAATAGGGAGGTATGGAAAAATATGCCAAATGTACACTATGGACCATCATTACTGGTAATAGTCTGATGAAATTATCTCAATCTGTAATGTATGTTCCACAGTGGTGTGGTATGTTGGTGAAGGGATATTGTGTGGGAATTCTACACATGTGCCTGATTATTTTGTAAATTCACAGCTTCTGTAATAAAAAAATATTTTAAAATAACACATCGGAGAGTATCAACAAAACCAAAAGTGGATTCCTTTGCAAGACCCATAAAATTGGCAAACCTTTAGCTAAACTGACAAAGGGAAAAAGAGAAAGGACATAAATAATGAAATTAGAAACGAAAAAGGTGACATTACCTCTGCTCCTTGCGGTGGTTCGCCCTGTCCATATGCAGCTTAGTATCCCGCCACAGTGTCGTGGGGAACACTAAGCAGATTTCTCGATCTATTTCTTTGCATAACTCAATCCTTGTTCTCTTCCCCATATATTCCAGATACCTTTGACTTCACAAACTCTGGTCTCTATTTTTCTCCTCCCAGTAAGAGTGCCATAAGGGTCTCAGTGTGGATGTGCAGAATGTGTCTCCAGGCAGAAATCTGGACAAGAATGTGGCTCACACATATGGCTTGCCTTCTCTCAAGATGCAACTTCTGTGATGATTGTTGTCCAATGTCTGAGAACAGTTGTTTTACAAATTTTGTGCAATTTTCTAGCTTTTACCATGGGAAGGTGTGGCAGTTTGATATTGTTTATGAATTCCAAAAATAGATATTGGATTGTTTGTGAACTGGTCTATTCCTCTGGGCATATTAGATTGGATTGGGTTCAGAGGATTCACTTTTACTTGATTAAATAATGATTAAGGCTTTGATTAGGCCACGTCAGTAGGACGTTGAGTCCCTGCCCCTTTGGTGGGTTGGGGACTCACAGAGAAAATGACATGGCAGAAGAGAAAGTTAGAGTTTTGAAGCTGGAGCCCCAGGAAGTAAATACACAGAGAAGCAGATATGTGAGGAAGGAGAGAAGGCTCCATTAGACCCGGCAGAGGCCCCAGGAAGAGAGACGAGCCATTAGCCTCATAGTCTACAGCTGGCCTTGTGGAGAGAGCAGAGCAGCTGAGCCCAGAGAGAAATGAGCCCCGGGAGAGAGATGAGACTTATCCCAGCCTACAGCTGACATTGGAAGGAGCTGGGACCATGGTGCCTTAAGAGAAAGAGGAAGCCTGAACCCTTGCAGATGTCAGAGGCCATTTGCTCCAACACATGGCAACAGACTCTGGTGAGGGAAGTAACTTATGCTTTATGGCCTGGTAACTGTAAGATTCTACTCCAAATAAATACCCTTTATAAAACCCAACAGATTTCTGGTACTTTGCATCAGCACCCCTTTGGCTGACTGATACAGAAGGCATCAGAAACTTTTACTCAGTCACGAACAGCTGCAGAAGTCTGTGATTATAATTTAAAAGAATAAACTGGAAAGAAAATTGTTTTTACAACCTCAAAAAAAAAAAAAAAGTGAAGTCAAAACCCACAATTGAGTGTTATGGTTCTCAGAGGTAGGGTAGAAAGTAATAGGATGGAGAGAGGAGGTAGAGTGTAGATACATTGGGCTGTGGGGTGAGAGTCGTGTAGGAAGATAAGCAAGGCTAGGAAGAGATAAAAAGACATTTTTTTTAATGGATCAAAAATTAAATTCCATAGAGATCAAAGGAACGTTTGCATACATTTTCTACAGAAAGTGATTGGGATATTTGAATTTAAGATTTTGGAGATATACAGTTATTGGTTAAAAATCAAACATAAGCAGAGCTTAATATTAAAGATTTTACCCTTTTCATCAGCCAATTATTTATCTGCAGGTAACTGCATGCTGTTGAAACTTTGAGCTGACTTGGGGAACACTGAAAGAGAAGCAACTGCTCAATTGTTGCTTCTCAGTAATAGAGCAAGAAGCCTGGTGCCTCTGCATGCCTCTCAACAGTAGGGTGAGTTTCAGAAACAGAGGCAGAGGGTGGAGGTCGTCTTTCCCTGCCTGCTGCTCCCTCTCTCTAAGCTAAGGGCACATCCTTATTACTTGAGAATTGTCTCATTCTGCCATCTCACTAATCAGGGGTTATTCTGGGCTTTTGGATTTGGACTAGGCAATTAAGGTCCCTGGTGTAAGTATAAAGCAGGGGTTCTTAACAAGAGCTTGAATTGAAATTCAGAAAAACATTGTTCTTGTGGGGACGTGTTGGTGCAGGTGTGATATATTTATTAAATAACACACAGTATGGTGTGGACTTAGTTAGGGGTCCGTGGTTTTTACCTGCTGGCAAAGGGGTCCGTGGAACAAAAATGGTTCAGAACCCCTGGTGTAAAGGGAAAGGTTAAGCCTTCATATTCTGTGATTATTTATACCTGAACATAAAGACTGTAGAGCTTTGAAAAAGAATTGGTTAAGAGTTTGCAGAGTAAGAATGAATAATAAAGACAGAAGGAAGAAAACAGGTAGCATTGCCTTATTCTCAAAAACATATGCTTTGGGGGCATGGACGTGGTTCAAATGGTGGGGCGCCCCTGTCTCATATGGAGGAACCTGGGTTCAATCCCCGGGACCTCCCGGTAAAAATAAAGAAAAGATATGGAAAGTGCGCGGGCCACAAGACTCCGTCCCCAGCCCTCACACATGGGTATGCCGTCAGGCCCCGCAAACGGTGATGATGTCATAGCAGGAGAGTGCCGTAGCCAGGGAGTGACACAGGGGACAGCCAAGATGAGACCCACCGAAAGACCAGGAACTGAGGTGGCACAGGTGGCAGAATGCCTCTCTCCTGAATTGGAGGTTCCCAGGATCGAATCCCAGTGAAGACAGGGGGAGAGGGATGAGAGGAGAGGGCAGGAAATGGACACGAAGAGTTGCCCAGCTAATGCACACGAGAGAGAGCAGAAATGGGGAGGGGGGTGTTAAAGGTCGATAAAAAGTAAATAAATAAATCTTTAAAAAAAAAAAAAAAAAACATATGCTTTGGGGGAAGCAGATGTGGCTCAAGTGATTGAGCTCCCGCTACCACACGGGAGGTCCCAGATTCAGGTCTGTGTGCCTCCTAAAGAAGACAAGACAGCGAGCTGATGCAATGGGCTGGCATGGCGAGGCGACACAACAAGATGATGCAACAAGAGACACAAGGAGGGAAACAATGAAAGACACAGCAAAGCAAGGAGCGGAGGTGGCTTAAGCAATTAGGCACCTCCCTCCCACACTGGAGGTCCCCGGTTTGGCTCCTGGTGCCTCCTGAAAAAGGAAGATTAGCACACAACAAACAGACACAGCAAATGCGAACAATGAGGGGGTGGGGAGAAATAAATAAATAATAAATCCTAAAAAAAAAAAAACCACACATGCTTTGGCATTCAGGTGGCATTGCATATTCCTAGGGTGCTAAGGTGGGTTTCAGAACTAAAGTTCAATCATTTGATCAAGTACAAGGAAAAATGTTTGAAATCGGGACTTTCAGAGGGAATCTGATATAATGATTCATTGTGCACAGGCTTTATTTCTAAAGGCAAAGCTAGCCAGTGTCAGAGAGCTGAGAAAGAGGGTTGAAGGGAGGAGAGGGAGACAAAATGGGGCGTCATCCCTCCAGAAGTGCTTCCAGGAGCACTGGCATTTCCTTTGTCTCAGCTCCCTGCAGAAGTGGGCAGCAGGGTACAGAGAGGTGGGGAAATGCTTTGTCTTTTCTGCTGTCCATGATCTGTCCCTTCTTCCTCCCCTGATTTTAGATCTTAGCTGGAAATTGTGGAGGGTTTCCTGACAGAGTAGCCTGACTGTGACCTCACATATCTAAGCCACTCTGCTTCTCTCTTCATATCTTCAGGTACCGTTGAGGGCTGAGCTCCAGGTGGGTGAGTTGGGACTCTGGAGTTGGCGTGTGGTGAGGCTAGTGTCGGAAATAGAATGGAACAGGTGTAGATTAGGAAAAGTTGCTGCAGTTTCAGAAATGCTCACTCTTCCCCTGTTAGCCTTGCTTCACACTGCAATCCGAGGTGAAGTGACTGAACTGGGCGCCCCCCATGAATGAGCCTACCTCAGAATGCTCGGGATTAAGGACATTCAGAAGAAGCCGTGGCAACTACCTGTGTGGAGACGTTCAAGGTGAGAAGCAGCCGCTGGCGCCTGGGTGCAGGGCGGCCATCCTCTTTGTGCAGTAAGAGGCCTCCTCATGGGGCTTTGTCCACGAAGGGGTGCTCTTTGTGTCCGAGTCCTCGTCCTCATTCCCAGAAGAAGCAAAGCTGCTGGGGGAGGGGTGGCGTTGGGGGCTGGGGAGACGCGGGCCGGGCTGCTTTCCATTCTGACCCTGGCTGCCTATTCTTCTCTCCGGGCTGAAGAGCCCTAATCATCTATTTTATATTCTATAACTGTTCAGGCAGACTTAAGTTGCCTCCACTTCAGTTGCCTTAATCAGCTGACCTCCACCAGAAAGGACTAGAGGAATCTTTGGTTCACATATGGAATAAAAAATCAAAACCTTGGGAGTCTCCGGATTCAGACAGGGAGTCACACAAAGCTGGTGCTGGACAGTGGGAACAAAGGCTGTGGAGGAGAGAAGAGCCTCAGTGGAAGCTGAATGAATAAATCATGAAAGCTTCAGGTAGCCCAAGCATCCTTTCGGAAATACTGACAGCTACATTTATGATTCCACAACTCTGAAACCCCAAATTCTTTTGTAGCTACTAGGCAAGGATGGGATGCAGAAGTGATCTCCCCACTAGTTGACGAAGTTAAGAGCAGGGTGTTTGAGAACTGAAATGTTCCAGGGAAGTCTGGCTCACTGGTCTGCTTGTGTGAGAGCTTTGTTTCTGAGAACAAATGTGTGGACAGACAGCTGGGGGGGGGCAAGCGGGGAGCTCTCCTGTTGAGGGGAGGGGGCTTCCGGCATTACACTCTTTTCCCTGATGCCTGGCAAGTGCCTCACTGTGCTTGTGTTTCCTCTGGGGTCACAGCAGAAGCAGGAGTGGGAATAGTGTGGAGATGGAGAGCCAGTGCTTCGCCCTCCCTTTTCACTCGGCCATGCTTGGGGCTGCCGGCGGCTCATCAGCCATCTTATGTTCTATTCCTATGAAGACCACTTTCAGTGGCTCCAAAAAAAAATTGCCCTTTTCCGGCCATCTGCTCTCTATCCAAATTTAACAGTGGGTGTTGGCATTTGGGATGGAGTATTGGGGTCTTCGATTCAGGTGTGAATGAATGGAAAAGTCCTGATCATCTGTGATTTAAGATGTGGAATTAAAAGGCAGATGGAATTCTCCAAGAGGTAAGTTAAGGACCTGATGGAGTCAAGGGGGATTTCAAGACCCCCTCCCCCAGAAAGCAGAGCGCTGAGGCCTTAATATTAGAAATATAAATTGTGCTCGCTGGAAGCGCTTTCCCCCAACTTTGCCTTTCTAGTCCCCAGAAGCTTGCCTAGCAGAGGACGGGTGCAGAGTGCTGAAGATATGCTACCTGGTCATTCCAGCATATTTGCAGATTGCGGCGTGTCCAGCCCCACATCTGAGCGGGTTTGCCTTTTCTGTCCTTTTGATGAGAAGCTCATCACATGCTGGAAGGGACACATCCCTAAGTACTGGCTAGACGCTTCAGTGTAAGCACTGAACGCCGGGAAAGGGGACTGAGTTAAAGCTCTTCCCAAGGCCCTCACTGAAAGGCTGTGTTTTGAGAGCAAAGCTCACGAGGAACGACTTGTGCCTGCAGCAGCGGAGGGGGACGGGAAGGCGACCCTGGGGGGTCTTCGCGGGGCGTGCGCGTCGCTCCGGTTGCAGGGCAGGAACTTCTCTGCGCCTCCGCCTGCCCCGAGCGCTGCGTGGGGGGATTTGCGGAGGAGGCGGGGAAGGAGACTGCGCGTGGCCTTTATGCCCCTGCTCTACCCTCTCGCTTAGTGACGTTAGGACTGGGACTGAGCCAAGTTGCCCCCTTAGCGCGGCAGGTGCCAAACTGCACGAGAACTCCGCAGTAATGCGCCTCCTCCCTGCAGCGCGCGGGCCGCTCAGCCGGGGGCTCCGTGTCCCACACCTGGAGGCAGAGCAGGTGTGACACGCCCTTATCAGGCCAGCACTGTGACGTGGAGGACAAGGCCCAGGGACGGTGCCAAGGCGCGTCTGTGGGCCGGCCTGGGCGCAGGGCGCCTTGGAGAGCTGTGCGGGGCTCCGCTCAGGGACTCAGGCCTAAGGTGGTGGCGACCTGCTGAGAGGTTTGGGGATAGAAAGGGCGACGCGTAAGAGGATGGAGTGTATGTCTCTCTTTTCAGAAAAATCTTCCTGAAATTACAAAAAAAAAAAATCAGTGCGCTTTCCGGGGCCTGGCTCCGAACGCAGGGGATCGAGAAGCTCGTGATGTAAAGCTCTGTGGGTTTGGGGAGAGGCAAAGGGCCCCGCATCAGTTATCACAGAGTCCTGGAGAAGAGTTTCACGGCCCTAAAACAAATCCTCTTCTGCTTCACCTTTCCAAACGCCCCCTCATCAAGCCGCTGACAGCCGCTCCTATGTTTGCTCCCTGCAGCTTCCCCTTTCCCAGAATGTCACATAAGTGGAATCACATAGTACGTTTCATTTGCAGCCTGGCTTCTTTTCCTTAGCATGATGCATTTAAGGTTCATCCGTGTTTTTGTGCGGCTTGGTAGCTGGTTTCTTCCTATGGCTGAGTAGTATTCCATTGCATAGACGTCCCAGCTTACCCACCTTTCACCTGCAGAACCAACATTATGTTGCTCGCAGGGTTTAGCAATAATGCATAAAGCTGCTGTAAACATTCAGTGGGAGGATTTGCGTGGGCATGGGTTTTCAAATCATTTGGGTGGAATACCTAGGCTTGCTGTTGTTAAACCATGAGGTAATAACTATATTTACTTTTGTAAGAAACTACCAAACTGTCTTCCAAAGTGGCTTTGCCTCCAGCAGTGAATGGAATTTTCTGTTGCTTCCATCCCTCACCAGATATTAGTATTTCCATTTTCTTGGCGAGTCTAGGCATTCTAGTAGATGTGTAGTGATAACTCATTGTTGCTTTAATTTGCATTTCCCTAACAAAAATGATATTGATCATCTTTTCATAGTTTACTTGCCATATGTATATATTCTTTAATGAGGTTTTTATTCAAAATTTTGCCTATTTTTTAAATTGGGTCGTTTGATTTCTAATAGCTGTTTTAAGATGTTATTGTGGGGAAGCGGCTGTGGCTCAATCAGTGGGGCTCCCGTTTACCATATGGGAGGCCCTGGGTTCGGTTCCCGGGGCCTCCTGGTGAAGGCGAGCCCGCCCGCACGGCGTGGTTAGCTGACCCAGCGAGCACAAGCAGCAAGGGGTGGGGGGGGATAAATGAATAAATAAATAAAATCTTAAAAAAAAAAAAAAAAGAGAGATCATTGTGTGTTTTGTATTTAAGTACTTTATCTGATCTGCGTTGGAAAATATTTTTTCCCAGTCTGTGGATTGCCTTTTCATTCTCTTGGTATCTTTTGCAGAACAGAAGTTTTTTTGTGTTTTTTCCTTCTGTATTGTTCTTTATTTTACTGAAGTGCAATTTATCAAAATTATCTTTCATGCAACATAACCCAAGGTCACCTAGATTTTTTCCCTCTGACTATTCTAGAAGTTTTATACTTTATATTTAGGTCTATGAACCATTTTTTGAGATAATTTTGGAGTAAAGCATAAGTTCTACATGTCTAGATTCATTTCTTAGCATATGCATGGCCAGTTGTTCCCACACCATTTGCGGAAACACTACTTTTCTCCACTGCGCTGCCTTTGCACCTTTTTCAAAATCAGGCGCCTGTATTTGGGTGGGTCTTTTTCTGGGACCCCTATTTGGTTCCTTTGATCTATATCTGTTTTTCCACCATCACTTGTCTTGATTAATCAGGTTGTGTGAGACGCCAGTTTGCTTTACTTCTTCAGGGTTGTGTTGGGTATTTTGGCCCTTTGCCTTTTCATATAAATCTTGGAATCAGATGGTTGTAAGATGGTCTCCAGGGATTTTTGACTGGGATTGCATTGAATTTATAGATTCAGTGGGAAGATTGGGAAGAATGGATATTTTACAATATTCAGTCTTTCAATTTATGCACATGAAATATGTCTACATTTATTTAAATTGTATTTGATTAATTTCATAAGGGTTTTCTAGTTTTACATATAGAAATGCTCTATTTATTTATTTGTGTGTGTGTGTGTGTGATTACCCAGACCAGGGATTGAACCCTGGACCTCATATGTGGGAAGCTGGCACTCAACTACTAAGCCACATCTATTCCCCCAAGTTGGTTATTTTGTTTGTTTGCTTGTTGTTTGTTTTTTTTGTTTGTTTTTAGGGGGCACCGGGAACCAATCCCGGGACCTCTCCTATGTGGGAAGCAGGCGCTCAACCACTTGAGCCACATCTGCTCCCTCCTGTATATACCTAAGTATTTCCTTTTTTAGTACTTTTTTAGTACTATTGTAAGTGGCATCCTTTTTATTCCATTATTCGGTTTTGTTTTACATGAAAATAATTGGATTTTATATTACCTTTGTATTTTGTGACATTTGAATACTTGCTTATTAGTTCCAGGAGCTAATGTAGCTGAATGTAGATTCATTGACATTTTCTACATAGAAAATCACGTCATCCCCAAATAAAGGCATATTTTATTTATTTATTTACAATTTGTTTACCTTTTCTTATTTCTGTACAATTACACTTGCTAGAATATCCAGTACGAGCTGAAAGAGAATTATAACAGAGGACATCCTTGCTTTGTTTCTGATTTTTAGGCAAAAAGCATTCAGTCTATAAGCATTAAGTATGATACTATAGATTTTCTGTATGTACCCTTTGTTAGTTTAAGGAAATCCCCTTCTATTCCTGGTATATTGAGAGTTTTTATTATTAATATGTGTTGAATATAATTGAATGCTTTTTCTGCATCTATTGATATTATATAAATTTTCTCATACAGTCTATTAATATGATGAATTACATCGACTGACCTACAAATGTTGAACCATTCTTGCATAACTGAAATTAATCTTCCATTGTTTTGACATATAATCACCTTTATATATTGCTGTATAATCTTTTGTTAAGGATATTTGCATTTGTGCCCATGTGAGATAATGATCCGTAATTGTCTGTCTTTTCTTGTAACATATTCATCTGGTTTGGGTATTAGAGTATTGCTAGCCTCGTAAAATGAGTTGGGAAGTGCTTTCACTGCTTCTATTTTCTAGAAGATTTTGTGGGTATTGGTATTATTTCCTTCTTGTTTGTTAGAATAATCCAGTGAAGCAATCTGAGTTGGCTACTTTATTTTTTGGAAGGTTTTAATTAACAAATAAATTTCTTAAATAAATATTGGAACATTCAGCCTATCTGTTTCTCCTTGAGTGGGGTCTGGTGGTTGTTTTTTCAAGGAATTGGTCCATTTCATCTAAGTTATCAAATTTGTGGGCATTAAGTTGTTCATAATGTGCTTTCATTGTCCTTTTACCATCTATGGGATTAATAGTGATTTTCCTCATTTGTTTCTGATATTGGCTATTTGTATCTTCTGTCCTTTTTAGTGATTAGGCTGGCTGAAAGTGTTCAAAGAAACAGTTTTGGTGTCATTGATTTTCCCTATTGCTTTTTGTTGTAATTCTTATCCTCATACTTCTATATGTAAGGTGTCCCTCCCCCAGCTGGTTTCTTTTAAGATGATCTCTTTGTCTTTGATTTTCTGAAGTTTTGATATGATATGCCTAAGTGTTTTTTGTTTGTTTGATTTTGTTTTGTGTTTTTATTTGTTTCTTTCATATTTAGCCTGCTTGGTGTTCTGTGAGCTTCCTGGATCTGTGTTAATGTCTGTCAATAGTTTTAGAAGTTCTCGGTCATTCTTACTTCATTGGAAGAATAAATATTGAATACTTAACAACTTTTGATATTGTCACTCAGTTCTTGGATGTTCCTATTCTTGGTTTTTGTTGTTGATTTTTTCTTCCCAGACTTCATCGAAGGTTTCTATTGACCTATCTTCATGTTCATTGATTCTGTCCTTGGCCAGATTTAGTCTACTAAAGAGACTGTTAAAGGCATTATTCATTTCTTTTGCTGGGCTTTTCTTTGTTTATAGCACTTTGTTTTTATTCTTTCTTAGATTTTTTTCATCATCCTACTTGGTCATCTATACTAGTTGAAATTTTTAAAATTTAATTGTTCCATTTTAACCATTTTTTCTAGGGAAAGCTCAAATTTAATAAACTCTGAGGGCTTATTTTTGCTCTTCTAAAAACTATTTGTTCTACTAGCATAAGTACAACTCAAAATTTTCCATTTTAACCACTTTGCAGTGTATAATTCAGTGTATTAATTACATTTACAATAACATGCTACAATCACCAATGTCTATTAGCCCAAATATTTCATCACCTCAAAACATAAACTCTGCACCCTTTAAACAATACCTCTCTCTCCCTACCACCCTCCTGCCCTGGTAATCTATAATCTACTCTTTGCCTCTATGAAATTTGCTTCTTCGGGTTATTTATTATATTCAAGTTCATAAATTATTTGTTTTTTTTTTTTTTGTATCTGGCTTATTTCACTCAACATGTCTTCAAGGTTCATCTATGCTGTAGCATGCATCAGAACTTCGTTCCTTTTCATGGATGAATAATGTTCCGTTTGTGAATATACCACATATTGTTTATCCATATTCATCCTTTAATGGACACATGTGTTGCTTCCACCTTTTGGCTGTAATAAATAGTCCTGATACAAACATTGGTGTTTTAGTTTGCTAAAAGATGCTGGGATCCATATACCAGAAATGTGTTTGCTTTTATAATGGGAATTTATTACATTGAAAGCTTACATTTCTGAGGCTGTGAAAGTGTCCATATCAAGGCACAAGTTGAAGCTCTCTCCCCGAAGCCTGGCTGCAGGTGATCCTGGACTCCTGCAACGTCTCCAGGCACAACGAGTGCTCTGCTGGTCCCTGCCTTCTCCTCCAGACTCACTTTCTCCCCGAGCTCAGCTGTGGGTGATCAGGCACACGGCAGGGCATAATGGGGGTGTCAGCTATTCTGTCCCTCTCTTCCAGGCCTTGTTGCTAGTTCTGCTTCAGGCCGTTCTGTCTGTGGCCTTTCTCTCTCCCAGGGCCATTAACTTCAACCTCTGGAGGCTTCTTCCTGTCACGGCAGCTTTTTTTCTGTGTGTCTGGAGCATCTACTCAAATGGTCCTTAACTAATCTAATCTAATCAAAGTTTCGAAATCAGTTCAATTTAAGAACACAATTTCCTGGGTCCACATAAAAGACTCAGAACAACACAATTGCTGTACAAATATCTGTTCGATTCCCTGCTTTTCATTCTTTTGGGTATATACCAGAAGTGAGGTTTTTGAACCATATAATAATTCTATTTTTTACTTTCTGAGAAATAGCCAAATTGATTCCCACAGTGGTTACACCATTTTATAATGTATATGTGTTCATATTTCTCCAAATTCTCACCAACACTTATTTTCTGTTTTTTTTTTTTTTTAATAATGGCTGTAGTAGGTTTGAAATGGTATCTCATTGTATTTCTTATTTGCATTTCCATGAAAACCAATAGTTTTGAGCATGTTTTCATATGCATATTGGCCACTTGTATAACTTCTTTGGAGAAATATCTATGCAAGTCCTTGGCCCATTTTTAAATTAGGCCCTTGTCTCTTTTATGGTTGTTGAGTTGTAACAGTTCATTATATTTTCTGGATTTTAAACCCTTATCAGATATATGGTTAACAATTATTTTCTCCCATTTTGTAGGTTGTGTTTCACTTTCTTGAGACTGTCCTTTGACATGGAAAAGCTTTGATTTTGCAGTCCATTTTATTTATTTTTTGCTTTTCTTGGTCATGCTTTTGGTGTCATGTCCAAGAAATTGCAGTCAAGTCCAAGATTATGAAGTTCCCCCATATGTTTTCTTCTAGAAGTATTATGGCTGTAGCTCTTATTCTTAGGTCTTTGATCCATTAAATTTTTGTATAGTGTGAGATAGGGGTTCAACTTCATTCCTTTGCAAGTGGATATCCAGTTCCCAGCACCATGTGTTGAAAAGACTTTTCTTTCCCCAATTAATATACTTGGCACCACTCTTTTGATTACTGTGATTGATAGTATGTTTTGAAATCAAGGAGCATTAGACCTCTAACTTTGTTCTCCTTTTAAAATAATGATCTGCCTATTCATGGCCTTTTGCGATTCCATATGAATTTGAGGATTGCCTTTTCCATTCTGCAAAAAAGGCTGCTGTGAGTTTTGACAGTTATTGCATTGAATCCTTACAGTTTTGGGTGGTACTGACATCTTAATAATATTAAGTTTTCCTATCCATGAACACAGGATGTCTTCTTGTGAAATGTAAATTACAAAGAAAATACATAAGTCCATTCCAATAGTTCCTTAAAGAATAAAATACATAATGATAAATTTAACCAAGAAGTTGAAAGACATGTACATTGAAAACTACAGAACTCTGCTGAAAGAAATTAAAAACCTAAATAACAGCAAGACAGTCCATGCTCGTGTTTTATTGTTAATCTTGTAGCCTGCAAATTTGCTGAATTTGATTATTGGCTATTACTTTTCTTGCAGATTCATCTGTGAATAGAGATAATTGTACCTTATCCTTTCCAATTTGCATATCTTTAATATCTTTTTCTTGCCTAATTGCTCTGGCAAGGACTTCCAGTATAATGTTGAATAACAGTGGTACAAGTGGACATCTTTGTCTTGTTCCTTTAAGTAAACAGTTCAGTGGTATTAAGTACTAATGGTAGCCCATTAGTCACAATTCTGGGCTACCATCACCACAATGAATTACAAAAATGTTTTCATCACCCCAAACAGAATACCTCTACACATAAACAATAACTCCACTTTTCCTCCTCCCCCAGACCCCTGGTAACTTCTAATCTACTTTCTCTTTCTAAGAATTTTATTATTCTAAATTTTTCATGTATGTGGAGTCATGCAATCTTTGTTCTTTTGTGTCTGGCTTATTTCACTCAGCATAATGTTTAAAAATTTTAAAAATGTTATAGCAGGTATAGCACATCATTGCATGTTATGGCTGAATAACAAACCATTAAGTATATATATTAGTTTTTGTTTATCCATTCACTGTTAATGGATACTTGGGTTGCTCCCACATTTTGTCTATTGTGAATAATGCTGCTATGAACATTGGTGTATTGGTATCTGAATCCTTGTTTTCAAGTTTTGGGGTACATTTTTAGTAGTAGAAGTGTTAGGTGATACGGTAATTCTATACTTAACTTCTCCTCCACCCCCCAAACAGGTGGCTTAGATAGCTCTGACGGATTACTAACCGTCCTATAGGGTGAGGAGACTCTTGGAGCGCCCACTCTGCTACCATCTTCCAGACCTTGAAAGTGGTATATTAAAGTCTCCTACTATTACTGTAGGACTGTCAATTTCTCCCTTAAAATCTGTCAGTATTTGCTTCCTATATTTTAGGTCTCTGCTAATAAGTGCATATATGTTTATAGTTGTTACATCTTCTTGTGGAAATGTCACCTTTATCAGTATAAAATTACCATCTTTATTCTCAGAATTGTTTTTTTTTTTTTTTTAAAGATTTTATTTATTTATTCATTTATCCCCCCCCTTGCTGCTTGTGCTCGCTGGGTCAGCTAACCACGCCGTGCGGGCGGGCTTGCCTTCACCAGGAGACCCCGGGAACCGAACCCGGGGGCCTCCCATATGGTAAACGGGAGCCCCACTGATTGAGCCACAGCCGCTTCCCGTCAGAATTGTTTTTGATTTAAAGTCTGTATTTTCAGATATCATTATAGCTACCACAGCTTGATTTTGGTTACTACTTGCATGCTACACAGTTTTTTCATCCTTTTACCATTAACCTACTTGTGTCTTTGAATTTAAGATGAGTCTTTTGCATTTGGATCATTCATTTTTAAATCCATTTTGCCTATCTCTGCCTTTTGCCTGGAGAGTTTAATCCATTTACATTTAAAGTCACTACTGATAATACAAGACTTTTTTCTGCAGTTTTGCTGTTTAGTCTTTTATTGGATTTTTTTCTGTTGTACTATATTGAGTGCCCTCTCTTTTTTATCTGGGCATATTTTTCATCTATTTTCCTTGTAGTTACAATGGAGTTAAAATAGAAACACTCTAAATATTTAGCAATCATATTTGGTCTGATACCAACTTAAATTCAATAGTATGCATATATACTTTTCTTATACCTTTCTGTCCCCCCACCTTTTTGTTACATGTTACCATTTGTTTCTTTGTCAATGTATGCCTAAAACCATAGATTTATCATAACTTTTAATGTATTTGCATATTTTAGCACCTATAGGAAGTAAGAAGTGGATTTATATTCCAAACAATTCACTAAATAACACTGGCATATAATTACCCATATAACTAACTTTACTGCAGGTCATATATCTTTAAGCCACTTTGAACCACTGTCTAGTGCCATTTCCTTTGTCTGAGGAGCTCCCTCTAGCATTGCTTTTAAGGCAGGTCTCACTCAGCTTTTGTACATCTGGGAATGTCTTCATCTTTGCCTCATTTTGTAAAGAAAGTCTCATCAGGTAGAAAATTCTTGGCTAGCGATTGTTTTCTTTCAGCTCTTTAAGTATTTCAACCCACTGCATTCTTGCTTCTGCGGTTTCTGCTGAGAAATCAGCAGTCTAGTTGGGGCTGCCTTGTACATGACACCTTGCTTTTCTCCTGCAGCTTTCAGAACACACACCTTGTCCTTCACATTTGATAGTATGAAAATTATATGACGGGGTATATTTTTCTTTATTTTTACTCTGTTTGGTGCTCTCTGGGCTTCTTGGGTGTTCATATTCACATATTTTTTTATGTTTGGGGAGTTCTCCGTCATTACATTTTTTAATATTCTTTCACCCTTTCTCTTTTCCTGCTCTTTCTGGGACTCCCATAATGCTTATGTTGTTTCACTTGTTTGTGTCCCAGATTTGCCTAGGCTATTTTTGCTGTTTATAACTCTTTTATCTTTCTGATCCTCAGGCTGACTCATTTCAAGTGTCTTGTCTTTGACTTCCAATCTACTCTTGAAACCCTCCTGCTAATTTTTATTTCAGTTATTGTGGTCTTCAACTCCAATAGTTCTGTTTGATTCCTTTTTAAAATTTCTATGCCATTGCTAATATTCTGATAATGCTCATTCATTATTTTCCTGATTTCCTTTAGTTCTTTCTTTGTATTTTCTTTCATGTACTTGACTAATTTTAAAATCATTTTTTAAGGACATTGTTCATTATGTCTACATTCTTGTCTTCTTTATTGGTGTTTTCTGGATTGTTTTCCTATGGATGGGCCATCATTTCCTTGTATTCTTTTGTTGCACACTGGACATTTTAATATTTTAAAATGTTAACTCTGGTGTTTATTACCTGATAACTCTGCTTCTTGCTTTTGTAATCACCTATGATCAGAAAGTGATTTTCTGGAGGTTCAGCCCTCCTGTCATGAAGGTCTGTCCAAGGCAATTGCAGCATGCAGGATTTCCATGCCTTTTGGGGCCTGTGTCTTGTCCTGGGCTTTTGCTTATTAGTTGTTTTGCAGTTCCCTTGTTTACAAGAGTCCTTTCCTGGATGTTTGAAGCCATCAAGCCTTTTCCAAAGATTGGCCACCTCCCTAGTTTCTTACACACTTTTATTGTCTGAAGCTACTTTTGCATGGAGTGCCTATTCTGGGAGTAGAGGCATGCCAGAGAAGACATTTCTAAGTCAGTCTTTCCCAGCCAAACCCCCATGCAAGGAGCACAGACCAGCTTCAAATTTCCCTGTGGAAGGGGTCAGGAAGGGGACCAAGGGCTTCTTCCATGGTTCCCTAAAGCTGAGCTTTCTTAGCCTGCCCAGCAAATGCAGACCTTCAACTAACTGTCTCCCACAGCCTTGAGGAAGTATAGTTTCATTAAGTGTCCTCCACCTTAGTCTTTGACCAGGATGGCTTTGCCCAGTGAGGGTTGAGGAAATTACCACCCTTGCCTTTACACAGGGTGGGTTGTAACAATGAATGCCCTCAGAGCTGGGCCCCAGTGATCTGAAGTCACTAATGCAAAGCCAAGATGAGTGTTTGGCTGTGCCCCAGGCTTGGGTAAGGGGACTTTCACACCCCTTTCTGTGACCAGCAAGCTACCCAGGGGCTGGACCTGTAGCAGACTGCAGCTAGATTGGGGAATTGGCACTGGCAGCCACCATGCAAAGAGAGAAATTTACTGCTATTTATCATACATTTTCAGCCCCTTTCTCTCACGTTTCCCTGGATGTTTTCAATATTTTTCTGGCCTCCAGAGTTTCATTACTTTTGAGGCATTTGCAACAGTTGTACTGGTGGAAAGACTGAGTCCTGGAATTCCCTCCTCTGCCATCTTCCCACAATCCCTTATTTTTAATATTAACCATACTAATGGGTGTGAAGTGGTATTACATTTTCGTTTTGACCTGCCTTTCCCCAATGGTTAATGATGTTGAGTATTTTTTTTTATGTTTTTATTGTCCATTTATATATCTTTTTTGGAGAAATATCTATCCAAGTCCTTTGCCCCTTTTAAAATTGGATTATTTGTCTTTTTTGCTTTTGAGTTGTCATAACCAAATATTCTTGCATTTTGTCTATTTTTTTCCATTAGAGGGTTAACATGGTTAATCATAGATTTTTAAAATTCCTTAATTGATAATTCCAATATCTATGTGTGACTGTTTGATATTATTGATTAATTCCAAAAAGAAATACTGATTATGTTTGTCAACTGGTCTGTTCCACTGGGCTAGTGATACCCTTAGATTGTATTGAATTCAGAGGTTTCACAGTTACTTGATTAAATAATGATTAAGGCTTTGATTGGGCCACGTCAGTAGCATGTTGAGTCCCCACCTACCAAGAGAAAATGACATGGCAGAAGAGAAAGTTAGAGTTTTGATGCTGGAGCCCCTGTAAGTAAATACACAGAGAAGCAGAAATGTGAGGAAGGAGAGAAGGCTCCATTAGACCCAGCAGAGACCCCAGGAAGAGGGACGAGCCATTAGACTGATAGTCTACAGCTGGCCTTGTGGAGAGAGCAGAGCAGCTGAGCCCAGAGAGAAATGAGCCCTGGGAGAGAGATGAGACTTATCCCAGCCTACAGCTGATATTGGAAGGAGCTGGGACCATGGCACCTTAAGAGAAAGAGGAAGCCTGAGCCCTGGCAGACATCGGCAGCCATTTTGCTCCAACACGTGGCAACAGATTTTGGTGAGGGAAGAAACTTATGCTTTATGGTCCTGTGAATGTAAGCTTCTACCCCAAATAAATCCTCTTTATAAAAGCCAGCAGAGTTTTGGTATTTTGCATCAGCACCCCTTTGGCTGACTGATACACTATACCATACCTAATTCTGGTTCAAATGATTGCTGTCTCTTGAGTCTATGTTTTTTATTGCCTTTTCCTATGCCTTGTGATTTATTTTTGAGAACTAAATGTCTTATATCAATGAACAGGACTGAGGTAAGTAGTAGTTTAATGTGATGATTTCTGTTAATCTGTATAGGAGTTGAGTTGTGTTTAATGATTTTTTTTTTTTTTTTTTTTTTTTTTTTTTTTTGTAGCTATAGGTATCAGAGGCTTCAAACTCCTATAACGACCAGGTTTTTATCTCATTGCTTAATTTTGGGGATTCCCTATGCTCTGCCTCTGAGAAGAGTCTGTGTCTTGCAGCTGTTTCAGATTTACTCCACTCCATTATACTGAGGATGCCTTTGCATGTTGATAAAGTATGGAATGGGAGCATTCTATATTCTTATTATTAAATCTCAGTCTTCTAGCTTGCCTATGTCTCAGGGCTGTGGCCTTCACAAGTGTTTGCCACTTTTTGAGTGGTATCCCTATTTTCTTGCACCTGCTCCTTATTCCTTTGAAGGCTGCAATGCTCTGAATCTGTTCCCTTGAATCCCCGCCTCATATTAACTATAGTTTCTTTTTATTCAGTTTTGTTTTGTTTTGTTTTGTTTCCTTTGGTGAGACAGAAGTCTGGAGGCTGTAGTGGGGTATAACTCCTTAACCCAGCTGGGATAAGATTTCAGAATTGAAATTCTTCTTCCTGAGAAGGCTCTGGGAAAGTTTCATAACTATTATCCTTCTTCCCTCCTGGTAAGGCTGTGCATGAAATTTTCTGGTTTCCTTGGTGCAAGAAGCTTGTGTGTTTCCTGAAAGGAAAGATTTGGGCTTATTTTAACCCTTATTCCTGCTTATAATTTCAGAAACATTGATTGGCAATTGAGCAGAAATTATGTAGTAAATATACTACAACACATCAGGCAAGAAATATAATAACATAACTTGAGATGAATCAGGGACCTAAGTATGAAAACCGAAACAGGCAAACTTCTAGAAAAATATGAAAACGAAAAGAGACTCTCACCATGACCTTGGGAGAGACAAGGATTCATTGCACAATATATAAAAAAGCAATAATTACTTTTAAATGATTGATAATTTGGAGTTCATTGAAATTAACAATCATCAAAATATAACATTACAAGAATAATAATACAAGGCACAGACTGAGAAAAACCATTTTAACAATGCATGTATCCCACAAAGAACTCAGAGTTGGAATTTAAAAGTTATGCCTACAAATCAACAAAAAGGCAGGCACCATAATTAAATATGGACAAAATACTTGAGCAGACACTTCACAGTACATGATAATTAAATGGTCATCAAACATATGAGAAAGTACTCAATACAATTAGTCATCAGAGAAATGTAAATTAAAATTAAAATGAGATAGCAATATACACCCACCAGAATAGCTAAAATTGAAAATACTGACAATACAAATGCGTGTGGAGGAAATTGAACTCTCATATACTGCTCGTGGGAGTGGAAATTGGTCCAAGCACTTTGAGAAAGTGTGTGGCAGTATCTGATAAAGCTAAAAGCTAAGCCTAGATCCTATGACCCAGGTGTTTCAATCTGGAAGATATACCCAAGATAAACAATTGCTTATGTTCATGAAAAGAATGTGCAATAATGTTCATAGCAACTTCATTCATATTAGCCACACTTTTTTAAAAAACTATCTACCACTGGTAGAAGCCCCATTCCTCACTGTGATCCCTCGAAGCCCCTTTCCGAGGGTATGGACATGGTACTCAGAACATGTTCCATGAGTCAAGCTAATATGCACCAAAATGTTTGCACTGGTTTTCTCTTGGGGTGAGAGTAACAGCCCTGGTGTGGGGCTTTGGCAGCTTGTAGACTGGGAGTGTCCTTCTAGAGCATGGACACTCTTCCTGAGCTGGAGGTCATTCAGGTACTGCATAAACTTCTAGACTGTTTCTGGAGAATGGGGGGAAACTGTGGAAAGGAGGATTTGAAGAGAAGCAGGAAGAGAATGACTCTTGGCAATAAGAGGATCGGGGGATGCTGGAAATGCCGTCCCTTCTTGCATGACGCCACTCATCATGAGCCATCACTGTCAGTATAGCCCAAAGATGGGTCCCTGCAAATAGCCCCGATCTGCCCACTTACTGCGTGGTCTCATGGATGAGTCATGGGCATGCCTCACTTAAGTAGCTATCAAGTGAATGAGCAAACCCTGACAACAGGTGAAAATTACATGACAGGAAAAGTAGATGGTTTTTTTTTAAAAAAAAAAAAAAAGAGTTTATTTAGAAAGTATCATAGTGTAAACAAATTGTACCACTTTGATTTTCTTTTAATACAAGATTCATGATGCAAAGCTGAAGCCACTCGTGAGGATTGTGCTTCTCCAGAAAGTTTGGCTTTTAACAGAACATCTGTGAGCCAGACGTGATTAATAAAGATTTCTTTTAAGGTAGAGGTCAGGAGAGACGTTTTATTTTCCACCTCAGACAGTACATGTGGTCTTGTTTCTGAGTCCTGCCACCAGTTACTCTGTGCCAAGTGACAGCACCCCCTGTGGATGGGGGTGGGGTAGTAGATGGTATTTTGATAAGTGGAGGAGATGCAACTGAAGAAGAGAAGTTTCTTATGTTTTGTTTTATTTTAAGAAGATGAGTATTAATCCCAAAAAGATGAGGGATGCCCATATGTGGTACATTCTTCATTTGAGATGCCTCAATCCCAGATGATTTTTCATTGTAAAAGAGAGAGACAGCACGAAGAAAAAATAATTATGAACTTACTAATGAATGCCAGGATGTATTAACTGGATCAAGCAAATTATGATCAAAGACAAGAAACAAAAGAAGAAAAATACATAAATGGGACCTGTATTAGTCTGCCAAAGGGGTGCCAATACAAAGTACCAGAAATCGGTTGGCTTTTAGAAAGGGGCTTAATTGGAGGTAATGGCTTACAATTCCAAGGCCATAGAAAGTCCGACTCAAGGCACCGTAAGAGGTGCTTTCTCACCACAGGAGTTGCCACAGGTTGAAAGCAAGATGCCCACCGATCTCTGGCTGGTCTCTCCTTCCCCTGCGGGCTCACCCTCTCCTCTTGAGCCCTATGGGCCCATCTTCTTGAGGCTTCGTGCTTCAGGGATCCTGCAGTCCTCTCTCTCCTGGCATAGGGCTTGATTCTTTCTGGGCCTCCTGTATCAGTCTCAGCTGTTCTGCTTTCTCCTGAATCTCAGCTGTAAGCTACCAGGCAAATGGCTTCTATGTCCCCAGGGCCTCAGCTATTTGATCCTTCTCCTTTCTGTCACACGGCAGGATAAAAAAAATGACAGGGTTCTCTCTTCCTGTGTGTCTCTCCTGTGAGTCCATTTATATCAGACCCGGCAAGGGGGCAGGGACTCACCCTTAGTCATGCCTTACTGACAGAGTTGAAACAAAAGCCCTGATCTTAACAGGTAATCTAATCAAAGGCCCCTCAACTGAATTTAATGCAATCAAAGGGTGTCACACCCAGAGGAATAGATTAGTTTACAAACATAATATTTCTCTTTTTGGGATTCATACAATAATCTCAAACTGCCACAGGACCTCACCAAAAATTTTTTTTAAAATTTGCCTCAAAGGACTTTATCATGAAAGTCAAATGATAACCTACACAATGGGAGAAAATACTTCAAACCAGATATCTAATAAAGGTTTAATAGACAGAATATATAAAGAAATACTTCCTCTTAAAAACAAAAAGATAACCTAATCAAAAGATAGGAAAAAGTCCTTAATAGACATTACTCTAAAGATGATATGCAAAAGGCCAATAAACACATGAAAAAATGTTCAACATCATTAGCCATCAAGGAAATGCAAATCAAAACCACAGTGAGATACCATTTCACACCCACTAGAATAGCTACTATTTTAAAAGAAGGGAAAATATCAAGTGTTGGAGAAGCTGCAAAGAAACAGGAACACTTAGTCACTGATGGTGGAAATGTAAATTGTGCAGCCACAGCCCATGCTGACAGTTTGGCAGTTCTTCAGAAAGTTAAGAATAGAATTACCATATAACCTGGCAATCTCAATTCTAGGTATATAATCAAAAGAAGTGAAAGCAGGGACTTGAAGAGATATTTGCACACGAATGTCAAAGCAGCATTATTCACAATTGCCAAAAGATGGAAGCAATCCAAGTGTCTATTGACTGATAAATGGATAAGCAAAATGTGGTTTATATACATACACTGGAATATCATTCAGGCATAAAAAAATAATGAAGTTTTGATATATGCAACAATATGGATGAACATTGAAAACATGACGTTCAGTGAAATAAGCCAGAAAAAAAGGAAAACCGTTGTATGATCTCACTGATATGAAATAATTAGAAAAAGCAAACTCATTGAGTCAAAATCTGGAGTAAAGGTTGGGGGTAGAGAACAGGGAGTGTGACTGTTAGGCTCATGTGTCAACTTGGCCAGGTAATGGTGCCAGTTGTTTGGTCAAGAAAGCACTGGCCTAATAGTACTGTGAGGACATTTTGTAGACTCAAATTATCAGTGAGTTGTTTGCATCTATGGCTGATTACATCTACGATCAACTGAGAAGTTTGCTTTAAGCATTGAGAGACATCTAATCAGCTGAAAGCCTTAAAAGGAGAAACAACTTTAATAGTCAGAGAATTCCCATCGCTGCTTCAGACAGCCAGCATCTCCAGAAGAACTCACTGAGGACGGTCATCGGTGTTCCTGGCTTGCAGCCTGCCCTACGGAATTTGGACTCATGCATCCCCATGGTTGCCTGAGACAATTTTATAAAATCTTATAATATTTACAGATATCTCCTGTCAATTCTTTTTCCCTAGAGAACCATAATACAAGCAGGGTAGTGTGAGTTGTTCTTAAAAAGCATAATCCTTTTTTTTTTTTTAAGGATTTTTATTATTATTTTTAAAGAAGCTTTAGATTACATAAATGTTACGTCAACAATATAGGAGATTCCCATATACCCCACCATCTCCTCCTCCCACACTTTTCCCCATTAACAACATCTTTCCTTAGTGAGATACATTTGTTACAATTGATGAACACACTGAAGCACTGCTACAAACCACGGTCTATAGTTTACATTATGGTTTACACTTTGCACCGTTCAATTTCATAGGTTTTGACAAAATGTATAATGGCCTGTATTCGTCATTGCAATATCATGCAGAATGATTCCAATGCCATAAAAATGCCCCGTGTTACCTATGCTTCCCTTCCCCTCCCCTCGTAACCTCTGGTGCCCACTGCCTTTCTATCGATGTTACGCGTTCTTCCATTACTAGAATAATAAGTCTACTTTAGGCCATAGTTGCATTCCCCCCGTGAATATGTTTGTTCATTCCTCCATCTAGAGGATTTGGGGGATGGTGATGCCCACTCTGCTTCTGACTGAGAAAGGGCTGAGATCCCATGGAGCAGGTGAGTGGAACTGTCTTGCTTGCAGTTGTAGTTACTCTCTGATTTTTGGGATGGTCTTTGTCCATCATCCTCCTTTTGTTTGTTGTCCTAGGTGAATCCGATGAACTGGAGAGTAGGTGTTGGCTGCAACTCTGCTGAGCTTCAGGGCTCAACTGGCATATAAACAGCCTGAAGATTTAAGTCTCTGGGACCCATATTTAATGGGTATAGTGCTAAGTACAGGTACAAATAAAAGGGCCTGAAGAAGAAAGCGTAGGAAAATTATGAATGAGTCCAACTCCAATATACTGGGGGATAGGTTTCATATATTCCAAGTTAAGGACCTTGACTGGGCACCAAATTCCTAGGTTCTCTGCCCTGCCTCTAGTGTCCAGATGTCTCTAGAGCCCTCAGGAGCCCCCTGCTTGAGGCACTGTTTACTGGGGCAGACAGTGAGATCCTCCTAAGGTGTGAATAAGCCTCACCGCGAAATCCCTTAGCCATAAAAATTCATTTGTATTTAATATTTCCCCTTTGGGTCAAGGATTTTTTCCAGATGCATCGCTAGTTGGTGCTTAATAATAATCCCTTGATGCCAGGGAATCTTATCCCTGGGAGTCATGTCCCACACCAGGGGAAAGGTAGTGAGTTCATATGCTGAGTTTGGCTTAGAGAGAGGCCACATTAGAGCAATAAGGCGGCTTTCAGGAGGTAACTCTTGGGCAATATATAATACTGGGCCAAGGTTCAATTCACAAGAACAAGTTTACTAAGTACAAAAATCAATATCAGGGCCTGGCATATTGGTCTGTCCTCCTTTGCTAGGCTCTGCCCACGTACTTGGGGGACTCTTGCCACTCTATTAGAGAATGTAGCAGGCCTCCCCAGGATGGGAATTCAATATTCCTTCAGTTATTGTGTGGGTCTCCATTCACCAGGACAACACCCCATGACCACTTGAACACATTGATATTCCGTAGAGGCATGTGCCAGGTGCACCCCTCCCCACATATCACCCCCCACACACCGACAACCCACCAGTGATCCTCCCCTCTTCTGCAATTCAAAACCTCCCCAAAACAGAGCCAAAAATCAAAATACAAAATGCAAAATTTTAAAATAAAAAATAAAATAAAAAAATGTAAAATTTTTAAAAATAGAAAATAATGTCTTTCATTCCCATAAGATCTGTTAACTGTTATGTATGGTGACAATTTCTTCTGTATGTTCTCCCAGTGTCTTTTTTTTTTTTTTCCCACTTTATTTTCAAAGAAACTTTAGGTAACAGAAAAGTCACATAGAAAATATAAGGGATTCCCATATACCCCACCCCCTCCCCCTCTCACATGCTCCCCTATTAATAACACGATACATGAGTGTGCTACATTTGTTACAACTGATGAACACTTATTGAAGCACTGCCACTAACCATGGTCAATGGTTCACATTCTGTACCGTACACTTTTATAAGTTCTGACAAAATGCATAATGGCCTCTATCTGTCATTGCAAGACCATGCAGAACAATTCCAATGCCATAAAAATACCCAGTGCTCCTTCCCTTCCTCTCTCCTCAGACCCATGGTATCCACTAGGTTGCAATTTTTAAATAGTGTTCATAGTTACATGTATTGATGTTGAGGGCTTGACTTACTGGTCCATCTTCTCTTGTAAGTCACTGCCTGTGATCTCGAGAGGCCCTTGACCTCTATTTGAGCACCTAGCAGCACGCCCCAGGATGGGAATTTAATATTTTCTTTTTTATTGTGTGGGTCTCCACCCACTGAGATAACACCCGATGACAAGATGAACCCTTTCATATTCCATAGAAGGATGCCCCAGGTCCCCCTTTCTCGCATACCCCTAACCCCAATGCCTGCAGCAGTGACCCTCCCCTCCAGGATTTGCTAAAAGAGCATCCTCTCCATTGTAGTTTTAACCACAGACCTACAAGTACCCAGAGTTCACCTATTCCTTCCTCCAGCCCTCCCTCAGTTCCATGGACATTCCCACCCAACCCCCCATCCTGTTCACCCTCACATTCCAGCACCATTGACCCAACTCACATCTCTGCACCAGAACCACCCCCATCCACTGCCAAACCACCCCCTTTGACCTTATGATATATTTTGCCCATATTGAGCATTGGCTCACAAAACTCTACTCCCTTTCTGAAACCTGATAACCTATCTTCCACACTCTAGCTCTGGGGATCTGCTCAAATTACTTAGGTCATATCAGTCAGTTAATGTAATATTTGTCCTTTAGTGACTGGCTTACTTCACTCAACATAAGGTCTTCAAGATTCCCTCATATTGTCCCGTGTGTTAATACTGCATTCCTTCTTACAGCTGAGTAATATTCCATTGTGTATATATACCACAATTTGCTTTCCATTCATCTGTTGATGGACACTTGGATTGCTTCCAACTTTGGACAATACTGAGTAATGCCACTATGAACACTGGTGTGCATATATCTGTTCATGTCCCTGCTATCAATTCTTCTGGATATATACATAGCAGTGGGATTGCTGGATCATACGACAGTTCTATAGTTAGCTTCCTGAGGAACCGCCAAACATCCTCCACAATGGCTGCGCCATTCTACATTCCCATCAGCAGTGGGTAAAGATTCCCTTTCCTCCACATCCTCTCCAACACTTGTAGTTCTCTGGTTTTATAATAGCCACCACTCTAATAGGTGTAAGATGATAGCTCATTGTAGTTTTTATTTGCATTTCCCTAATAGCTAGTGATGTTGAACATCTTTTCATGTGCTTTTTAACCATTTGTATTTCAAATTCAATTCAAATCTCTTGCCCAGTTTTTAAGTGAGTTGTTTGTCTTTTTATTTTCAAGATGTAGGATTTCTTTATGTATGCTGAATATTAGGCCCTTATCTGATAAATGGTTACCAAATATTTTTTTCCCATTGAGAACGCTGCTTTTTCACTTTCTTGACAAACTCCTTTGAAATGCAAAAGTTTTTTATTTTGAGGAGGTCCCACTTATCAATTTGCCCTTTTGTTACTCGCACTTTGGGTATAAAGTTTATGAAACCATTTTCTATCGTAGATGCTTCCCTACATATCTTCTACGAGCTTTATGGTATTGTCTCTTATATTTAGATCTTTGATCCACCTTGAGTTAATTTTTGTATAGGGCATGAGATGGTGAACCTCTCTCATTCCTTTGTATATGGATCTATAGTTCTGCCAGCACCATTTGTTAGAGGCCATTCTGTCCCAGTTGAATGGGCTTTGTGGCCTTGTCAAATACCAGTTGACCTTACATGTAAGGACCTATATCAGAATTCTCAATTTGATTCCATTGGTCAGTATGACTATCCTAGTGTCAATATCATGCAGTTTTGACCACTGTAGCTTTGTAGTATGCTTTAAAGTCAGGTAGGGTGATTCCTCCTATTTCATTTTTCTTTTTTAATATGTTTTTGGCTATTTGAGGCTATTTGCCTTTCCAAATAAATTTCATAATTAGTTTCCAATGCAGTAAAAAGTGCTGTTGTAATTTTTATTGGTATTGAGTTAAATTCATAATTCAATTTGTGTAGGACAGACATCTTAATGATGTTTAGTCTTCCAATCCATGAACATGGAATATTCTTCCATTTATTTAGGCCTTCTTTGATTTCCTTTAACAATGTTTTTTAGTTTTCTGTGTACAATTTTCCTCCTGATATTGCTCATTAATGGTGTACAGAAACGCTACTGATTTTGGTGTATTGATCTTTTATTATTTCTTGACACTTTACTGAACTTGTTTATCAGCTCTGGAAGTTTTGTTGTAGATTTTTCAGGCCTTCTATGAATAGAATCATGTCATCTGCAGACAATGAAATGTTTACTTCTTCCTTTCCAATTTGGATGTCTTATATATATATATATATATATATTTTTTTTTTTTTTTCTTTGCCTAAGTGCTCGAGCAAGTACTTCTAACACAATGTTAAATAAGAGCAGTGACAGTGGGCATCCTTGTCTTGCTCCAGGTTTTAGAGGGAAAGCCTTTAGCATTTCACCATTGAATACGATGTTAGCTGTGGGTTTTTCATATATACTCTTCATAATGTTGAGGAAGTTTTCTTCTATCCCTATCTTTTGAAGTGTATTAAAGTCCCCCACTATAATTGTAAAGGCATCTATTTCTCCACTTAGTTTTTCCAATGTTTGCCTCATGTATTCTGGGGCTCTTTCATTAGGTACATAAATGTTTGATTATTCTTTCTTCTTGACAGATTACTCCTCTTATTAATATATAGTGTTCTTCTTTGTCTCTTACAATAGTTTTGCATTTAAAGTCTATTTTGTCCAATATTAATATAGCTACTCCCACACTTTTTTGGTTATTGTTTTCATGTAAAATAGTTTTCCAACCATTCACTTGCAAACTCCTTGCATAACTGGGTCTAAGGTGAGTTTCTTGTAGACTACATATAGATGGATCATATTTCCTTATCCATTATGCCAATCTGTGTCTTTTTATTGGAGAGTTTAATCCATTAACATTCAATGTTATGACTGTCAAAGCAGAACTCACATTAGCCATTTTTTCTTTATGTTTAAATATGTCATATTTTGTTTTTGTTTCTCTTTTTAACTTCTTAGTTATTCTTACTAATAATCTTCCTTTCTACACTCTTTTCCAACCCTCTCCTGTTTTTTCCCTTCAACCTGAAGAACTCCCTTTAGTATTTCTTGAAGGCTAGGTTTCTTGTTGACAAACTGTCTTAATTTCTGTTTATCTGTGAGTATTTTGAATTCCCCCTGTGTTAGTCAGCCAAAGGGGTGCTGATGCAAAATACCAGAAATCTGTTGGTTTTTATAAAGGTATTTATTTGGGGTAAAAGCTTACAGTTACCATGCCATAAAGCATAAGTTACTTCCCTCACCAAAATCTGTTGCCACATTTTAGCAAGATGGCTGCTGACATCTGCCAAAGGTTCAGGATTCCTAGGTTCCTCTCTTCCAGGGGATTGTTTCTCTCCAGCTCAGCTGCTCTGCTCTTTCCACAAGGCCAGCTGTAGACTATCAGGCAAATGGATTGTCTCTCTTCCCAGGGCCTCTGCCATGTCTGTGGAGCTGTCTCTATTCCTCTGTGTTCTTTTCCTGTGTGTTTGCTTCCCGGGCTCCAGCTCAAAACTCCAACCTCCCTTCTCTGCGGTGCAGTTTTTCAATGTCCTACTGATGTGACCCAATCAAAGCCTTAATCATTATTTAATCAAGTAAAAGTGAAACTTCTGAATCCAATATAATCTAATATGCCCAGAGGGACAGGCCAGTTTACAAACATAATCCAATATCCATTTTTGGAATTCATAAACAATATCAAACTGCCACGCTCCCTTATTTTTGAATGCCATCTTTGCTGGATACAGAATTCTTGGCTGGCAGTTTTTTCCTTTGAGCACCTTAAAGCCATTCTATGATCTTCTTGCCTTCATGGTTTCTGATGAGAAATCAGTTCTTAATCTTATTGAGCTTCCCTTGTATGTATGTGGTGGATCTCTTTTCTCTTGCAGCTTTCAGTATTCTTTCTTTGTCTTGAGCATTTAATAGTTTGATAAGTACATGTCTTGGGGTAGGCCTATTAGAATTTATACTTTTTGGAGTGCGCTGTACTTCTTGGACTTGTATGTCCATGTCCCTCAAAAGAGTTGGAAAATTTTCAGCCATTATTTCCTCCAAAAGTCCTTCTTCCCCCTTTCCCTTCTCTTCCCCCTCTGCGATGCCTATAATGCAAATATTTGTGTGTTTCATCTTGTCATTCATTTTCCTGAGTCCCTTCTGAATTGTTTCATCTATCTGAATCTATTTATCTGTCTGTTCTACTGTCTGATTTCAGATGTACTGTCTTTGAAGTCACTGACTCTTTCCTCTGCCTGTTCAAGTCTGCTGTTATATGCTTCCAACATATTTTTATTTCTTGCACTATGCCATTCATCACCATAAGATCTGTTATCTTCTTGTGTATGTTTATGGTTTCTTCAGTATGTTCCCCCAGTGTCTTCTTAATATCCTTTATCTCTTCCTTCTCTTCATTAAACTGATTCATGATATTTGTTTGGACGCCCTTGATTAGTTGCTCCACATTCTGCATCTCCTCCTGTTTTTAGTTTGTTCACTAGATTGGGCCATGTCTTCCTGTTTCCTAGAATGGCTTGTAATTTTTTGTTGGTATCTGAGCATCTGTTTATCTTGATGGGCTTATACAGATGGTTAATTTCTCTTTCTATTCTAAGGTTTTATTTTGTTTTCTTTTGTGTTAAGGTTCCTCTTTGACACTTAGTTCCACTTATTCTATATCCTTGTAGTTGTCTGTGTTCCCTTGAAAAAAATATTAAGATGATAGAAAATGTAAGAGAGAAGAGAAAGAATAATAGTAATAATTTTTCAAAGATAGAAAAAGGAACCACAAAAGAGTCAGGAAAAAAATAATAAATAAGAGTGAAAAATCAAAAAATACAATGGAATAAGAATTAAAAAGGTGGATTTTAAAAATGAAACAAGAAAAATACAGAATAAAATAAAAGACCAGAAAGATGAGAAGAGAAGTGGGGAAATGTAGACCAAATAAGAGAAGATGGAATGAAAGAAAAATAATGGAAGAGGGAAAAATGAAAGAAAAATAATAAAAAGGAAACAAAGAAAGAAAGAAAAAAAAAAAAAAGCCCAGGAAAACAGGCTTCCCACTTAGGCCCCTGGGTGCGACCTCAGGCTGCCAGTGCCCATCAATCGATCAACATGCAGCCTGCTCTCCACAGGTAAGGTACCTGGTTTTAGCAAACAAGACAAAGAATTTAAAAATAAAATATAATAATAATAATATTATGTTATATATATATATATAAAGTAACAGATTAAGACCCTAAAACAAGTTGACTGCTGGGTTCCTGACAACCCATAGATCACTCTCTGGACCCTTTCTCTTAGGAAGTACTGGTAATTGAACCAGCGACCTAGTATAACCTGAGCTGCACCCATTCCACAGGTGAGGAAGGCTTCTGAAAGCTCACCTGGCTCTCCCAGCCCTCTTTTCCCTCAGGCAAGTTGGCTTCTAACAGTTGCAGGCTATCTCTCCTGGGTTCCTTCTCTCCTGGCTTCTGGTTAGATACCAGTCCACCCATCCCCTCACTAACCTAGTTCCTCTCTCTTCCAGGGAGGCTGAGTGTGACAGCCTGCCTGATCATACCACCCCTCTCCTCTCCCTGGGACCTCTTCAGTGCTGGTTGGGTCTTTTTTGAGATTCGAAGGGGGCTCAGCTGCCCAGACTCACTGAAGAGAAACCACTCTCTTCCCACCATCAAAACCCTCTTCCACCAGGAAGGAAGACCTTCTTTTCCCGCTCAGTAGGCTGCAGTGAGTCAGGGGTTTTACCAAGGGTATTCGCCTTGAGAGTGGGGTATATGTGCTATCCCAGCCACAGGGGCAAGTAACTCACTGGTTTTCATTTGGCCCCTTTGTCTCTCCCTCCCTCACCCTCCTGGATGGTGCACAGCACTCTCCTGGTCTGCAGATCCCCAAAGCAGCGCCCTTGGATAGCTTTTGCCCTTCCTCCATTGTTTTGTGAAAAACATGAGCCCTGCCTACCTACTCTGACACCATCTTCCCGGAAGTCCCCCAAAAAACATAGTCTTAAAAATGGGATTTCTGAATTAGCTCTGGGATATTTGCAATTAACTCTCTACACTGATTAGACTCAAGGGCACTAATGACTTATTTTCAAATAATCAAGAGGCCACACATAGTCCATGGTGTGAGCTGGCAAAGAGATATGCAAAATATCACCCCTGGATATGGCTACCCAGATGCTTATAAGAGGCAAGGCCCTGCGTGAGGGTGTTTTTGACACATTTACAAGGTTCTGTGGAGTTAAAAGTTACAAAGATGTTGGCTGGTTTTTCCTAAATACACTGGATACAGTTACAAAAGCAAAGGATCAGGGGAAGGCTTCAAAGTTGCATCTTAAACAATTTAACTGCCCTGAGGAAACACCTTCCCAACTTGCAGTCTGCTGTGAGGAAACTGCCACCTACCTCCAGTCAGCCCCAAAGAGTCTGTCATCTGACATCCATCTGAATAGATTAATTATTTCTGACCAGATAAAACTGTAGTGGAATACCCTGAGGTAACTGGCTTGCAAAACACTTCTAATCCCCACCCCAACCACCCCTCTTCTCTTCCAGACCTACAACTAGACTACAGTCATAACAAGTCCTCAACGGTGAGATACAAAATGTAACCCATGAAGAAGTTTGCTATACTCCAAAAGAACTACATGAGTTTTCCAACTTATATAAGCAGAAATCAGGGGAATGTGTGTGGGAATGGATATTAAGGGTGTGGGATAATGGTGGAAGGAATATAAAGTTGCATCAGGTGAAACTTATTGATATGGACCCACTAAGCAGAGATTCTGGATTCAATATTGTAGCTCGAGGGGTTAGAAAGGGCCCTAACAGTTTGTTCAGTTGTACAGTTGAAACACGAATCAAAAGATGGCTATCATTACCTGAGGTTGAAATTCCAGAGTTGCCCTGGTGTAATGTACATGAGGGGATCCAAAGGCTTAGAGAGAATGGAATGTTAGAGTGGATTTATTATGTAAGAACTTCTCAACTAACCCCGGAATATCCAGAGGACACACCTTTCACCAGGACTGTGAGGAATAAATTTGTGAGACTAACTCCATCTTCCCTGAAGAGCTCTGTGGTTATTCAGTTAGTACTGTGGGAACTGCTGTCACAGAACTGGGATGATCAGGTGCAAGGTGTGGCAGAAGCCAAGTGGCAGCACCTAATGGTCAAAGACAAGGTGGACATGGCTACCACAATGAATAACAGACTTAAACCGCTAATCAAAATAGTCTGCGTCTCATTAACCTAGGCCGTTGGCTAATAGAACCTGGGGTAACTAGAAGTAAAATAGAGGCACAGTCTGCTAAATTCCTACTTGAACTGCATAAGCAGAAGTGCTCTAGGTTAAATGAACAAAAGCCTAACTTGAATTACAGAAACAGACTTGAGACAGTTTACAGACCCAGAGTCCCTTGAATGAGGGGAAGGTCAGGTCCCCTTGGGAAAGGATTCTGTTACACTGCTAGAAATTTATACTGTTAATCTTCCTCCCAGCATTCCCCAAAGGGATCTACAGCCTTTTACCAGGGTAACTGCATTGGAGAAAAGGAAATTATCAAATATTTTGGACATTATTAGACACTAACACAGAAGTGATATTAATTCCACGGCACCAAAAATGTCACAGTGGCCCACTGGTCAGAGTAGGACCTTATGGAAGTTAAGTGGTCAATGGAGTTTTAGTCCAGGTCCATCTCACAGTGCGTCCAGTAAGTCCCCAGATCCATTCTGTGTTTATTTCCCCGATTCCAGAATGGAATAGAAATACTCAGCAACTTGCAGAATCCCTGAATTGGTTCCCTGACTTGTAGAGTGAGGACTATTATGGTATGAACAGCCAAATGGAAGCCACCACCCTGCCACTACCTAGAAAAATAGTAAATTGATTTCAATACTGGATTCCTGGAGGGATTACAGAGGTCAGTACCACATCAAGGACTTGAGGGATGCAGGGGTGATAATTCCCACCACATCCCCTGTTGGGCCTCTGCATAAAAGAGTTGAATCTTGGAGGATGACCATGGATTCATTGCCTTAACCAGGTGGTGACTCCAATTACAGCTGCTGTCCCAGATGTAGTATCATTGTTTGACCAAAGCAACACTTCCCCTGGTACCTGGTATGCAGCTGTTGATCTGGCAAATGGTTGGTTTTGTTTTTTTTTAATTACTATTAATAAAGACCAACAAAAACCATTTGCTTTCAGCTGGCAAGGCCAGAAATATACCTTCACTGTCATCCCTCAGGGGTATATCAACTCTCCAGTCCTATGTCATAATATTGTCTGCAGGGACCTTGATTGTCTCTTCCTCCCACAGAACATCACACTGGTCCACTATATTGATGATATTATGCTTATTGGACCTAATGAGCAAAATGTAGCAACTACTCTAGCCTTATTGGTTAGGCATTCCCAGGTCAGAAAATGGGAGATAAATTCAACAAAAATACTAGAAATTTCTAGTTGTCCAAAGGCATGGGGTATGTCAAGATACCCCTTTTAAAGTGAAAGAAAAGCTATTTCATCTGGACCCTCCTATGACCAAAAAGTAACCACAATGCCTAGTTGACATCTTTTGATTCTGAAGACAAAATATTCCCCATTTGGATGTGCTACTATGACACATTTACTGAGTGACCAGAATCGCTGCTAGATTTCAGTGGGGACTAGAAAAAGAAGAAGCCCTGCAAGATGTCCAGGCTGCAGTGCCAGGTACACTGCCACTTGGGTCATATTATCAAGCAAATCAATTGATGCTGGAAGTGTCAGTGGCAAAGAGAGATGCTGTCTGGAGCATTTGGCAGGACCCTATAAGGAAATCACAATGAATCCCTTAGGATTTTGGAGCAAAGCCCTGCCTTCCTCTGCAGATCACTGCATTCCTTTTGAGAAGCAGTTTTTAGCTTGCTCCTGGGCCTTAGTAGTGACCAAACACTTAGCCAGGGGCAACTAATTTACCATGAGACCTGAGCTGCCTATCATGAGCTGGGTATTGTCTGACCCACCAAACCATAAAGTTGGGTGTGCACAGCAGCACTCCATCAGAAAGTGGAAGTGGTATATAGGAGACAGGGCTCTGGCAGGTCCTGAAGGCACAAGTAAGTTACATGAGGAAGTGGCCCAAATGCCCATGGTCACCACCCCTGCCGTGTTACCTTCTCTTTCCCAGCCCAGAGCTATGTCCTCTTGGGGAGCTCCTTCCAATCAGTTGACTGAGGAAGAGAAAACTCGGGTCTAGTTTACAGATGGTTCTGCACGATATGCAGGTACCACCCGAAAGTGGACAGCTGCAGCACTGCAGCCCCTTGCTGGGACACCCCTGAAAGACAGTAGTCAAGGTAAGTCTTCCTAGTGGGCAGAACGCCAAGCAGTGCACCTGTTTGCTTGGAATGCAGGAGCTCCCCTAGGGAGTCTCTTAGTTCTACCACGTCCTTGATAAAATCAATGGAAAACTGCAACAACCCAATCAACGCAGTAGTAACAATGGCCCAGAAACTTCAGGAATGAAGGTTTTGCTCCAGCACGCAAAGAGCAATGGCCAGCTAGGGTGCTGGCTGAGCGTAAAGGGAACATGGAGTGGATAGTGGGAAAAGGTAATGAAAAATATGAACTACAACCAAGTTACCAGTTATGGAAATGAGGACTGTGTCATAAATATTTCTTCCTTGTTTTGTTGTGAATATATTTGCTTATGTACATAAAACAAATATCTTTGTTTTCTTTCCTATCTTATTTCTTTATCATATGACATGTTTTATTAATTTCTTTTTATAGTATTTAAATTATAGGGTGTCAAGTTTAAGAGTGAATATTACACAAGGGCTTGCACCATATTCTAGAGTTTTTCAGTGCATTTTCCATTGTATGCAGGACAGTTGTGTATTCTTAGGTGATAAAAATATGTCTGCTGTTGTTTTTATTTAAAAAATAGTATGGTTTAAAGTGATGTGTATGGGTGCCAATTTGAGAAGGGCTGGACTGTGACGGTTAGGCTCATACTTCACTTTGCCAGTTAATGGTGCCCAGTTGTTTGTTCAAGGAAGCACTGGCTTAATTGTACTGTGAGGACATTTTGTAGTCTTAAATCATCAGTGAGTTGTTCGCACCTGTATTAGTCAGCCAAAGGGCTGCTAATGCAAAATACCAAAAATCCGTTGGCTTTTATAAAGGGTAATTATACCCTTTTAAAGGGTAAAAGCTTACAGATACAAGGCTGCAAAAAGTCCAACTCAAAGTTTCTTTCTCACCAAAGTCAGTTGCCACATGTTGAAGTCACTGACCTCTGTCTGGTTTTGCCTTCCCATCCGGGCTTCCTCTTCCTCTTGAGGCTCCATGGGCAGAGCCTCTTGGGACTTCATGCTTGCGTAAAGTCTTCTCTCTTCTGGCACAGGGCTTGTTTCTTTCCAGGCCTCCTATATCAGTCTTAGCTTTCTCCCTCTCTTCCCAAGGTCTGCTGTAAGCTATCAGGCAAAATAGTTCATCTCTCCATGGAGCTTTAGCTGTTTGAGCCTTCTTCTTTCTGTCACATAGCAGGATCAAAAATGACAGAGCTCTCTCTTCCTGTGTGTCCATTTATATCAGACTCACCAAGGGTGTGGGGACTCAAACTGAGACATGCCTTACTGATGTGGTCAAATAAAAAAAACCGCAAAGCAATTTAACAGGTAATCTAATCAAAGGACCCTCAACTGAATTTAATGCAATCAAAGAGTAGCCCACCCAGAGGAATAGATTAGTTTACAAACATAATCTTTCTCTTTTTTGGATTCATAAAATAATCTCAAACTGCCACAGCATCTATGGCTGGTTACATCTACAATCAACTGAGGAAATTGCCATCAGCAATGAGTGACATCTCATCCAATCAATTGATGCCCTAAAAGGAGACATGATTTCAGCATTCAGAGGGAGAATTCCCACCTCTAATTCTGACAGCCAGAGTCTCCAGGGAACTCGTCAAGGACTTCATCTGTGTTCCTGGCCTGCAGCCTGCCCTCCGGAATTTTGACTCCTGCATCCCCACAGTCGTGTGAAATATTTTATAAAATCTCTTAATATTTACAAATATCTCCTGTTGGTTTTTTTCCCCTAGAGAACCCTAATTAATACAGGGAGTTCAGGTTTAAAATGTGCAGCATTCCTAATTGGAATGATGGAAATATTTTGGTAATGGATGTTGGTGATGGTAGCACATTATGATCATAATTAACAGCACTGAAATATATGTGTGAATGTGACTAAAAGGGAAAAATTTAGGCTATATATATAGTATCAGAATTTTTTTTTTAATTCCATGAAACTACACTTCACAACCAGTGAACCCTGAGTTAAACCATGGACTATAGTTAATCGTACAATTATAAAATGTTCTTTCATTAATTGTGACAAATGCACCACACTAATTCAAGGTGTTAATAATAGCGGGGTTTATGGGGATCCTGTATTTTATGTGTAATTGTTCTTAAACCCAACTTCTCTAATAAAACAAAATAAAAATTATGATCAAAGCCTGGCATAAGACCTGTCAGGGCAACAGCTGTGTTTCTGATATTAAAACTCATGTGGATTGGTTATGGACTTCATGGCGTCAAGGAGAGAAGACAGAAGTGGTGTTGGCAGGGGTACTAGTAAGGTTTCTTTAGGGAAGCAGAACCTACAGAAAATACATATATTGTGCAACTGGGGGGATTGGCAAGATCAAATTCCATAGGGCAGGCTACAAATTGGGAAATCTGATTAAGTTTTTGATGAATTTCTTAGGAGAAGCTGGCTGGCTGAAGTAGAGATAGAAATTCTTCTTTCTCACTGCTGAAATCATCAGTTTGCCCTTTAAGGCCTTCAACTGATTAGATGAGACATCACATTGCTGAAGGCAATGTCCTGTATTGATAGTAGATGCAATCAGCCATAGATGCAATCAAAGGACTAATTATTTAAATCCACAAAATATCCTCACAGTAGCAACCAGCCCAGAGCTTGCTTGACTAAACTGGGCTCCATAACCTAGTCAAGTCATCACATGCACCTCACCATCACAGACAACCCTGGTCAGCTTGGCACCCTTAAACATCTCCCCATTCTAAATCTCTAAACTAAAACAAAAACAGTCATGCTTCAGCCTAACATATCTCAATTGTTTTGTGTACAAATAGAAGCACACTAACTCTTTCCTCAGAAGAGGATGTGCATCCTTGGGTAACATTGACTATTAGACTTAATATCTTTTAACTTTAATTCTATGCCATGCAGTTAATAAAACTTGGTGCTGACATTTCAACTTAGAGAAATGTAGGCCAACTGTTGGACCATGCTTCAGCCAAGCAGCTGAACTCTCAGAGCCTTTGAGCTACGACATTGAAGCCAGAATCTCTGCTTAATGGAGCCATATCAGTAAATTCTGCCTTATTCAACTTTATGTTCTTTCTACCACCATCTCACATTCTTAATATCCAACCCCACATATAGTCCCCTGATTTCTGTCTATATAAATTGGGAAGACCATGCAGCTCTTTTGGAGTTCAGCACACCTCCTCATGGGTCCCACTTTGTACCTCACCTTCTGGGGTCTGTTGGGAGCTACAGCTCTGTTTATAGGTCTGGAAGAAAAGAGTGGTGGTGAGGGTGAGTCATGAGAGGAATTATCAGTTCCTAGCAAGCCACAACCTCAGGGCATTCCATTACAGTTTCATCTGGTTAAACAGGTTTAATCTCTTCAGATGGAGGTGTGACGGCTGCTTCTTTAGGGGAAGCAGTTATAGGTTTATCAGGGACTACAGGATTAATCTCTTAAAGTGGAGGCAGGATGGCAGATCCCTCAGGGCAAGTTGGAGATCTAGTGGCTGATTCTTCAGGTCAGACCATCCCAGTGTTATCTGGTCAAGAAGACTCTGCAGAATAAAAAGTGTCCATGTCCCTACCACCATCATTATCTGCTCATATGTTCCCGTTCAAATTTTGAGGATTCAATTTCTTTCCAATCAATGTCCTCACTTTAACACTTTGCAATATTGGGCATTACATTTCCTTGTAATTCAACCACTCACACAATTAGACTCTTGGTCTATTTTTTTTATATCTCAGGTCTGCAGCTACAAGAAATGAGATTTTCTTTCAGGGCACACATAGAAAGTTTCATGTCCTTCGTGCAGCACCTGAGCTGGGAATTTGAAGCCTTTTTTTTAACAACTTATATCCAGCATATTTAGATACAACCAGCCACCATCCTCATACTTTTTAACCCCACAAAACTCTTTCAAGATTTCAAATACACTGCCATCCAGAGACTTGGTTCTTATAAGCATTTGAGTACCAGTATCCAATGCAGATATTTTGCATATCTAGGTTGCCAATTTACACCATGGACTATCAGTGTCATCTTGATCTTTAGAATAGAGTCATTAGTGGCTTTTAATATAATCAGATTAGAGAACGAATCCCCCAAACCCCAAAATCAACTCAGAAATCTCATCTTTAAGATTCTGTTCTTCAAGAACCACTCCTGGTACCAAAATCTATATTACTCAGGGATCTTTAGGGAAACGGAAAAAAGAGGAGATATATAGGTATATATTATGAGGTTTATCATAGGAAATAGTTTATATGACCTTGGGCTTTGAAAAGTCCTAATTCCTCAGGGCAGGCCACATATTGGGTACTCCAGTGACCATGCTGATGAATTCCCCAGGGGAAGGTGGCTTGCCCAAGCAGAGACAGAAATTCTTGTTTCTGACTGCCAACACCATCAGTTCTCTCTCTAATGCCTTCAGTGGATTAGATGAGACTTCTTTCATTGCTGAAGACAATCTCCTTTGTTGATTGTAGATATTATCAGCCATAGATGCAATCAACTGACTAATGAATAGAAACCACAAAATACTCTCACCTTAACAATCAGGTCAGTGCTTGCTTGACCAAACAACTGGACATCCTAGCCTAGCCAAGCTGACACATGGACTTAACTATCACAGCAGGTAAGGGCTTTTTGTGCTTGCAACAGTCTGTGTTTGTCTTGTGAGGCTGCAGAAAAGGTACGGTGTCTGTTAATTTCAACTTTTTCCTGACCCCTCCTGTTTTTTAGCTCATTTTTATTGTGGGAAATTTTTTCATTAGTGCTTAAAATAGAGTCTTAAGTGTAATTTCCTCATTTTTCCCTCATATTTGCAAATTACACATGTAACTTAACTGAAAGATGGTGAAATTTGTGTGGGGCTATAACTTAGATATAGGAAGAAATAATTCATCTTTATAATCTGAAAAATGATGTGGAATGTGAGGCAAGCTGCACTCTGATAAAAGTTAATTTAACACCTGTGTGGATGAGATTTTAGGAGGGCTGAATAGAGAAAACTCCCCTGGAAAACTAAAACCCATATATCTGTGTTCAGTTCCCCAAAGCCCCCTCTCCCCATCCCAGCCTGCTACTGCCCAGATGTTTTCTCTGAGCGGGGGCAGAGCTGAGGGCTGAGGGTATGCTGTGTGTGACTCATCCTTGTTCAAGGCAGGATGTTTGCAATTGGACTCACGGTGCTTTAAATTGGTGCTCTTTAGAAAAATTATTCCCTAAACCTCTTCTAACTGGCTATATGCACATTTTCCCCAGCATCAGACCAGCCTGGAGGCTAGTGAGTCCTAAGGAGATACAGTTATTGAACTATGAGTCAGACTCATTATTCCTACCACCAATTTCCAGAAACATTATTTGATGAAGGGGCAGGGATAGAGTTCAGCCAGAACAGAAATACATTTGAAAATTGTGTCTTTTTAAATTCAAACACACACACGCAAACTGTCTTCAGGGCAAACTCTGTAGAGTAATGATTCTGAAAACCCTTGATGAACAACTTTTGTAAGAGATGGGGGCAAGTGGGCCTATCTTGGGCTGGAAAGGGGCTTCCTGACGCCCGTCCATTCTTCTTAGTGCAACGTGAAGTTGTCTTCCTGCCTTTTTCTCCTTACAGTGTGGGCAGTGGGGTCAGAAGCAAGGGCCTGTCTATGCTGGGGGTCTTCCAGAAGCGTAGACCCTCCCTTTTCTGTGTTACATGTGGCTTTACCCATCAGCTGTGACTTTCTCTTTCTCCTTGTCTTTCCTTTTCTCTGAGCTCATGTTTACTAATGGAGCTCCCCTAACACCCCATAGATATTTACATTTCAAGAGTTGGGGTTTACAGTAGATTATAGAGGGAAGATTGTGGTTTTGATGTATAATTTACAGTTGAACATGATGACTTATGACGATTCAAGGGCACTATGTGGAATATACGGGCAGGAGCAGTTTCATTGGTGGACATTTAATACCTAAGTATATTTTGAAGGTCTGACCAAAGAAAGAAACCGTAGCTTTGCTCATTGTCAACCCCAATCTTCTTTTTATTTAAATAAACTGTTTATTGTAGAAGAGTTCATGATTTACAGAAAAGTTCTGAAGATAGTACAAAGCATTCCCACATACCCCATACTGAGTTTTCTTTACTGTTAACATCTTACAATAAGACTGTATATTTGTCATAGTTAATAAACCAATACTCATACAATACTATGAATTAAAATCCATACACTTAAACTATTTCCTTAGTTTTAGCCAATGTCCTTTTTCTATCCTAGAATCCAATCCAGAATACCATGTCCTCATGTCTTTTTAGGATCCTCTTAGTTGTCACAGTTTCTTAGAATTGTTTTTCATGACATTAAAAGTTTTGGAAGTACTGATCATGTATTTTGTACAATGTCTTTTGTTTCAGATATGTCTGATATTTTCCTAATGATTAGACTGGCGTTACTTATTTTGGGGAGGAAGACCAGAGAGGCTAAGTGTCATGTTCATCACACCTTTGTGATTGATGTTGACCTCATTCATCGGCTGACACAATGGTTTTCAGGTTTCTCCCCTGTAAAGTTTCCCTTTTTCCCCTTTCCATACTGTACTCTAGAGGAATAAGTGACTATGAGCAGCTCATACTTAGGGAGTAATGAGTTGGGCTCCTTCTCATTGAAGGGTAGAGTATCTACATTAAATTGCTTGGGATTTTTCTGCCAGAATACCTTAGTGCTATTCCTGGGATGCACTGCCAAGTATAAGCAAATAAAAATCAAGATGTTTATTGGAAGTGTCTTGCATAATCTGGTGTGCAGGCTCATATTTCTTAAAATGTGTTATTTTTCTTCTAAAGGAAGAAAGTTGGTAGCAGGTATCTGGAAGAGTGTTTGGAGAACTGGAGTGGGGTGGGTTTCTTTGCAGAGACCACACATTAACCAGAGGCAATGTTGAGTTATCCTGAGATCCTGAAACTTCTTCTTGAATCAAGGAAAGGGTAGGAAGATTGTAAGAGGGAGGTCATGAGGGGCTTAGAGGGAGGGTACCATGAACTGACCATCCCTCCCTCCTAGCTGAGCTCATGATTGCTAATGCATTATTTTCTACCTTGTCACTGGGAGACAGAACAAACAAGAGTCCACATAAATTGCTCCACTGTGCCCATGTCCACACTGTTCATGAGTGACTTCTGTTTTGGTCTTGGAGATCAGTAACGTACTTTTTAAATATTTGCCACTTTTTTCTTTATTAGAGAAGTTATGGTTTACAGAAAAATCATTCATAAAATACAGGATTACCATATACCACCTGTATTAATCAGGGTTCTTTAGGCAAATAGAACCGACAGGAGATATATGTAAATAGTGTGAGACTTTATAAAGTTGTCTCACTTGACCATGGGGATGCACAAGTCCAAATCCTGCAGGGCAGGCTGCAAGCCATGGACTCTGATGAAGGTCCTTGATAAGACCCTTGGGAGACATTGGCTGCTGAAGTAGAGATGGAAATTATCTCTCTGAATGCTGAGATCACTTCTCCTTCTAAGACCTTCAACTGATTGGATGAGATATCACTTATTGCTGAGGGCAATCTCCTTAACTGATTATAGATGCAATCAGCTATCTATGCAATCAACTCACTGATGATTAAAGTCCATGAAATGCCCTTGTATTACAATGAGCCCAGTGCTTGCTTGACCAGACAACTGGGCACCAGTACCTGGCCAAGTTGACTCATTAGCCTAATTATCACAGTCCACCCCTTATCAAATTGGCAGCCATACATATCACCTTAAATCATACTTAATCTCTAAATAAAAACAATATTTTTTTTCACTTACTAATACTCAACTACCTGTGTACAAACGAAAACACCCGAAATCCCTCCAGGATAGGGTGCAAGTCCTTGGGTAATATTCACTCTTATACCTGATATCCTTAAACACAACACCATGAAACTAATACAGTTTGTCATATAAAGGAAAAAGATAGGGAAGAAAACAAAGATATTTACTCATTAAAAAAAAAAACAAGAAAAATATTCATCATATTTACAGACCCCATTTCTAGAACTGGTCATGAGGTCGAAGTTCATATTTCTCACCACCTTCTTCTACTACGTATTCCATGTTCCCGTTACCCTTAGCAAGCACCACAGCTGGCCGTGGTTCTTTGCCTGGTGGGGTGATTCAAACTTTCATCCCTGATGATTCTGAGCTATTGTTAGTCCTGCCTGGCTTGGGTTGTTGCAGTTATCTATTGACTTAAATCACAGGGCATGGCAGTACTAAGAAACACCCTAGGGCATCTCCTGTTTTCCAGGCAAACACTTCTTTGCCTTCATTGTATAGTTGTAGTCCTGTTTCCCCTTGATATTCAGGATCAACCACCCCAGCAAGTATATTAATTCCCTTCTTTGCCTGTTGATTCAGAAACATAAGAACCCTAAAGTGGCCAGGTGGCAGTTTTAACTTCCAGTTCAGTGGAATCATTGTTTTGCTCCCTGGTGGAAGCACTCCTTTTTTTGGAATTAAGACCTGTAGACCATCAGAGCTTCAGGTTGCAGGGACAGGAAGAAAATTTTTCCTACTGAATCCCAAAGGGTAATAGTGAATGTTGCCACTCCCATTTCCACTCCTTGATTCCTGGACCCATGAATCCTGGCTATGGGATATACTGAACCATAGAGTGGAAACTGATTTAGAGCAGACACAGCCTCCTGGAGAACATTGCCCCAAGCCTGCCAGGTATTGCCACCTAGTTGGCACCATAATTGAGTCTTCAAAAGGCCATTCCACAGTTCTGTCATCCAGCTGCTTCAGGATGATGGGGAACATGGTAAGACCAGTGAATTCCACAAGCATGTGCCCATTCCTGTACATCATTTGCTGTGACTGGGTTCCTTGATCAGAATTAATGCTGTGTGGAATGCCATGGGAGTAGATAAGACATCCAGTAAGTACATGGATGGTAGTTTTGGGAGAAGTATTGCATGCAGGGAAGGCAAACCCATATCTGGAATATGTATCTATTCCAGTTAAAAGAAATCATTGCTGCTTCCATGGTAGAAGTGGTCAAATGTAATCAATCTGCCAACAGGTTGAAGACTGATCACCTCAGGAAATGGTGCCATGCTGCAGGCTGAGTGTGGGTCTATATTGCTGGCAGATTGGGCCTCAGCAGTGCCTGTAGCCAGACCAGCCTTGGTGAGGGGAAGTCCATATTGCTGAGTCTATGCATAGCCTCCACCCCTATCACGATGGCCAATTTGCTCATGAACCCATTGGGTGATGACAGGAGTGGCTGGGGAAAGAGGCTTAGTGCTAGCCACAGAGTAGGTCTTCTTATCCACTTGATTATTAAAATCTTCCTCTGCTGAAGACACACTCTGGTGAGCATTCACATGGTTTCACAAACATGATCATGTTTTTTGTCCACTCAGAATGGTCTATCCACATACCCCTTCCCCATACCTCTTTGTCACCAATTTTCCAATCATGTTCCTTCCAATTCCCTGACCATCCAGCCAAACATTGGCAATAGCCCATGGATCAGAATACAAACGCACCTCCTGTCATTCCTCCATCCAAGCAAAATGAAAAATCAGGTGCACTGTTCAAAGTTCTTCTCATTGCAAGGTTACCACTTACCACTGTCCTTTAGGTATATCTCAGAAAGAGGATGCAGTGCTGCTGTGTGCACTTTTGGGTAGTACCTGCATATCATGCAGAACAATCTGTAAACAAGGCCCAAGTTTACCCTTCCTCAGTCAACTGATTGTAAGGAACACCCCAAGAGGTCATAGCTATGGACTGGGAAAGAGAAGGTAATGTGGCAGAAGTGGCATTTGGGCCACTTCCTCATGTAACTTACTTGTGCCTTCAGGACTCACTTAAGCCCTTTCTCACTTCCACTTTCTGATGGAGTGCTGCTGTGCACACCCAATTTTATGGTTTGGTGGGT